>OX421896.1:24702976-25019316 GCA_949128065.1 Beris chalybata | reverse complement strand
CCTGACACACCGGTGATGTAGTTGCTATAAAAATTCAAACAATCGTACGAGCGCAACACATTACCCAAGCAGAGTCAGCAGGTAATGAAGAAGCTGTAAACGCTGTAAGGTAAATGGTAAAGTTTAGAAAGCAAGAAGTACTGTGGAGCCCTGAACTACTCACTATCAGCGGAGCGGAGAAAAGTTCCTGAAATTAGTTCGGATTTTGTAATGAAGTTTGAGAGTTTTTAGCGGTGTATAATGAGGTGCTTCCCGCTCGTCTAGCTTCTGTTAGTACGTAATGGTTTTACTTGTGGGTGCATTTACTATCAGTACTTCCGCGAGACGGAAACACCTTTCCTAACTACTAGTTGTTTTTTCGTTTTCTATCAATTGTCAAGTGCTGCGAAGCCTCCATTGAGCCTCGAATTAAAGGTGTGACAGTAATGCGGTTAGCTTCACTCTCGATAAGAAAAAAATTATGTTATAAATTTTTTCTTTTGCGATTTTTTCTCTCAAGTGTGTTTAGTTTTTGTTGCCACTGAGTCAAAGCTTGGATAGATACGAAGTAGGCATGTAGAGATTTTGCTACGTTACAACATCGCAAACAGCCTTGTAGGTAGAGCGAGTTTATATAAGTATGGCGTGTTTGTATTAGTTTTACCGGTGTTGTTCCAATGCCAATTGAATTTCTCGGTGGCAACAATTTTGATGCGATTTCGACAAACAAGCTCAAGTTAAAAACTGCGATATTATTGGTAAGATGGGCGTTGTGTTGTGGGTTACTTTTTCAAGTGGTTGAATTTTGAGCTCTGTAACCTTCATTGGGAAATAACATCTAACATTGAAATATATTGGAAGTTGACGTTAACGTCGCAAGTTGTAGTTCTGGGTTCGACTATCATAAGTATGTAGGAACATATGTATATTGTTCTAGATCATATAATCCGGAGGAAACTAACTTCCATAAAGCCTTATCGAAGCTGTTCTTGCTTCCGTGCGGAAGTTTGGAAGTACTGAAGAAAAAAAACCGAAAAATAATAATATTAGCAATTTTTTTACTTTCTTTTTTGTTTTCTTCCAAATACGAATTTATTTTCCTGTAAATTGTTATTTTTTGTTTGAAAAATGTGAATTGATTTTACTTACACCTTGCACACTCTTGGATTCGAACCACGTCACCTATCACACATTAACCCGCTACGCTACACGCTAGGCTAATCTGCAATATTCTAGTGATAGGGTTGAGCGCCCTTGTCTCCATAAGACTGTTGGTAATTACTTCCATAAGGCCTTATAGAGGTTACTACCGAAGCTATGACTTCTGAAAGAAAAGTTCAGCCTCTGCTCTATCGAAGTTAAAAGTTCACAACATGATCTCAACAGTCTTACCGAAGCCATATCGAAGTTATAGTCTCCTGAAAGTCAAATACGAAACTTGTTTGCTACCTGGGTGTCAACCGAGTCCACTTCAAATTTCCTAAAGCAGGCTACAGACTTCTCCTGTTTTTCTCGTTTTTCACATTTACATGAAGCTCGCGAGAAAGTCACGAACAAATCGTCTCGCACATTTTTCGTCACTGTCTCGTCAAGCAAACCCCTTTGATTTCGTCAAAAAACAGCCTCCAATAGAGAAAATTCACGAATCGTGATACACGAAAAACGAAACTAGAGAAACCCACGAAAAACATCTACACATTATTCACGAGAAAGATGCTAGTGACACGAAATAGCCGAAAAGTGATAAGTCTGTAGCCGGATTAAGAATGGAGCTGAAGCATCCTTAAGCTCAATAATTTTATTGCAGTTTTTCACGCAATTTCTGCTTATTAAAAAATATCAAGGGGTAAAAGCTGCATGCTAACTTCCAGCGCCACTGTTGTTTCCATGAAGATAGACGGTTCAAAAGTAGAATGCTGCACTGGCGCTGACGTCTTCTCTGAGCAGCTGTGAGCAAAGTGATCCTGCAGAGTATTTCAAGCAGAGATTCTGGCTCTGGCAATTTATCTGGGAATGGCAATGACAACGGCAATATTGCCATACACAAATTGACAGTGTAGACACATCACGCATATGGCAATTTCACCCTCATGTCAATTTTGAGAGCAATAATAAATTGAAATTGACGTAAGAAATTGCCTTGATTGCTAGGCATTTTTTTATGTTAAACGCTGTTCACTCATTACGATTTCCCATTTAACGTAAAGGAAATAATTCCCTTCTCATTGCCAACAAAATTGGCGCTATAGACGTAGGGTAGCTGCCGAAAGTTTCCAGCTAAACTTTACCCCACACAACATATGCCAATATCGCTCTCAACGTTGTCATGTCAATTTTGAGAGCAATATTGCGAGAAAACTCATCGTTTCAAATAATAAATTGCCTTGATTGCCAGGCAATTTCTTATGTCAACTCATAACGATTTGGTATTTAACGCAATGGAAATATTTCCATTCTCATTGCTAGACAAATTGCCTCTATAAACCAAGGGTATCTGACGAACGTTTGCAGCGCAACTTTACCCCATACGACCAAATTTCGAGCACTGTTGAACTTTGATTTTTATGGTGTGGATTAAGTCACGCCTCGACGTGTTCGGTGTAAATCCAGTATCCTGCTCATTGGAGGAGGGGATAGAATAGGCAGAATACCTCAATCTGACAGTCAGACGACTTTTAATGCATTGAAATCGGAGACTGTGAAGTTCCAACTAATAAGACGCTGTCGAGAAGTGCTCAAAGTACTCTGCAGTCTGCATAACTCTATTCAGAAACTAAGAAACACTAAATGTGGGCCACCTTGACAGCCACTTGCAAGCTCTGTTGTTAATACTACAGTGAACACAAAACTATGTAAATGCAATAGCCCAACTGACAACTGATGAAAAGATAGACCAACTAACCAATCTTCTCGTTTCGTTCATCTCCATGTTCCTCAAGAAAGTGTATCTGTACCAATTCTCTTCCTAACTGAACTGAACTAACTGACAAGTAAACGGCTTTTTAGTGAAGCAAAACACCCACACCAGCACTATTGAACTGACTGGTAATTGACTGACTGGTAACTGGCTACTGAACGGCTGGTTAGAGAACTGAATAGAGTAAGTGCACAGTTCTATTGAAGGAGCAGTGACTAGTGACTACTGAACGACTGGTTAGAGAAGAGATAAGATGAAATGAAAACAGTTCAATTGAAGTACTTCACTGAACTAACTCTTTTGAATGAACTGTTTTGACCATATCTAAGAAGAATATTGAGAACTACTATTGAATACAACCTTTCTCAAAATCAGGATGGACAGGGAACAAATGCCCGTTCTCTGCGTAAATAATATCCCAGTTATTGCATGGTGTACAAGATAATAACAATTAAAACTCATTATACCTATCGCATTGCAACTCTTGGAGCGATATTCGAACAATATGTACTGAACCGAATCTTGTCATCACATTACGATCAAATTTATAATGCAACAATCAAATCATATCTCCTCTCGGGGTAGATTGGTGAGCAATTATGCTGACGTAACAATCGTTCGTTGCACAACGTTTTAGGCCATTATGGATCTCTCAGCGACACTGGATGGAACAGAACAACAACAGCACCAAGCTCCATCGATCTCATAATCGTTTCGACATGTGACCCGTTAGTTATTGACTGACAATTAACCGCAAGAAAACTTTCATTCTCCTTCTGCTATTGAGACCGACTACCAATAAAAACAATAGCAAAGATAACAACAACAACAACAACAACAGTGCAACGTGCTACCTATCACAATTGCACAATATCCGAGGTTGTGATGGAGCCAGCGAGCGCACTTAAACTTTTCGTTCGGATTGTGTTTTCACAAACATTTTACTTTTTTACGAAGCAAATAGCATACACCGAGCGGGGAACTGCGCCGGTCGAAGACGGCATCTTTAGCTTCGAAGTTCGATCTTAGCAGCAAGAAAAGCCTCGACAACAGGCAGATTAAAATTTTAGCTCTTAAGACAACGGCTCCGGAATCACCTGAAACACCGGTAGACGAGAAAACATGTTCCATCGGCGTCATCACTAGCCCGAACAACCGTAACGAACCTGCTTGCTCCTCTTCATCTTCTGGGTTGCTTGCCTTGCCTCAATCCTCCCCATCCATCCCGTATCCAAACCAAGCCAACTGCAGACCGCACACCGCAGTCCGCTTCTTCTTTTCGTTCACCGAACTTATTTGCAGTTCAGTTCTCCAGTTCAGTAATCAGTGTCCAATGCAAATCCAATACAGCTTCGTAGCTGTGTAGCTTCGATATAGTGGAAAAGCTTCATGTAGCCGACATACGGAGCAGGGGAGCAGCCAAGGAGTTTGAGAAAAAAGTTTCTTAAGAAATGGCAATCTTTCTTTGGGTGGCCTGAAGTTTTGCTTAGTCCAAGAGCATGGATTCCGGTATAGATTTGTACTGTTAGACTTTTCGAATTGGTCACAAGACAACACTTTAGGGGTACCCAGGGGTCTTCAACGGGGACTAAAGTCTGTATGAACTTCTGTAAAGCTGGTGAGGAGCGCGTGTTGGGAAATTCAGTTAAAAAGTAACTGGGTCACTGTGTCGAATCTCGAATGTCGATCGTAAGCCGTTGTTCGGATAATAGCCATTGCTAGAGTCGCGTCTGACTTGAAGTTGGCTTCGCTTCTGATACCACTTGATGCTACATGAAAAATGTGATTTTACAGATTATCTCTAGCGAATTTAAGGTTTTCATCGGCCTGGCAATCTGAAAGGGTCGATTAGCCAATTGAATAAAAGTAGTGGAGTCTTGGAGAATGTTGATTGATTGGTTCATCTTGACAGAGCCGGTATATCAAGAGAAGGCAGAGGATGCTGTTAGGTGTGCCCAATTTTACCTCGAAGGCCGGAGGCTACCGTTTGTTGTAGGGATCGGTTGGACCCCAAACAACTAGTCCCTAGGACCGGTACGGCAATGACACCCTTGGATTTGGTCTTGTAAAGGAGAGGTGGTAAAGGAAAGGTATTGGGAAGATTGGGTACCTCACTCTTAATGACCACAGCACACAATTGAAGCGTGAGTGTAAGTTTGAGCTGAAAAATCGAGCGGGAAGAAAATCCATCTCGCGCACATTTTCCCATGTTTCAACAGCAACAGCCAAGAACCAACAGTTGGTACAAGGCCTTATCAAAGCTGTAAAAAAGTTAAAAAAAAAAAACTAAAAATAGTATTCACAACTTAGTTTTCTTTCAACTACGAATTTATTTTCCTGTAAGTTATTATTTTATGTTTCAAAAATGCAAATTCATTTTACTTAAACCTTGCACACTTTCGGATTCAAATCACGGTCACATCACATTTTAGTCCGCTATGCTACATACTAAGCCAATCTGAAACAATCTTGTAACAGGGTTGAGCCGAATCAGTTGATGTTTTCAATTAGACATGTCCGCTCGCAAGTCTTACGGAAGTATTATCGAAGTTAAAAGTCCACAAACCTTCATAAGACTGTTAGTGTTTACTTCTATGAGGCCTTATAGAGGTTATACCGTCCAATTACTTCTGAAAGTTCAGCCTCCGCTCGCAAATCTTACCGAAACCTTATCGAAGTTAAAAATCCACAGATTGCGCTCAACAGTCTTATCGAAGCCTTATCAAAGTTATATTCTTCGGAAAGTCAAAATGTGAAGTTTGTTTGCCAGTTGGTTAACGCCTTAATTCAGACAATCCCCTTAGTTACAGAACTATTCAGTACTTATTAAAATATAAAGTGGTTTCTAAGGTATCTAAATAAGTTAGTTGTATTGTAAGATTTTAAGTTAGTTTTAATTTCTTATTATTAGGTTTTTTAACAGGGTCTTCCTAAATGAAGCATCACTTTAATTAATAATATAATTTGTCAAGAAATAGAAATACATACTACCCTATAGTTGTAAAGACAATAATTTTTTTCCGGCTGATCTCTACAACAATTGTATACCTAAATATTTTATAAAATAACTGAAATAATTAAATAAATACCTGAAATTTCGTATCAAATTGATTGACATGTGTACTTTTACTTGAAAAAATGAATTATATCTAATGGAGATATCAAGTAAACAATTAAGAATTAAATTTTTTTTGAAAACAGTGTAGGTACCTTTGTGAGCACGAATCAGGTAGAATAAAATCGGTTCATCAGTAACATCAACATTTAGGATTTTTTTTAGCAACGAAACTATTATAATACTTGTAGATAACATCCAACTTTACTAATTGATCTAAAGTTCGAATGGGTCAACATTGAAAGTGGGTTGGATCCATTGGAAACCAATAGGTTAGTAATTCATTAATCAGATAAAGATAAGTCATCTACAACGAACTCGTCTCAAATTTGGAGTGTCCTCTGTACGGTGTGCGATAAGTCCCGGCCCGGCGATGGCGTTGTGTCTAGACAGCCAGCTTTACAATTCGCAGCATTGACTTTACCTGGCTGTGACCTTGTCTCCTCAATAAAATGCTACAATAGAGAAAATTCTTCATACGAGTTAATGCGCATTGTTGGCTGTCCGTCACAACTCTGGAAGCTTTCGATAATTGCTTTAAACGGTTGTGTTTTTTTTCGCTACGTCAGACGGTGTGACATATCAACTAACTAAGCTGCTACGCATCTTTCGCGCAATTAAATGCCATCGTGTGATTTGACTACTAATTAATTAGCACTGAACGGAATGCGTTCATCGCTACGATTCAACGGGCGAGTGTAGAACAAAGTCACTTTATGTTCGCTAAATACTTTAATTGATTGGGTTTTGGGGAATAACGGAAAGATGATAACGTGATATTCATAGACAATATTTCTAGAGTGTGTATACTTACTAGCAGCCTACTCCTTCAGGTGCAAATCCAGAGTGGTTTTAGGATGAATTTCTTGTTATGTATGTATTTGTGTTTTTTTTGTGATTTCTATTTCTATTCGAATTTGTATGTGACACGATTCAAGCTACATACGTGTATTGTGTACATAAAAAGTGAAAAATTAAGTTAATTACGGGTCAATTATGTTATACCTATAGATTGCGACAATCTTTTGCTGGAAGTAGTGCACTTACTACAATGCACGTACTATCTATCTATCTACTTGTAAATATCTAGCCTTGTATAGGGGAAGGTGCTGTACCTTGGACCAAATGTACCTCGGTCCAAACGTCAATTCCAACTAAACTTTAGCTACTGGAAAAAAGTTTCTTCAATGAAAGATTGCCAAATGCGTAGGCTTTAGTTTTAGTTCATTAAAGTGAGCCTAGAAGATAAATTAATTCAGATAAAACAAAAGAAGTGATTTTTGGACATAAAAGTATTTATTTGTTAGTTCAGTTATTTTTTTTTCTAAGTCGTGTATAATTATTTCTACTATATGGTATATAGCAGTTTTAACTGGTAAGACAACTAGTTCATAGTTCATAGTTCATTTATTTCAATAATACTTAATTTATATATACACAGTTGGTAAATATTTTAGAGAGTAGGCTGGCGACAACTAATTCATTGTGGTCTTGACCGTAAATTTAATCCTTCCTTACCATTAGAAATAATTAAAAAAAAAATATGTTTGTAGTAATGGGTGATGGGATGTACCTTGGACCGTTTTTTTGGTTGTACCTTGGACTATGTAAGCTACATACATTAAAAAAAAATTGTAACCAAAAGGGACTTTCTTGCTGAAATTACATCCTCAGAGGTAGTAGGGGGATTTTCAAGCAGACATCAGCGAATCCTCTTTTACACTAATGTTTATTTCAGCTAGACAGACCATTTTCTAAAGTGGCTTATTCTAATTATGAATTTTTCTTGTTTTTTTTTAATTTAAAACTTTACTAGATTTTTTTTTCAAAGAAAAACTTAAATTAAATTAAATAAGAGAATGTTATAATATTACTCAGGATTTCGACTTTAAAATTGAATTATTTTTTATAAGGTCCAAGGTACAAATAGCAGCGGACCGAGGTACAACCTATACATAGTTGTACCTTGGTCCGTTTGAGGTTCACTCCAAAAACCGTTTCAGGATCCACCAAATTTAGTCACAGCAGTTCAAGCTATAATTAATTTTGTGGTTAAACTAATAAGCTTTCATATGTACTATTTCCTAATTTACATTTTTTATTGGTTTAATAGATTTAAGGGTTAATGTAAAATTTGGACCGAGGTACAGCACCTTCCCCTATCATGGTGTACATATTCGAGGGCTATCCCAACAGTACATTCTAGTACATTCCTAGTTTGAAAACGCTACGTAATTTAGACTTTATTAGGCAGCCATCAATATAGTGAATCCTTCGTGAATTTTTAAACATGGAAAAATTGGCATTCCAATTAGGCTTGTGTCTTCTAAAACTGGGAAAAGATGCCAGTTGCCCTAACAACTACAGGCCTACAAGCTTGCTCTCTACACTAAGTAAGGTAGTTGAAAAGATTTTGCTAAATCGTATTCAAAAATTTGCAGAAAATAACCGAATCATACCTCACTTCCAATTTGGCTTTAGAAGAGGACACTTTACAAATCACCAATTACTCAGAGTAACCAGTTACATAAAAGATTATCTACATGCGGAAAAATCAATAGGGTTTGTATTCCTCGACATTGAAAAGGCTTTTGACTCAGTATGGCATGAAGGACTGCTGTTAAATTTAGCTTTCCCAAACTATTTAGTAATAATAGTCAATTCTTTTCTGTCGGACCGAACCTTATCGGTGAGAGATGTGAATCAAGGCAACCACCTTAAGTAATCGAACCATCAATGCGGGTGGCCCTCAAGGCTCCTACTTAAGTAAGATATAGTATTTTCAATGCAGACGTCCCTACCGCCCCGAACTGTGAAGCTGCCAAGACGAACAACGCAGTGGTCGACCAAATGAGGTGACCACGCCTGAAATGGTGAAGAAAAGCCACAAAATTGTATCGCATGACAATCGACTGAAAGTGCACTAGCTAACATGTAACATAAGACATATTAGGCATTTCAAAAGGTGTTGTTCCTCGCATTTTGACAAGAGAAAGCTGTGTGGAAGATGTCAGGCTTGCTCACAGTAAAACAAAACAGCGTCGTGATAATGTTTCAATCAAGTGTTTAACGATGTATCACAGCATTAAAGCCGAGTTTTTACGTCGACTCAAGACTATGGACGAAACATGTGTCCGTCTATCACTTCACACCTGAGACATGAAGGAACAGTCAAAACAATGGACTAACAGCCCCAGCAAACAAAAAGGTTCCGAATGATATTAAAAAGATATCTGTAGAAGATATCATCTATCGTGTGAGATATCTTTGTCTGATCGACTGCGATACGATAAAGTGCAAAAAGTCCATTCGGTGCGATATCTTTCTAGAGGGGGAAATTTTTGAATATGTACATCTGGCAAAATAGTTTTCATATAATATTTATTTTTCGAAACCTAAAATGCATAGGTTTCTCTTTAAACTAGCGCAAACATGACAATTTTAGAAAAACTCGACTAAGCATCAATAATTATCTCCATCCAAATATCGCTATGATATCTTTTAAAAATCTTGTGAAAGACTTTCGTTATAATCTCCTATTAGAGATAGAAGGCGATAACCGACGATATCATTACGATATTGCCATGAAGATTATCGTCAAAAATGTTTGCTGGGGCGGAAGCGAAGGCAGTCCCATCTGCAGGCTAGGTTATAGCGTCCGTTTTTTGGAATGGGCATATTATTATTTCCACTGATTTTCTTGAAAAGGGAAAAGCTATTAACGGCAAGTATTATGCGAACAAATTGCAGCATTTGAAGGTGGATTATTGTCGTCGCATTTATCCGTCTGAACGTCGGACTCCAGGCCCGTGCGCACGGGGGGATTTTGGGGGTTCAACCCCCCCCCCCCCCATTGGCCTATTTTCATAGGGAAGTGAGGACCTTTTTTTTTTTAGGTCATCACATTTAGTATGGGAGAACTTGATAAAACTGATAACTGTGGAAGTTATATTACGATTTGCTCGACTACCCGCGCTTGTCCCTCATAACACAAACAACCAGTTATAGGTACTAGTTGTTTTTGCATAGTTTCCTTGATCTTTATGAATTTCCATAATGCGGTTTCTTGTACAATGTGCTACCAAACTTAAGTGCTTTCTGTTTTTGATTAATCATTAATTTATTGTATTTTCCATATTTTTTTTCTATTGGTCGTAAGGACTGTTCGCTTGTATTTTTTGATTATCAAAAGATTATTCGTAAACATTTCCGCCTTACTCTCAGCAAACAAAAAGATTCGAAATGATATCGGTAAGATAAAGATATCATCTACCGCGTTTAATCGCTTCCGATAAGATAAAGTGCAAAATGTACATTTCGTGGCAAATCTTTCGGTCGATAAAAATGTGAGAACTTTGTCTTATCTCATCAGAGATATGAAAGAAAAAAACAATACATTTAGTGCTCAATTTTATAGCTATTGGGAACAAGAAAAATCACAAGTCACAAGCTTGATGCGAGAAGGACTCACTCTATCTCATTCTCACACTTGAAACTATTCAAAAACTAGTGTGTCCAAAATTTCTAGTTCCTAGCCGTTATCGCAAATTGTTTTGAGCACGTGTACAGAACTGGTGTGAACCGGCTCGACGGACTAAAAACATTCGTTTCGTTTTTAGACAACAATTTTTTTCAATGCTAGAATTTAATTGTAACCGTTTCTGAAACCATTCCGAATGTGCAGTAGGAGGTGTATCGTTACGTAAATCAATTTCCGTTACAATTTTTAATTAGGTGAGGTGGTCTATTCTTTTGTGTGATAGTCCATTAAATTGTTTCTTTATATTAAAGAAATGTTTAAAAAAAAAGATCTCTTTTGCTTACCAGCTTTTGTGCTTGCAATGAGTGCTACTGGTTTGGAGATTCGGGTGGTGCTTGAAGTTTACGCTTGTTTAATTCGCGAACGAGCTAGTTCAGAAGAGCGTTCACAGAATTGAAATAAACGAACTAGTTCGCAGTTAGTCCCGCTTCTAGTTGGTTTCCCTTCTGCTGTTTGAAAGTCGGTGCTAATTTTTTTTTTTTTTTGCTCAACATATTCTATGACAATGGCGACTAGCAGCCGTAAAACTTCAATGCCGTTCTCATCCGCGAACCAGTGAACTAAAAGAACGAACTAGTTCGCGAGGGATCGGGAATCGGAAATGATCACTCACTGTGGTGAACTAAAATCCGCAAGTATATTTTGGTTCTATTTTATACTCTAGGGTTCTATTGCTCATGCCAGTACTAATCCGGTTCGACTGATCAAAAAATGTTCATTTCTTTTCCAAAAAAGAACCAAGTTCTTCGGGGAGCTACCGGAAGGAGAAGGGAAAGATTTCGCTGACTTGTAACTAATTTGTACAAAATGTACAAATTTGTGGCTGAACATTTAATTGAGTTATAACGAGTTCTGTAAAGTGAGTGAAGAATCAGCTGCCAACTTCGTTCATTTAGCAAAATCTACTGCAAGAAAACTGTCACTGAAAATAGAACTCTACATGAACACGTAAAATTGTCGGAATAATTTCCCAAGCCCCGAAGTCATATCAGCTGGCAAAGTGGTTCACACGTGCCGGCCCCCATCTAGCACCCATCGGTGCCCGCCCGACCGCATAAACTTCAGATGGGCTAACAATAAAAAAAAGCTCCGAACCGAACTATTTTTCTCCTCCGACAACTGGCTTTGCTCTGACGTTTGGCCTCGGCCGCGCATGTACTTGCTTTGTAAACGTTGACACGAATAATTTTGCGATTGCATTTACGTAATGAATAATTGAGTGGGGCACCGGGGGCCCCCCTCAAGTCCGGCCTGGTCATAATTTAATTGCAGCATCATATCGCCTCCTTATTTATTTACTTTGCGCTGTAAAGTCGTAATCGCAAGCGGTTGTGACTGCCACTATTCTTTCTTTGGCGTTTTCTTTTCGTGTTGCGTCGCTCTCTTTCTGTGCTCAAGCTGTTGTTGCTGTTTGTATTTTGATTAGACGAGGCCGTGTTTCGATTCGGTTCAGTAGAAATGTTTGCACGTTAAATCGAAAGTTATAAAAAGTTTGCTACGCAATTGAAATGGGAGAACGCGTCAAACGTCATGGTTCTCAGAAGAAATGTTGATTGCTTGAAAACAAATTATATGGGATTGAGACGTATCATCGCTCATCAAGTGAGAAGGCGTCAAGTGCTCGATGGGTTATTGTAATGCAATACTCAAGTAAGAGCTCTTAAGATTTGGAACTTGGGCGAACAAAATGTTTCGAAATCAACTAGTTTTCAACTTCTATGTCGAATTAACTTCGCTTCGTGATCGAGAAAATCTCAAGATCTTTCTCGGACACAATACGTTAGAGATATCAGCCTCCGTGCTATAATTTAATAACATTTTATGTAGAGACGTGCAAGTCTGTGCACAGGTTAATTATAAGGTAGCTTAAGCACTAAATGTTAATAATATGGAAAATATATATCTATCTATCTTTCTGGAAACCCAAGTAACATCAGTTTAGTCGTGTAAGAATTGTATCTTTTCACTAATGACAACAGTAGTGACAATGGTAATGACTAATAATAGTTATCACTATGTCGGATCTGATCCGGTGACGACGCTCAAGAACCCCGTCACGATAAAGAATTGTTTGTTTGGTTGACTTCATGTAGGGAATGAAGAGCGCATGACATTACTGTGAAAGAGAGTATCCAGTATATGCGGTAAGCCGACCAGTTGAAGTTGTATTTTTCTTACAAAGAAACCCTGAGTACGAGCAGAACGAAGTTTGCCCTACTCGGCAACGAGAATACTCTACGTACCCTTATTGATGTACTGATCGGTCGGTACAGACCAGAAAACTAGATTTTGCGGATGTTGAAGATTTGTGCCACAGCCGTAGTGACCCCGACGTCAAGGACCACACGCTTGGCGAAAGCACTGGTCGGGCATCATAGAGCTATAACTAACGGTGGCAGTGAAATGCAAATAGTAGCGAAGTATTTAAAGGTTGGGCTTTTTTTCTTTTCAATACCGGAGTATAACATACATGTGAGTAAGATGCTGATAGTGGCATAGTGAATATCGCCGGTCCTTTGCGAGAAAACCTCCGGCTTCAAAAAAGTCGCTGCACGCCATCTCCATTATACATATAGCTCTATGTCTGGCATTGAGGCGGGAAGGTACGCTTTGTGCGCACTTCACCATGGAGCTCTTGCAGTTTGTCAGGCTGTTAGAGTGATTCACTTAAGAATGCCTAGATAACACGGTTTTTTCCTCATATATGTATGTGGAATCACAACGGACCCATTTGTGATTGGTGTTAGCGGGCAACCACCTTACCTTACCTAGCCTATACGAAACATATAAATCTTATAGTTTGCATGCAGCACTGAGGACTTGGTAACGCTGAAATGGAAAGTCCTTCCCCATCCGCCATATTCTCCAGATATTGACCCTTCTGCTTACTACCTATTCCGATCGATTACTCATGTCCTAGCTTAGCAGCACTTACGAAATTTCGAAGAATGCAGAAATTGGGTTGATTCATGGATAGCATCCCAAGAAGAGTCATTCTAACGACGTGGAATCCATGCTGACGTAAAGATTGTAAAAATGTTGTGGCTAACAATGAACAATATTTTGAGTAATGCATTTGTAACTATTTTTGCACAATAAGGCCTTGAAATTGACATAAAATCCATCAAAAATTATTTGCTTAAACCTTGACTGACGTTTTGACATCGACAGATCAACAAAAAAGTTTAAAAATCCGTTTGTTATAAAATACAAAATTATATTGAAGTCGTATTCGAATACTTTGGTTCGTCTTCGTCTATGTTGACGTTACAGCATAGCATTGCTATTATAAAAGTTTAGAAAAGGCTTAGCTGAACCGTCAAAATGGCTCAGCTGATGCTTATTTGACAATTCTGTAGAAAAATTTGAATATTTTACTCGTGTTATAATTGACTGATAGCTCAGCTGTCGTAAAAGTAGTCAAGATACGAACCGAAAAGGAATAGAGACACAGCTTTGCTATGCCTGACGTCATTAATTATTATAACTAGACGTAGACAAGGCAAGGCATTCGAATACGACCTGAATAACCCTTTAGTTGCATGAACTTCAATAGTAGTGGTGGTGCCGACTGGGGTTTTTGGACGACCTACTCTAGTGCCAAGTTCAAAAGCATGGGTTCTAGACCATCTCCCTGCTTCAAATTACATTCCGTTCGAAAGCTGGTTGTGCAATTGATTTGTTTTCTCACTTGGGATTCAGTCTTCATCATTGTGATTTTCATTAGTCGGACTAGTTTTGGTCCAAATCAAGCATGATTTGGTATAGTACGCTCTGAGCACGTTGTTGAACACGTTTGCTGATGATACACAACTTCTGTAGTAAGTGCTAACAATTTTAACGCGTTGTTATCAGTTATCGATACGTTATGTAAAATGGGAAAACCTCCAACTGAACATTTGACACTTTATATGACACTTATATTTGACAGCTGATAAATGTACAGGCCTTACTTGTTAAAGCTTATGTTTAACACTATTTTACTTCTATTCTTAGAGTTCAAAGAGCTTCTACCATTCTAAGTAGGTCTGTATTAGTTTTGAACAGCAGATACTAATATATTAAGTGTACTATTCAAAGTATCAGACTGATACAATCCTACCGAGGCCCAGTAGAAAGGTAAACATATGTTCAATGCACCAAAACGTATACATACATCCAAAGAACCATGTTTTTTTACAATATCGTTTTTTCAAAAGACACATTTCAGTAAAACATCTGCATTTACCTACCTATAAAAGACAGGACCAAAAATTAAATATGCTCGTGAGAATACATAAAAAAACCATTGAAATCAACACCAAATCAATACCTTCAAACAAGAGGTCTTTCTCCCCTATAAAGTCGAAGTCTAAGTAGAAAAAAGGACGCAAGGGCATAGAGCTATCGGCCACAATAAATTCAGGAATCATGAGAAAGAGGGAAGAAGTCATCAACCCCCCAGCAACAGAGCTGCACTCTCGATACGTTTTATATGTATGCCTATGCATTTCATGTGTTGCTATACTGTAGCCATATTATCATTTTGTACTTTTCATTGCTCGACTCCTTTGCCAGTGCCCTTTTCATTTTATTTCGACAAAAACATCCCCCTTCATGCTGCTTGGCGTTTCGACTGTACACTAAAATTACTGTCGTCGTCTGAAACGATTTCAAGTGAAACTTTTTATCTGGTGACCCCGAATGAAATTAATCGGATTCTAGCCAACATAAATAAAAATGAAGTCGAAATGCGGGCCAAATCCGATATATGGAAGTATAGGGAAAATAAAAACAACTTAAGGGTAATTATTCCGACATGGAACATAATTTCTTTTACTTTATTTCCCTGCCAATTTACATAGAAATCTTCGGATTGTGCAGAGCAACACGCAGCGAACTTAACATTACGCTACATGCCATCGCGGACCTAGTTCGTTCATTAACGTTTACACCAAGCAATGACCGTAATATACGATGACCTTAAGAAGATACAGCGTCCATCCGAATGCGGTAAGTTTTCTATTGTGCCGATAATGGTATGTATAGAGTAATGTTTGCCGTACACTTACAAACGATTGTACTTTTTTTTCTTATAGGTTGGTACAAACCTCATTAATCGTTCGCGATACATTCCAAAAAGGCAGAATCATCACATTTATTACAACATCAGAAACTTGTGCTCTACGCACAACTCGCAAACATTGTTTCTTGTTCGTAACAAGTGTTACGGCTTTTGTTCGGCCAGACTCCAGAGCAGTAAACTGTGCATTCGCCGAACATATACATAATTCGTCAACCTTGGTCAATGCTTTCACTCCAAAGCCAAAGTTCGAAACTCCTCAAACAGAAAAAAAGCGCTGAACACGAAATAAAGTTATACAAACATTTTTTTGAAACATACAATCAAGGAAACAAACAAAATCGCCACAACTACAATTGAACAGCTCAACAAAACCAGTTAAGAGAGAATGCGCCTTCATATTGCTCGTTCAGTGGTTCAGTCAGTCAGGTTCAGTTCAGAAGAGTCAGTTCTTATGCAGGGTCTTCGTCTTAGCTCAGCAGCCTCTTAAGTTTAGGTTAAGAGAGCGGTTCGTTATAAATTCATGATTATGTGTGTGTTTGTTAGATTTAGTATCGGAACTAAATACATTTAGAAAATTATGTTAAAAATTGTCGTTTGTAAAACCAAGTTATGTCGCGCACTTTAAGTACGTCATTAGTAGCGCAGGTTTTTTTCCTGTGATAACGATAGACCTCTAAGCGTGTTTTCTCTAGCTACCACGAACGTATTGAACTTTTTTTATCGCAATTTTGATTTCCTTACTTTTCGTCACGGCTCACTATCCCATAAACCCAGCTCTTTATAAGATTTTCTTTCACAGTCTCAACTCAATAAATATTTTGTCACTTTGCATTTTTTCGCCGTTAATGAATGAGCATTCGAGAGGAACTTTAAAGGGTACTAGACTTACAATACAAAGTTGTGCAATAGGTAGCTTGTACGTTTTAATTATTCCTCACATGAATACGTATTTAGTAATAGATCTGATTTTTCGGATTTGGATGAAGTGGACCCTCTGCTTTTTTAATGCACTTAACACACTTCAAAAACGCAATGTTCAGTAGTACAAAAACAGGCAATTTTTGTGAGGTTAAATTACGATCTGTAGTAGAAACGACCGAATTAGACTTATCTGCCAAGCTCTAGGTAAAGAATTTATGTGTGTATCTAGTGATCCTCATCGTAGCCAGCTCTTAACCCTAGAATCCTACAGCTATCTTTTTAAAGTTACGTCGAGTCGACTTCCATCTTAAGTAAATGTAAAAATAAAGAAAACAGCGCCTTTGCTTTATCAGAACAACTTTCTTTATTTCCTAAATATGTTTCTAAAATTGTAAAAATAAATAAATTATAAATCAGTGAACAAAAACTATGCGATTTTGATGATTTATGACTGTTTTCTTGCGAATATTTCACGTTAATGGCAACAAAAAAACAAAATAAAATTACACCTCTTTATTAGCTGGTATGTAAACTAGGTCCTCCATACAGAAAAAACTTAAAACTGTATTTGGAAAAAGTGCTATTAGAACAACAACCCTTGAACATTTTTCTAAATGCGTAAATTCGTGTTTTTTAAACGCATATTACATATTTCTTGAACAATTAACATGTCATTTTCATTAATATAATGCTAGAAAAATTTTTAAAGAAGGTCTTCCATAGAAAAAATTTTAAAACATTTTCATTCTTGTTAATAATATATGAAGCCAAACTGAAGCAATTTTTCACGATTTTCATGGCAGGAATTACATAAGAAGACCGCATTCCATTGAAAAGTATCATAGATAGTATAATTAATTGGTATATCTAGAAGATAAATCAATGCAAATGTGTGGAGGAGGATTACCCCCTCCCCCCACTATTGGCCTATTTTCATAGGGAAGTGAGGACCTTTTTTTTAGGTCATCACATTCAATATGGTGGGAACTTGATAAAACCTCTCCCATCATACAATCCTGCGCACGGGCCTGTGTAGGACTCCGTGGAGGGAGTACCTATTGTATTTTAGAGATAAATTTTTGACGCGATCTCGAATAATAATAATGTTGCGCCCACATTTTTTTTCAGTAGAAGATTTTATAAAAGTAAAAGAGTATTCAATCTCATTAAACCCAAAAGATTTTTGAAATTCGTGAAAACTTGAACAATAACTTACACCCTTAAGGGGTTTAACACCGTAAGATATATAAGTTTTTTTTCCGTTTATACAAGGTGGCGCAAAATTAATCATTCAATTTTGTTTTTGAATAACTTCTTTACTAAATAAAAAAAAATTATTTTGAGTAATAGAATTCTTTATTTGGACCTTTATAGTTTTTTTCTGTTAGGTGGAAAATATGATATCCTTCAAGTGGCTGTCGCCAGTGTTGATACAAATTAGTGCTCGTTTCATCGCATTTTCCATGACTTTTTTCTTTATGTTATAACTTTTGGAAATGTCATCACACGTGAACCATATTTGAATACAAACTGACATGCAATGGAGCGCTATACTCCGCCAGAGCGTGTCTATTTTTTTGACCAATAACCGCAGCGTGAATTTCGTTTTGGCGATTTGGCTTGGCCAGCAAGATCGCCCGATTTAATCATCCCAGACATTTTTCTTTGGGGATACTTGAAGTCGCGGGTTTATGCCAACAAGCCTTACACAAACGCAGACCTTAAGGAGAATATTCGACATGAATGCAAACAGATATAACCGTAAATCTTGAGGAAAGTCATGGAAAATGTTATAAAACGAGCACTAATTTTTATCAACACTGGCGGCAGCCACTTGAAGGATATCATATTTTCCACTTAACAGACAAAATTGTAAAGGTCCAAATAAAGATTTCTATTGCTCAAAATAATTTTTTTTTATTTAGTAAAGAAGTTATTCAAAAACAAAATTGGATGATTAATTTTTCGCCATCTTGTATTTAAAGCTTTTACAAGTAACATTGAATTCAATATATCATTAGACCCAAAAAATATATATCGGAGTTCGTGAAAATGGACGCAACTATTGGGTAAGTAAGTAAGTAACTAAGAAATTGCCGACTGCACACATAGATGACTTTGGTCACTGGAACGCAGTCAAAGTCAAAGTGTAAGATCGGTTGTTTCGATACATCGAAGGATTTTAGATTGTTAAATTTTTTTCCTCAAAATTTTACACAAACGCATTTAAATCGAACTATCATACAAAAACTTCAAGAACAGCCATATAAAAAAAATATTAAGTCCTGAATGAACCCATAATCAACTGCTTTGGATCCGCCTGTTAACCAAGCGAATGGTTTCTCTATGCATCGTATATTTTTCTTTTTTTTTCACCACATTACCTTTCAAACATAATAGCCTCGGTTATGTCGAAATAAATCCAGAAAAAATGTTGTCCTCATACTCCAAAACTTTCTCTCAAACTTCACATTCGAATTGAATAATATAACCTTCATAATAATAATAAAAAAAAAAAAAATCTGAAATATTTCATAACGTTTAAAGCCCTTCTTTCCCTACATACTGTCATTCTTCCGAGGTATCAGAATATTTCTGAGAATTACGTGGGACATATCAACAGACTTTAGCATAGAAAAGGAGATAAATCCTTTCCGAGATTTTATTTCAACTTACGTGACGCACTCCATGTTAAAAAAAAAAATTTCAAACGGAAGCAAAACAATAAACTTTCATAAAATTTAAGGGCTTGTTGAAAGTCTTGCATAATATGAATTTTGAAGTACTGGTATTTTACTACATTATTTTAACGATAAAGTAGGTACTGTGAACGATTTGAAAAAAAGAAATAATTTTCTAAACTGGCATTTTGTACTGACAAATAAATGTTTTTTTACTGTCAGCTGTACTCAAATGCTTTGGACAACTCGTACGTAGCTCACGAATCCTTTCCGTTATATTATGGATGTGAA
Organism: Beris chalybata; assembly: GCA_949128065.1. NCBI lineage: Eukaryota > Metazoa > Arthropoda > Insecta > Diptera > Stratiomyidae > Beris > Beris chalybata. Next base: position 24,999,807 of record OX421896.1, on the reverse strand, counting down.
ATCTGAAAAACAAGTTTCCGGGTAAAAGGTTATTTTAATGATTGTTTTCGTGGCGTTTTGAACTCGATTGTGTCCTTTATCAAACTCAAAACAAAAAAATCAAAACCGTATTTTACCCGGAAAAATTGTTTTCAAAATTCCCCAAAGCATTATTGTGTGCGTCGTATTTCAGAGGTAAATTTGTTGACTTTAATAATACCATTAACATTGCCATCGTGATAATGGTACATTTCTCAGTAAAACTAATAGCATGCTACTAATTCTCTACTCAAATCTGTATTGAAAGTAACACTCGCTAAGCTTTACGCGCCTACGAGTATACCGTTCAGCCCCATTCGTGGAAAACAGTGAAATTTAGGCAGTCCTTTATCACCCGAACATCAGTAATGTGGAACGCATTGCCAACCGATCTGTTCCCTGATAAGTATAGCCTTCAGCAGTTCAAAAACAAAGTTCACCGACACTTCAGAAACTTCCTTCTCGTTCAGCCGACCTAAATCCGCTACCACACAATTTTATCCCCAACCTATGTTGTTCTAGCTATGCCATCGCATTAAAGGGTGACCCTCTAAGCTATAACGAGGACGAGAAAAAAATGTTGTCTTCACTAGTTGATTTGTTAAGGCTTAAGGCTCCAAGTGCACGTTAGTTGCGATTTTGAGGATTTATGACTGTTTCTTGCCAATATTTCACGTTAATGGTACCAAAAAAACAATATAAAATTACACCACTTTATTAGCTGGTATGTAAACTAGGTCGTGTATAGAGAAAAACTTCAAAGCTGTATTTGGAAAAAATGCTATTAAAACAACAACTCTTGAACATTTTTTAAAATGTGTAAATTCGAATTTTTTTAACGCATATTACCTATTTCTTGAATAATTAACATGTCATTTTCATTTATATAACCCTAGAAAAAATCTTAAAGAAGTACCTGTATAGATCAAATTTTAAAAAATTTTCATTTCTGTTATTAATATATGAAGTCAAACTGAAGCAATTTTTCACGATTTTCATGGCATGAATAACACAAGAAGACCACATTTCATTGAAAAGTATCATAGTATGATAATTAATTGGCCTTTCTAGAAGATAAATCAATGCAAAAATTTTGATTTGAAAACCTTTAACACTATTTTTTTCTGTAAATAACGATGTAACGAACGATGCAGACGTATTGTCCACGCCAAATTACACGAACGAAAGACGATTTCAATCGATTAAAATCCTCTCAAGAAAGAAAAATCAAACAGGGATAAAAAATTGTCGTACCGGACTCATGGGGCCTTAAGAAAAAATTTTGAAACTGTTTTTTCACCGATTATAATGACGTAAAACCGAATTCTGATTTGAACTAAGGAATATGTCGGATCTCGTAAAAATGGGATGTACCACCCCTACTTTTGAAGCAAAAAAAGTTGTTCGAAAATACGAATGAAGGGTGAATTTTAAAATTTATAATTTATATAGTTTGGTCGAAAAAAATTATCAGTGAAAATGGAATGCATACATTTTCACGATTTTCGCAAAATCTACTAGGTCTTTCCAAATATTAAATTAATTTTTATTTAATGGCTTTTTAAATTCTACCCCTAAGAGGATGTGTTATATACTTCTTCACGAATTCTGCCATATCTCTTCACTTTCTCGGGTTTCCGTAATAATAGCCTAAACCTTGGTTTTAAAATGTTTCCTTTTTCATCCCCTAAGATGGTATAAAAGGATTGAACCATTTTCAAGAATTCCGTCATATATTTCAGAAGTGATAAGAAATTGAATTGGTTTTTACTTTCTCGTGATTTCTTCATATTTATGAATTAACTCGTTTTATGATTATTGGATATTCAACCCCCAAGTGGGTTTAATAAGGTTGCATATGTTTTCATAGATTCCTACATATTGCTTAGATCTGATAATATATCGAATTCATTTTTACTGCTTACGATTTCCTATAAAGTTTCCCAAAAAGTCAATTTCAGTATTTTTTAGATATTCAATCCTAAGGTGTAAGGGAGTGGTATGCATCCCAAAGCTTCAACATATTTCTTTGGATTGATACTAGATCGCTTTTCAGTTTCACAAACTTTTTATACCTATAATCGCCTACAAACCCATTACACAGTTTGTCGATATTCATCTTCCAAGGGTTTGCAAATGTTCTCACAGTTTTTACCATCCGACTTTGACTGCTCACTATCGACTCTTGTGTTCACAGTAGATTTTGTATAAGCTTTTTAATTTAAAACCCAGCCTCTGAGGAAAAAAATTATAAAATTATGTATTGTCTTATGTTCAGTTGTGACTAAAAACCCAAAGTCCGTTTGCTGTCCATCCGTTTGTCCGTCCGTCCGTCCATTCGTCCGTTAGCACAATAGCTTAAGAAGGCATTAAACTAGGAAGTTCAAATTTAATCACCACCTGTAAAATGAATAAAGCACAACTACGTTCGTTAATCGGCAACATCCTTCCACTCTTTCGAGTAACTCTATATGCTAGAAATGAAAGTGAAGAAATGTGAGGTCCTTAAAAAAAGAAAATTGTACTTTCGGTGACTTACCAAGTTCCAGATATGAAATTGAACACAGATGATATTGTCTACCTATTAGTTTCGATTAGCAATCAAATAGGAGTCCTTATTAAAGACAAACTATATCTGAGTTCCTTTTTCAACTTTATTCCTAATTACAATATAAATCGGAGCAGTAATCCAACCGAGCTAACTAGTAGCAAAAATAAGGTGAAGGTGCCTATTTCCCACACCAGTGGAGATATTAAGTTAAAATTGATTCTCTTGGTGGGATCTAAGTATTTTAGACGACAAATTTTGATTTCTAGCTCTCAGAAACTGCGTATGCTAGAAACTTGAAACTTGGATCTTATGTAGAACTATGATTATTTACCCATTAGAGGAGGAGGAGGGTTAAAACGTATTCAAAGCACTTGAAAGCTCGGTTCAAAACGTTGTAAAATCCATATCACCTGAACGTTGACGTCAGAAGGTTGAAACTTTGTGTAAGGAATAGAAACCTGTACAAGGACTAAAATTGGAAAGGGCTAGGTGAGGTGTTGGGGGGGGGAGGTCTTGAAAAACTTTTGATTACAAAAGGTGTGTTTTTTTCAACTGGATCAAGATCAAGATCATTCGTTTTACATTGCAAACAACAACAAAGAGATGATCCAAAATCAAAATGGGATTATCGATGGATGAATTTTGTGCTTTTAAAGCTTATTTAAATGTTAACTATTTGACAAATTTCACAGATGGTGCCACGCGATTTAGCACTAAATTCAATTTGTAGCATGTATTTGCACCCAACAGGCAGAATATGCTCATCAAAAAGTCGTGGTACCTCAATCCATTATGTACGGAAAAGTGCAAGTTCATGATCTTACACATGGACTTGCAATGTACAAAATTATTGAAACAGTCTTTGTTTATATGACCTTTGTACAGTGCCGTTTCGTCGTATAGTATGCGAAACTTTGCCGCCAGGGCAGCTGTCAGTTTAGCCGAGGCATTTACAAACAGGGTTGTTAACCCTGCTTAATTAGCTTTTGGGATGATCCACATCGTTTTTTCAATTTGATCTAATCCAGTTGAAAAAAAAACGCAACTAATATCTTCCGAACTATTTGTATAAAGAATGTGAAATTTAGTCAGTGTACATGTGAAGGAGATGAAGTACGGAACATGGGCAATACTTTCAGTTACACATATACCTAGTTTGACCAAAATCGGTTCAATAGTTCTTGAGTGTTAAGTGTAGTTATCGTGGTGCGCTCCTTCTTAAACCTAAACCTAAAATCTGAGTGTTCAAAATTTCAATATTCAAAAATGGGGTCTAAACTAGATTTTTTTGCAAATCCCTGTAAGCGATGTACATATCTACTATAAATGTGAATGCTACGATATTTTGGCAGACTAACCAAACTCCAAAATCCTCTTAATCTCTGTCATCTGGCACAGCTCCTTCAATTTAACATCATTTCCGGTCTGTATGCCATCTGGTCTTGTGTAAGAACAAACGAAACGAGCACCTTCATATAGTGTATACCTGTAGATATTTTCCTTTGACATCACCTAGAAACTGGAACTGATATGAACTGATGTCTGATATACATACTTTAGCTTGATGTTTTGCTGTTTGACACATTTCTCAACTCCCCTCGCTCCCCCGAATGATTTTATGTCATCGGGCTGCCATAGTTAAACACAAACTATTTCATCCACTCCAGCTATGTGTGCTAGATCCCGAGTAGTAGACCTCGCCATAATATCCTCAAGTTCCTCATCCGTTCACCGGGTCTTTGTTTATGATGTCGTGTTTGCTCTGTGCTTGTCCTTTGCCCATTCTTTGTCTTGTTCCTTTTGTTCCCATTCAGAGATATTATACATATACGAGAAAGTACAGGTAAAAATGGGTCAGCGTGACGTAGTGACATTTCTTTCACGTTTGATCAATCTTGTCTATTTAGACAGTAGATAGCTTGTGTTTATGCCGATTTACCTCTAGTTGGTTTTGTACATCTGAGATTGAGTTTAAGAGAAATTGAGCATTTGAATGGCAGCAATAACGACGATTTATTGCAGAAATTGTTGAATCCTTAACGATTACCGTCTAATTTGGTTGTTTCAGTGGAACTCAGGAAGATTGGGCGATTAAGGACATATGAACAAATTGCAACAAGTAAAGATAGACCCTTTTAACGTGCATCTGAATTGACGTCTGTGAAACCAGATTGAAGAGATTTTTTCAACAGCACAATATCAATAATATATGAATTTCAATAAATTAATTTCAAGCTATCTAGTCATGACTTAAATATTTAAATGAATAGATAATAAAGAATTTTTAACGCTTTGCAGGTGGTAGGTAGCGTATAGAATTAGCGGCAAGATTAGAAAAATTCAGCATTTATAATTAATTTATGTGATCAAGCCATGATGTCGCGATATAAGAACCGCCTTGTTGTTTTCATATCTTCATCGATATTAGCCGGAGGCATGGCTTCCGGTAATGAGAAAAAAGGCAGTTATAGATAAAAACGGAATCCCAGAACATGTGCTAACACCTGTGCTCGTCTTATCCAGATTGGTTTCGACAGGTTCTCGAACCCTGTAAATTAAAATATTTGAACTCGACAGAACTATGATTGCGCTATATCGCCATAAATTACGTACTGAATGTAAGACTTCATTGCTAAGTAGTTGATTGAGTTGATTTATTGCAGGCAACTTTGCCGAAATATCGTATTTCAGTCAGTGACCCAAAACTATTGGGGACTTGAATAATTTCTCGCTTTTTCCCGACAGATGGCGCTATCTTACCCCTTCTGCATCGGGTAATACTACAGCCAGCTTCATCGTGAATCAGATCAGAGTCACAAGTCACAAAGTAGGTGGAAAGTCACAATTAATTCAAAATTAATACAAAATTGTGACTCTCGACCTACTTTATGAGGCCTGATAGACTACATGCAGACTAGAGATTTAAAATCACCCGATAGTTTAGTTGAATGGCTAGTTGATATGAAGCTGTATGGAAAGGCGCACACTGAGACTAAACAATCGTTCAAGCTACACAGTTTATAGGCAGTCCAGATCCCTTTCGATCGATGTGCGACTAAACTCTCACCTTGGTCTCTATTTACACGGCGGTTTATCTAGATACTCACACTGACCAAATTAAAAATCTCCCATGACCAGTTTGCTCTAGTACCACTTGGCTATAACACTCGGTCGGTGGTTGAGTATAGAGATGGGTAAAGTAGTTCCTTTTAGTGAGTGAGTCGGAGTGAACTCACTCACAAAAAGGAACTAGTGAAGTGAACTAGTTGCAGTTCACTTCGTTGATCCGTGATTGTGGTAACCAAAAAAAAAGGTCGTCTGGCGGCAATGTCACGTGGCGAATGGAACTGCAGTTCACCAAAAGGAGTGAGTTATTTCACTCACTCACTTCAATAAACTGCTCTTTTGGAACAGTTCACTCCGGAACGACTCATCACTAGTTGAGTAATGTGTGGATGATCAACGACTAAACAGTTTAGTCCGGCAGATAAGAGTGTGCGCAGCTCGATGCGATTAAACAGTTGCCCAACTGTTTAGTCTCAAATATTCACTAGGCCTTACGGCGACCATGCTCTACCGGAAACAACAAAATCTTTGGCAATCTTGATAACAATTCGATTCCGGATTAAACCCCTAGTTTCAGTTCGGTTCCATAAACAAAAATTCTTATTGAATTATTGGCCAAATCTCCAGATTCTTTTACCGAAACTTTCGAAATTCTACAATCTAGACCCAAAATCGTATTGCCCTAAAAGATTTCAAGTATCTGACAAAATCTCGTCAACACTCGGTTGATATGACTTTTAAATGGGAAAATGGAGGAAATCGGTTTTTCTTAGGGGAGCAAAACAAAACAAAACAAAAAAAAAACCAACCCCGATAATAATCAGCTATAGGTATAGCTGGTAGCGAAGTATTTTATACACCAACAACTTATAGCTGTCTGCCGTAACGACATGCCAGGTGGTATACTACAGGTACCTTACCTACCGAGATAGTGTGCATGTCCAATTTCATTGTGGCTATGAATGGCCATTTATTTTATTTTATTTTATTTTTTTTTGTCGGGTAGTTCTTTAGTTCTTTCCTCCGCTAAACGAAGTTGTACATTAACGTTTCCACCAGGACCAAGGATGTCTGTTTTACCGAGGATGGCATGTTGCCTAATTGTTGTTTTGTGTTTTTGTTTCTAGAACGGTAAAGTGTTGCCAAAACGAAATTTTACCTTTCCTGTGACTGCTGTTCAAGGATACAACTTTCTTGGTGGTTTTTCTGCTGTGCCATTGAGACGGTCTTGTCCTTACTACTAAGTTAAGTACACAAGGAAGAAAGTTGTAGAAATGGATGTAGGTATGGCTATTATGTAGTGAATTTAGGTGTGGGTTGCTTTTCATTGTTTTCTCTCTGATTCAAACTACCAAAGCCCAAGAAGGACGAGAATATTTCGTTATATCTCCAACGAAGGAGTATCAAGTTGGGAAACGGGTTTCCGAATTCTACCTCCGGCTAATGTGTATAGATGTATCTTTAGCTTGTGTAAGACATGACGAAAATACTCAAGAATGTTGAGTTTCCTTTTATGTTCAAAAGTAATTCAATAAAGAATAAAATAGGGGAAATTGCGTTCCATTACATTGGTTTTTTATTTAGTTTGTAAGTTGGTTACAGGTAGGTATGTTTCACAGATTGATTTACAAAAAGTCTTTAGTAAGCTTCAAAGTACTTACACACAAGCAATTTTTAATCGGGCGTTAGTTTAGTTGAATGGCTAAGGGCTATGCAGATATGTGAAAACGCAGACATCGAACGATTTGATTCGTCGAAACTAAAAAGTTGAATATGCAAGACAATATCCTTTCGACCGAAGCCTAACTAAATTATCGGGCAAGAGCTCTATATGCAGACCAGTTTGCTTCCATCCGCACACCCAGTAGATTAAAAATCGCTTGCAACCGATTGTCTGTGCCTTGGCAAATACACTATAAAACGGTTATTGGGAATAACTATGAACTCTAGTTGGAAATTGGAAATTGTAAACAAATGGACCGATATCGCAACAACATAAGTCGGTACAACTGTCGCTTAACAAGTAAATACATATTTCTAGTATGATGTAGAGGACAGCACAAGGCTTTCTGAAGTTTCGATCGACTGTAACTATCGGCCGAATGGTTCGAATAATGTGCGCATGAACATCGAGCAAATAGTTCAGTCGGACAGATAGAGTGTGCGCATATCCATACGATTAGAAAGTTGCTAAATAGTTCGCAGTATGTTTGAGCAGCCCCTCCACCGCACAAGTTTTATACCTTACGATTATTTTATGAAATTCGTAAGGGGTTTTCCTCATGAATTTAACAGGAAACTTCTAGATGAAATTCATGACAATAAGTTTTGCGCAGCGGAAATTAAAGAATTATCGTACTGATGCTGTGTTTGCTTTTTTTTTTATTAGAATAGTTTAGTTGAATGTTTGAAGTGGCAAATCTTTGCTACTTGAAGACAGTGCGCAGAAACTATTCGTTCAAGTTCAATTCGAACTGAAAGACTGAAGAACTGTTTCTAACAGTCAAAATTGTAAAGACTAGAGATCGAATACAAAAGTACAGTTCCTAGGAAGTATAAAAATACAACCATTAATTTGGCACACGTGACCAAAAAAACACACACGTCGTCCTCCTACGGATCCGTCAAGGCCAGCACTAAAGAACGCCTCAACTTCGCAGCATAAACACCAACCCGGTGATGGCAATGCACATCAAACTGATCACTACTAATGACCTGTCTAAATTTTTATTTCCATCGATATTTTATAGATAGACGATAACGGACGAATGACGGCTGTCTAAACTCGAAGCGTATATTTTGTGTACACAAGCATACATACTATCATTTACCTGAAAATCTGCATATCCTCCACCCACTCATTATGAGTCCAAAAAATAACTACGAGTAGGTACTTGCGAAAGTTCCGGAAAAAAATTGCGCGGTACTCTGTGCAGTTTTTATGCAACCGCGATATACCTGCCTTGATTATTATTATTGTCATGTGGGTGGTAAGATGCAGAAGGCCACGGGCTTAATTTTTTGAGTTTTTGAGCATATTTGAAGCTGTGTGTGTGTATCTTTAATATAATTAATTGTGTGCAGATACTATTCAGTTTATTGTTGAGAGTCAATATATTAAAGATTTCGCTACCGCAAATGTTTAGTGACAAGGCCGTAATGCTGAAGCCGACAATCTAATACAATTTGCAGAAAGATTCAGATATTGCTGTGGGTTTATTTAGTGTTCTGTCTAGGAAATTAAAGCAACCAGACGTTAGTATAATTAATTTAATTAAAATTTCAGATTTGAGTACCTAAAGATGCCAATTGTTGTTATTTCAACACTAAATTATTGCCTTACTCCGACAAAGCTGACTAGTGGATTGAGAGTTTTATGGAACTGATGTGTTTAGGTGCTCTTACACCAGCAACACCGGATTGAGCAATTTTAATCGTCACAAAATTTCAAAGCCGTAGCTTAAACCGTTCTAGAGTTACGGTGTGTTATGTGTTTTAAAGTTTGTTTGTTTGGGAGATACCCGAAGGAGTAAAGGGATCTCGCTGACTTATAGACTTAAACTTTATTTTGTCTTAAAACCAATTTGTACAGAATTGCAATTTCGTGGCTAAACGATTTCTCGGGTTATAGTAAGTTCCATAATTTGTGTGACTACGATCAGGTGATCAATTCAAGTTGATACTTGCTGGTATGGAATTTTATTGACGAGTTCAAAAAGAGAAAAATTGCTTGTTTGAATTTTGATCCGGCTCGACGGATCAACGTATACGATCAGGAATATTTGATCTAGCTAGGTGATCTTGATCAGTGGTAATTTCACTCGTTGAACAGGAGGTAATGAAAAGGTTAGAGATTTTTAGTTTTTGGGAACGATTTTTGGGTTCGTTGTAAAACGTATTACCTTTGAAAAAGGTCCCCAGCTGAAACAGCGTGAAGACAAGTCTCAAAAGTATTATTTCAGGACTAGTCGACTCCAAAAATATTGAATGTCTTGCTGTCAGTCATAGGCAAACTTGTCTGAAGTCTCGAACCCGTTAAGATATTAATTTCAAATTTTTGGGACGAAATATATTGGAGACGGTTATGCCAGGTACTTGCTGGTACTTGCTTATATTTCACTTCTAATCTACCGAAGTACACTATTTAAAAAAAGTGAATTTTCAAGACAACTTTTACTTGAAATTTCCATGACATTTAATTTTTTCCAAGTAAAAGTACACATTTCAATCACTTTTACACGAAATTACTGGTATTAGTAAATTATTCATGTACTTTTCAACTGATCAATATACTTTACATGGAAAGGCTCACTGAATTTGACAGCAATTCGTGTAAAATGAATTATATTTAGGTATCATATATGAATTAAAAATTACGCTCTTTTTCGTGTAATTCTAATTATCCATTTGAATTTAACGACGCAATTTTCACATCGGTTCTTAAATCTGTTTTCATTAAAATTGACTATTACATCCCAATGTAAATTTACTTGAAAAGGTTTGTCATATTTCACTACTATTCAATGATTTGTTTTTACTGCGTATGTACAATATTGAATTTAATCTACTTAAATCAAAATCTCACACAATATCGCTCTTCGGAAATGTAGCTTAAAAATTAAAGATGTATAGTAAACAAATTATCACCCCTCTGTTCCTAGGTTCCCTCAAAACGAGGGCAATATCCGATGTTGAATTCCATCACTGGGTGGTTTTCAGGACCATTAATCGTGTGTGTGGTTTTATGCAATACTCTGAATTGTGTGGAATACTACCAAGTTCCGAAGTTTCGAGTCTCGACAAAGATCCAATAAGTTTGGTCTTCATCTCGATCTGGTGGAAATCCGACGAGATTCCCTACGCCATTCGCAACAAGAGCCGAACACATTGTGATGTAGTGTATACTGGGTGTTCTGCCCTCGCCCTGTAACTGCTCGTACCCCCTGGATCCTACTTAATTCAGCGGCCTCTGTCGAAATTAATGGTCGGACTCAAGTTGCCCGTAAGTGGGAAATTTGTTTGGATTTGGTTTAATGCCAGACGAGTTGAGTGACTTAATTATGGCCTACGTGAATTTCGATTCACTTTTTGCCCGACGTTGCGCTGCCGTTGCCTTAAAGTGGTTTCAGCATTGATTTTCGGCAAAGACGATGACGGAATAATTCCAGGACACGGTCGCTGTACAAAAGGTTAAGAAACTATTGACTGCCCTATCATTTACTGCAATACAGAGGTGTGGCGCTTATGACTGAGACCGTGGATATGATACGAGCTAAAGATATGTATAGAGTACAATCATTATAGTTACGTCGATTCATTTTATACTAGAACTGCTCAGATGTATCATTCATGCGTCTACAGTATAGTAAGCTAATATTTTGGAAAATACTTATAATCTGTCGTGGCTTAGGCAGGGTGGGCAGCCAGGGCATTACAACATCAGAACGCCCTGACACGTCAGGAGGTCATCCAGAATTTTTGCTATCCATTGGGAAAGGCGTTTCACATTTTCATCCCCGGGATAAGTCCAGGGCAAGGGTTTGTTGTCCAGGCCTAGGATATAACGTCTGATTCTCGTGCCACATACGAGTACTCCACTACATCGCAGCTAGCCACCAAGCGTGTCGCATCAGCTCGAACTTTAGCCACCAGTTCAGACGAAGTTGGAATTGGCCCACTTCACACATATCACTGGTCTAGTATTTATTTATAAAACAAAAACCGCCATCTATACGTCAGGCCGAGTTCTTCTGTAACTGTCCTTGTATCAAACACGTACGAGTGCTTAGCATTGTTTGACATATAATTTAAACGGTTCTTTCACCAACCTCTATTTCTCTCGTTATATCTCTTTTCTATGGGATTCTTTGATCCCAGGTAGAAGTGAGATGCAACGCTCTTGTAGAGTCAAACTGTCAAATCAACAATAGCAGAAAAAAGCTTTTTCGGGTTTTGGACAGCCAAAGCAGCTTTTAGAACTGGAAAAAGCTGATCGAACAAAAAGCTGCTATGAAAGCTGTTTTTTTTAAATGTTGGACAAATCTGTCAAATGTGGCAAATACTAACCATGAGAAAGCAACCTTTTAGTTGCTTTGGTACACAAATGGACATAAATACAGCAGCTATAGCAGAAATCATGAACTGACCCCGAAATGCATTTTCTTTTTCAACATTTCAATTTCTCACTATAAAGGCTGATTTCAAGCCTTGTCATTTAAATACTTGGAACAAGTAATTTAATTAATAATTCAGAAAGCAGTAAGATTGTCTTCTATTTCTGTGAATCTTCTCGCGGAAATTAAATTTTTGTCGTTTATTATTTTTCACAATATCATGCCACGGACTATTAGAATATGCAAAAATCGCTCGATTCAAGAACTACGGGTACTAATCTACTGATTAGTCAAATTGGAAAGAAAAACGCTCCGACTCGGATAGCTCGCTAGATTGTCATTATACAGTCCGCTATCGTTAATATTCTACGTATAGTCGTGTATGTCCAAGATCCGAGTCCGAAGCGACAAAAAAAAAATACGCCACACTACGTACAAACAAGTAGAAAATTAGAAAATGAAAAGATACACTGCGGTATTAAGGGGATTTGTGAAGTACTCGTACTTAGGCCTAGCGCTCTCACTATACATGAAATATACGCGTTTTAAGTTTTGCTATTTTTACTCGATCTGTTGCGCCTCGCTGCCTATTTACTGAGCGTAATTAATTGCGGCGTGTTCACACGCATGATTTATGGGCAGATTAAGGGCGATTGTGAATGATGAGTCGGAGTTATGGTTCATTGAAACTGGTTTATGTAACGTTGAAGGGTGTTGAAGAAGATTTAAACTAAATGAGACAATCGTTGGCAACTGTGTATTTAAGTTTTAATTTTAAGAAGATTTTATAAGAAAAATGGAGCATTCTTCGAAGTGCGGAGCGGTACAGATCAGGTATAAGTAATCTTGCGTCTGTACTGACAATTTATCCGGCAATCGGAATGGCAATATTTCTATTGCGTTAAATGTCAAATCGTAATGAGTGGGCATTTGATTGCCAGGCAATTTTCAGCGAGTGTTTGCGAAGTATCAAGTTTTGAAACAATGCAGAATGCCGGAGATTGCATAAAAAAACCTATTGATAGTTTTCTCTTTAGTCAATTTATAACGCACCTGTTTTGTCTCACTCACTCACACGTTAAGGCAAGAAAATAAGGATATAAGGACCATGTTTTGTCTCAATTCTCATCGTGTTTTTGGCTTCAAAACGCTTTATACAAAACCGGGGGCTTGCCGTCTACAGTAGCTCTATGAATAAATGGTCGTTATTTTTGGTCGTTAATGAATATACTTATGTAGTATACTTAAATTTGTTTGTTACTACCAAATAGGCTTGTGTAATTCGTGAACGAACTAGTTCAGAAGAGCGTTTCCATGGAACTAGTTCAGTTGCGGCCCTAGTTCGTTTGTAGGAAGTAGTTCGTCATCGCATTTGCATATAACTATGTACCACGTAATTCCACTCTCGCGAACAGGGAACCAAAACAAGGAACTAGTTCAGTTCGCGATGGAAGTGAGGACATTTTTTTTAGGCCACGATATTCATATATTGCGAACTTAAAAAAGAGAACTAGTTCGATCGCACGGAAAGTGAGAACTTTTTTTGTTTAGGTCATCACCATTAGTCTCGCGAACTGCGAACTTAAAAAAACTAGTTCGGTCACGTGGGAAATGACGACCCCCTCTTTTAGGTTATCCCATTCAGTCTTGCTAACTTAAACAAAGGAAGTAGTTACTTCGCGCGGGAAGTAAGGACCCCTTTTTTTGTTTTTTTAGGCCATTACATTTTCCCACACCAATAATCATGTCTTTCTCGCGAACTGCGAACTACAAGAACGATCTAGTTCATAAGGGCTCGGGATCTAGTTCGTTCGAGATCTCTAAGGTGAACAAGAATATGCAAGCCTACTAACAGAGGTACTCAAAGACAAATAAATTGAACAAAAATCGATACGATCTTTCCTATAATTCAATATTAACTTCGTTGGTCGATACTTCGGCTTGTGTAGTGAACCCTGACAACAAGAACTTCCAACCCATCAGTATTCCCTCAAATCCATCCAAGGCTTTCGACTATATTTGACACAAGAAATTAAGTAATTTTTTTAATGATAATAATTTACTATAGTTTCAATGTGGTTTCGAAGCTGGTCGTAGTATGAACACGGCGTTACTTGAAAAGCATTGTTTGCATCTCTTCAACTCCTTATCAAGCATTGCTTAACAGATCGATCTTAATTTGTCTTCTTAAATGGATCAATCAGACCTCTTTCCAGCCTATTGCGAAGTTCTTCAATGATCCGTCCTGGGTCCTCTACTCTTTTGTCTTTTCATAGACGGTCTCCCTCTATATCTCGCTGAAGTAAATTGTTGCTTGTATACGTATGATACCCAGATCTTTTTGAACGCTTACAGCAACAAGTATGTGATGATCCCATGAATCTGGAACCCATAACTCTGGCGACTAGTGTAATGAAAATCGATTCCGAATTCAGTAGTCGATGGCAATTGTCTGGAATTGTCTTTACCTATGACCAGATCTAGGACCGATACACTCTCGACCAGTATGACAAAGTTCATATGTAACTCAGTCCCGCTTGATGAGTGGTGGGTATCACAGAATTCACATGTAAATCCATTTTTCAATTGATCACTAAACAATACACCAACATATGAATGCACATGAGTGTAAACCAATTCCACCAGACCGCGATGATTACGCCAAACTTCATAATATGTAGTTCAGTGTATGAGCTGCCAATCTCGTTCTTGGTCATTCTAATTTTAAATAGAGTGCACGATAGAAGATCTCTCATATCGATGAGTGTGGTGAGGTTGTTGGATGCATTTTATAGCAGATCTAGAAATATATTAGGATACCTCACAGGTATTCACAAATACCAAGTTATTACCTGAACATGTTCCCAAGTGTAATTTGTTTTAGCGACAATTTTCGAAAGCATTCCTTTCCGTTTCATCGATATTTGGTTTATAGAGTAATGCATATCATCGCGCAATTAAACGCGGTGTTTACCCATGAAATCATTAGTTCTCAATTCGCTACTAACAACAAGTAAAATGAACGACAATTAAAAACACACACGGCGCAGAGTCCCATTTGGGACAGAACCGATTCGAGAATTTTTCCGAAACTCACATCCTCATGCATCGGAAAACTTCATAAACTCGTAGGAGAAAAATTATAATAAAAATGCTGATGATGTCCTTATTTGAGCTCTTGCTATTTCCGTTCTCAATCAAAGAAAATTGCAATGAATTAATCGATACATGTCTCTATATGATCCGAAACTGTGTGTTCCCTTAAGTCCCTAATTGAATTATTGATAGTTTATGGGCTACGTTCATCCCCGTATGACCTCGAGGGCTTGCATGTATGTACTCCGTTTCCGTTTCTCTAACAAAGTCTTCGGGGCCGGACAAGGCGGTACAGGGGACAGAAGAGCATTTTCAACATTGTGCCATTAATTCGCAACCTCAACACACGAGACAGTAGTAGGCTACGGATTCCTTGCACAAGGAAACAAGGAGGACTAAAGAATTTTATTGCCAACGAAATCAAGTTGGCCGCTGTTCACCGAGGGGTGAAAGACGTGCCAGGCAAATCCTCCCATACATCCCTTAGACGGGAGTCCAGAGTGTTTAGCAGCCGTAGGACGACTCAGCACGTCGATACACTTGGAATAAGGGAGCGCAGGATTCGCAGACAGACGCTCCGATTTTCGGAATGGTGTGGGTTATTTGGGGTAGTTTTCCAAGGGAAAGAGAACCGAGTCTCTATACAATCCTTCTGTTCTTGGCTTTTCGGGGTGGCTACTCCCGGTTATTGCTTTTGTCGTCCTTGCTCATAGCAAGGATTGTTGAATTTTGTTGGTACATTCCGTGAAAAAGACCTTGGGGCGAGGAAGGAAACGTTCAAGAGGGTTGCTGGAAAGTATCTCCGGCGTAGACGACTTGAATTTTATTTTACTTTTTATTTCTTATTTTTACCGCTTGGGTTTTTTCATACCCAAGCCAACACCCCACATATTTACTTTTTGACGCTGTATGAGTATTGATTTTAAATGCAAAAACATGTCCTTTTTATTGAAAGGTAATTAGAATGTCACAAAAACTTAACTGAAATGTTACAAGCGCTAGGGAATTACGTGCAGAGAAATCGTAATGAAATGTGTTAATGTGGGTTGGAAATGGGTGGTTATTTTTGAGGTACTTTTTCTCCTTGAAGAGTGAATTGATGTAGAATTTTATTACTCTATGAATTATGTACATTAGTTGTTGGTTTTCTTTCTTCAAATTATAATAGAACACGGCAGGTGGTTTTTATTTCAGATCGTTATTGGTGTCAGGATTGTCCTCTTACATTCAGTTCGTTATGATACTCGATAGGGGCATGAGTTTATTGGTCAATATTTTACATCAGCCCAGACTCCTTAAGATGGGTCTTCAAATTTTATTGTATCTTAGACCACTAGTGATCAGTACAGACCAAATTGTAAAATACATCAGCATTTCGATCCTGTTGTAGTTTGATCATTCTGATATTAAAGAAATGAATATTAAATATTTAAATTGGTTCGAATAATAATATATTCAAGTTACCTTTCTCTGAAGGGACTTATCTACCGTGTGTCGCATCTACAAGAAATCCCCTAAAATTAAATGAATGCGGTAGGCTACTATTAAACAGTATGTCATGCTGTCAAATATATGGCTTAACTAAATTTGAAGAAAACCCAGTACATATTTTTCTGTCATAAAGACATCAAAAAAATTTGATGGAAAGTTCAGTCAAATTTTTTTTGTCAAAATAAAGCAGAAAAATGTGGCAAACAAAAATTTGACGACTAACTATTTGACTGCATTTGCCAAAATAGTCAAATATTTAAAATAGTGGTATACAATGTAATGCAACCTTTACTATTAAGGAAAAAACAGTGTGGAAGCGGGGAGAGAGACAAACTGATGTATTGTTGATTAGGATAAAGCTTGTATTACACTGTTTGACCAAGTGTCAAATTGCAGTAATATGCGATGCGAAGTAGGCGAATACAAATAAATTTCACAGTAATCATTCGGCCAAATTCACTATTTTGCATTGCTTACTACTGCAATTTGACAGCGTGGTCATACAGTGTAATACTAGCTTAAGTTGCCTTTAAGAATGATGAATTACGAATAACTCATTAAAAGGACACCTGCAGTTCACCAAATCGACTGAGTTACTTCACTTACTAACTTTAATGAAGTTTTCTAATAGAAGAAAGAGTTTGTCACGTCCTCAAGGACAGCGATTCATCAACAGTTGTGGATTAGTGTTGGACTGTTGGATTTTCACTTCACTGACGTCGGGAAACTACAAACATATCTTCAAATTTGCTTCTATGATAACTTACTTATGAAAAAAAATCGATTAATAAAAATTGGAAAAAAATTAAATTGCTGTTAGCTAGAATCGATGTCGCGCTCTTTGCGTTGAGCTTCATATATCCTAGCGAACAACCAAAAATTCCATCAAATTGGTTCAAATATTGGGTGATCTTCATTGCCACCTACCTTAAGTATTAGGATGCGATGGCAAGAATTTCGCTTCAACATAATTCGCGATAATGAAATACGTTTCAACATCGTCTATACACAACATTCCTAAGCAATGCCTAAGGGTGTTTCGGATAGTGGGCTTGATACAGCCTCTGACGAGTCTATGCCATCCAATAACCGAACAGCTCCTTTGAACCTTATAGAACACATTTTTATAAACTCTCCTATCCAGTGAAGGTTTTCCAATTATCATCTCCTCAAGGACAGCGCTTAATCAAGAGTAGGGAATTTCGTTTTGGGGTTTCACTCCACTGACGCCGGAAAACAACAAACATTATTTTATTGAAAAAAGAGTAGATCACTCGTGAACGGTGTATCTCTACTGTGAACACTACGTTCATGTTCAATGCCAATTCATTTGATTCGCTTCCAAAAATCGCCATCGACGCGAATGTCAAATTTTAAGTGGCACCAGTGCAGGCTGCAGACGTTCAGTTCTGTCCAGTCCCTGAAATTTCATCCTTGGTCATAATGTATTTTAAATATTTCTAGTTCCCTTTAATGAAAATCATAGAATCCTATTACTTCAATTAATGCCGTTGTTAACAAAAATAAGCAAATCGACGAAACTGATTCATATCTACTTTATAGTGTCTAGCGAGCCAAAATACTGAGTAAGGGATAGTAAGGGAAAAGGGAAGTAGCAATAAACTATCTGGTTTTTTTTTAGTTTTCTATACAACACTGAGCTTTCTCTATTTTTAGTCTAGACGATTTTCTTTTGCGATTGATTACTCTCTCTCTATTTCACATGAAGAGGTCAAAAACTTAAATGCAGTCAAAGGTTAAAGAATCTGCGCTTCTTCTAGACTTTAGCCTTTCTGGAAGCTAAGCCCATAACTATTATAGTATTGTATTTACCATATACATATGGAACTTACTCAGGGTCCGCACTGAGGAGGGACAGCGGCTGGGGTTGGAGCTGGAGAAAAGAAAAGAATTCTGATTTTTATTTCTCAAAAATTTACTTTTTTCCAGAACCACTATTGTTACAACCGAAACTATAGCGTACAGTTGTGGGGGAAGGGTTTTTTTCTATATCTCAAAAACGACGTATGCTAGAAAGTTAAATCTTAGTGTCTACCTATATATTGATGTGGAATAGACTAATTAAAAAAAAAAATCTTAGTTTTGTTGGCACATAGAGGTGAAGTAAATAAAATGATGAAAATGTTTTTTTTCAACGAATTCTGTTATTTCTTCTAGAAATTTCGAGTTATCAAATTAATTTGACTTCTGCGGCCTTTTTATAAATGCGCCTGGAACCGGTTTTTAAATTTTTTTTTATATCTAAACCCTAAGTGGGTGTAAAGTGGTTGTGTACATTTTCGCGAATTCCGACATATTTCTTAGGTCTAATGGGATATCGCATTTACTTTCACTTTTAAAGGCCTTTAATATAAACGGATAAATCCGATTGAATAATTTTTCGATATTGAACACCTTGGGGTGTGTAAGGCATAGTTCAAGTTTTTACGAATTCCGAGAAATCGAATTTCGCACTATACATATGTGTGAATCTGACCAGCTACCATTTAAATACAAGTCGACTTTATGAACATGTCTCGTAAATACCAAAAAGGACAAAAAATATATAAAAGGTCATAAGAATTGGTACATGTTTTTCTCTACTTTTCAACCCCTCAATTTACGATTCACCCTCTAGATTGCCTGAAAATTGACTGTGCTCAATTGAAAAAAACGTCAATCACACCACGAGGTATTTGGGAAGTAAACTCCTAATTTTGATAAAAGTGGCAAACATCTTCCTTGCCATTTCCCGGAATTTCCACACAAGAAAAATTTCTCAACATGTGAGTGTCCTGAACCCTTCGGTCGAAGTTCAAATCTCTTAACTGCGTGTGTTTACTTTGATTCAGTATTTGGAATGGTAGTCGTTGTATGTATTCTGTTCAGGATCCATGTATTATGTCAGAAGAAAGGCTCAGTCACCGGCATTTAAACAAGATTTAATTGATATTGGAGGGTGACATTAGAACCACAGGGAAATAGACTTTTTACACTTCCTGCCTCCACGCACTCCTGCCGTGATGGGTCGAGTCCATACAGCTTCTTATCTCATATGTGGTCGTGCATATAGACGCCATCACAGCTTCCTCTCTTCGGCCTCAAAAATGATATGTGAGTATCTTGAAAACTTATTCAAAGAGGGAGACTTTATCTAATCGACGGATTTTGTAAAAGTGACATCATTTATCCCAGTAGTTACCGACTCGATATCAGTTCCATTCCAGGATGCGTAGCCTATGCTCTTTGGTTAGTCACTTTGTGTACAGTACATTGGCGAGTGTGTTGCGGACGAGCTGCTTCAATAATACGTCGAGTTGACATGGTATAATATTTTTTGTAAACCCTTACTGCCATCGTCTTGTACGAAACCGATTTGAAGGACTTGCTTATGGGTTATGTTCCGGGATGAGGGGCCCAAAATAAATAGCTGCGCAGAGGAAGGGTCCTGGAAGCGTTTGATGGCAAACTGTTGTAGGGAATATTCTGTATTGTTCCATACGCGACCGAAGAGTTGTTGCACGGGAGTACGGTGACTGCGGGAATGAATGTGGAGACTTGATATTGGGCCCTAACCCCTAACCGCCACGGCACGGCGTCTATTCGACTATAACAATAATAAACGAGCCGGGGACTTATGGCCGTACGTATGGTGTGACAAAAGGCCTGTACTTTACTTATTTGTGAGAAGATTGCTCATAAAGTTGTGGAACGAGACGAAGCGACGAAATATACAAGAGAACCGAGAATGATTTGTGTGGAGGATAGACCGGGATAGACATGAGATAAATTGTTTTACGCTTTTTGTCGGCTCGTGTTGGTCCCTTCAGACTTAATCCCTTCGGTTGATTAAAGATTACAGAGCACCAGAGATATAACCAAAGATGTTTACTTGTTGAAATATTTGTTTGTCCTATACACGATGAGTACTTGAGGGATTGGAGGAGGTTTGTTTAGTTTGAACGTAGCGAAGTTCAGACTTTATGTTGTTGGGTTCAATTATTGTGGCCATACACACTTTTGGGTCTGATTCAAAATGGGTTTTTTTTTTTCTTTTAAAAGTTCCGGAAATGTTAGATAAATTAATGTAGTAGCCATACGTGTTTTGCTTCATGCATGCGAGCTATGGGTTTTAGAAGTACAGAATGTCTACATAGATTACATCGGACAAAAAAGATTATTCTTTTAAACTATCTATCTTTGTGGAACCCATTTCGATGGAAAGAAAAATGTGATCCAAACGAAATTTTTGGAAACTTTTGACAGTATTTTAAGTTTAAGGCTCCATGTGCACGTTAGTTGCGATTTTGATGATTTATGACTGTTTTCTTGTCAATATTTCACGTTAATGGCAACAAAAAAAACGGAATAAAATTACACCACTTTATTAGCTGGTATGTAAACTAGGACTTGTATAAAGAAAAAATTCAAAACTGTATTTGGAAAAAGTGCTATTAGAACAACAACCCTTGAACATTTTTTAAAATGCGTAAATTCGAATTTTTTGAACTGATATTTCCTATTTCTTGAATAAATAACATGTCATTTTCTTTAATATAATGCTAGAAAAAACCTTAAAGAAGGAC
The DNA here is from genome assembly GCA_949128065.1 of Beris chalybata. Taxonomy (NCBI): domain Eukaryota; kingdom Metazoa; phylum Arthropoda; class Insecta; order Diptera; family Stratiomyidae; genus Beris; species Beris chalybata. Next base: position 24,978,886 of record OX421896.1, on the reverse strand, counting down.
TTGTATAAAAAAAATTTTAAGATATTTTCATTTTTGTTAATAATATATGAAGTCAAACTGAAGCAATTTTTCACGATTTTCATGGCAAGAATTACATAAGAAGACCGCATTTCATTGAAAAGTATTATAGACAGTATAATTAATTGGTATTTCTAGAAGATAATCTAATGAAAATATTATTGATTTTTAATAGTTATGTCTTTGAAATAATTTGAAAACCTATAACACTATTTTTTCTGTAAATTCAAAGTTAGTTCGCTGCTACACAGCGAACGATGCAGACGTGTTGTCCAATTTTTCTTGCTTATTTTACTTTTGGCTTATTCGTACTTCCCCTGACTAGGAAACCAGTGCAGGATTTGCGCTATTGAGTGAACACAGGAGCCATTCGATTCATGACTGAAACGGCGAACAACGAAAATAAACGAACGAAAAACGATTTAAATTGACTTTTCCCCTCTCAAGAACGAAAAATCAAAATAGAATACAGAATTTTCACACCGAACTCATGGAGCCTTAATGTAGACCAAAATTGTTAACGCATTGCCATTTACACTGGTGACCCCGACATAACAAGCAATCATGACTGGATCAGTACTGCGCGAATCGAAGATCATCCAAGGCAGATTATCGGGGCATGGGTCCTGCGAAGATTAGTAAACGAAGGTGAAGTGAAGAGACCTTGAAACACCCAGTGGAAGATAGGATTTTTTTAGAAGTCCGGATGCCGTTTGACTTGGGGTTATCTCAAAAGCAAAAACCAATAACCCCCCCCCCCCCAACATTTAACAACTGAAGAGCGAGATAACAAACCATATTAATCTAATTGAGGAGCAGTTATGCTGTCATGTCATCAAAAATTTGGACAAACGTGTCGGGGTGAGCCGTGAGCCGAACTTAACTGATATTTTCTCTATACTTATTTGCCATGGACCAATTAATACTTTTTAATAAAAATTTTACTAACTCCATTATCCATTTGTTTCTAATTTTTATTTAACTTCAGAACGATCTATTGTAACACCTTTTACATTAAAAAACAAGTCTCGATCTACGTTAAATCTACGTGAAAATTGTTAGACCCTTTTACACAACCTTCGCAGTTGAATATCAAAAAATTCTGAAACCTGTTTTTAGGCAATTGCACTTAAAGCCCATATAAGAAGAACTAATTTGCTGTGTTATTAGACCTAAGAGATATGACGAAATTCGTGAAAATGTATACACACCCATTCTCAGGCGTGTACATAAAAATCGATAAGACTAATTTCTTAACACATCATACGCTAGGCATTTGGCCAAATTTGTGAAAACATATGCAACACAATGACACCTCCTTAGAGTTTGAATTATGATAAAATGTTAAATCGGTTTTTAGGCGATTACAAGAAGTGGCTGTGAGATAGTAACCAAAATTTTATCTGATGAGACCTAAGGAGAGGTGGGAATGGTTGACATTTATTCAACCCTCTTACACATCATTTTCTGCATACCCCCAAATTCTAACAAAAAATTACCAATAGGGTCGTCCCATAGTAAGCCCTACGAGATAAGCCTATAGTGCTTGTTGCAGTAACTATTGGGTTGGTTGGTGTCAAGGCTATTTTTATGCGTTTCAGCATTGCTTTGATCTATTTACAAACCTTGGATTAAATATCATGGTTTTGTGCAGCTCAAAAGAAACTTTTGTAGACAATGTTATCGAGATCTCATTGGATATCTCAAAAGCAACCCACCATTTTGCACCCCTTTACTGATATCTCGATTTGCTTATACAAGGTTAACAAGACTCATAGGCACATTTGGTGTTTGGGGGATTTATGAAGATAAAATCATTAACGGATAACATGTTCCCATTAATTCGAGGGACTATGCTTAAGCATATTGACCGGGAGCTTTCAAAGATAAGATTTTGGTAATCAATACCTGCTAGAGCTGCATATTTGATACTCCTAACAAAATAATCTATTTTACCGCCCCACCCATAAACGAAGTCACACCAAAAACGACTCCTCATGAGATCCATTTAAGGACAATATGTAATTTGAAAAAATTCATTAGGATAACAACAGAATGAACCAAAAGTCTCGTTCTCATCTGTCCCGACAATGCATCCTTGGCTGCATATTATTTCTTCCATCCCGAGGCAAATTCCAAATCCAAACCACCTTAAGTCGTTTGCTCTCTCTGAAAAACGTTTCCCTCTGGGTGTTCCTAGGGCGAACAGAAGGGATGTCGAAGAAGATTGCCGTCTATTGCGGCAGTCAAAGGGATGTTTTGTTGGTATTTGTCCGCTTATTATCCACTTTTTGGGGCTCATTTGTGACAAATATCAGGATCAGTGGTAAATACTGAAACAGTTCCTCGTAAATGAAAATATCTACATCATGTATCCGGAATGCGGGTGGTTGTAGGGTGCATGTAGAAACGGCAAAGACTGGTGTAACATGTTTAAAAAGGGGGGTGCTGTGAGGACGATATATGGCCCATGCATGGACAATGAAATTGGATATCGGCTATCCTCTTTACGACAGGGGTAAACTGACTGAAGAGGTCCCACATATGAAGTAAAGTATCAGGACTATCGGTTGGTGTATATTTCACTTGCTTTATCTATCCAAGGTGAACATCTATACGCTCGCATATACGAATATGTGCGGCTCATATACGCTTCATGTACACGTCTTTGTAGTATCGAACTATAGCTGTATTTAGGGGTGCTTGTACGAGAATATCGAAGGGTGATTTTAGGCGATGTTGTTGCCACTTTGCTAGAGGATAACCACCAACTACACTATGCCAAATACGGCCAAGTATGCTATTTGGGAATAAAGTAATGAGCTCGGGGGATGTTTTATGTTGTTGGCAATTTATGTGATTGGATTTAATGAGAAAGCATACTGGCGAAGTGTTTTAAAATGTGAAAGGGTTTATTAACCGCACGAAAATTTTAAAATAATGATCAGTATTTTAATAGATAGCGATGTGTTCGTGTACGCGTAGTTATTGGGGTTGCTATTTGTGTAATTGATCGGGTGCTTCCGATATTGAAATTCAGAGTTAATGGTGTTAATGATTTGACTGATTTCTGGTTAGGTTGAAGGCACATCTCTTTGAAGAATGTATTGGGACTGGATGTAACATGGTGATTAGAAGCAATTGTTCAATTTGAGCAGTTTGTACGTTATTATAAAGCAAAAGGTTAGTCTACGTATTGTCTATTTCCTCAAACCGTTGTGCTTTCCGTCTTTCTTCTTGCATATTAGTCCACTACCAAAGTTCTACATAAGTTTCAAGACTTAGACTCCTAGTATAAGTTGTTCATAAGTTCCAGAAACCAGTGTTTACTCCCCTACCCGCATAAATTTAAACATTTTGTATTTCGTGCCAAAAAAAGAAGTATTTACGGGGATTGGTTGGCTGGTTGGTTTACATGGCGAACCGTCTGCCGGTGACAGGGCCCAATTAGAACAGGAAGCGCCGTTTTGATACCACAACTCGTTAAAACTGGTCGTTGAGGGTTGATTAAGTGGATACATAGTTTAAGAGATACCTGGGGCTCCAATGGATTATGTCATATTCATCCGGAGATGGAGATCTGTTCTCCAATCTTGTTCTTCAGGATCTCGTCAAGGTTTTTAAAGAAAGGTTTGCCTATAGTACAGGAAGTCTGGCTCAAGCAAGGGCTGGACACTCGCAAAAAAGGGGGATAAAAGTTTCCCTCTTGTTCACCTCCCCACAACTAATGACGTTAAAGGGAATACCCAGTCTTACCACGTGGTCATTGATTGGCCAGTGACCCGTGCAGACTGCCGTTACTCTGGAGACGTTCACACGGCTCCTGTTCAAGAGATCGTCTATTCTTCTCCGGCAGTAGGATGGTCGTATCTTCCTAGATGTGACTCAGTTCAGTCGGTCCTTTCCATCTGGAGTTGGCGTTTGTAAGAAATTGGGTGAATATTTGGCGAAAGGAAGCTTACAGCATTATTTTTTCAATTTGCAGTTGTGGCACACAAAAGAAGTAGCTTCCACTAAGGCGACCATGTTCTGTCGAAGCGTCTGTAGCACCCACCCTATTCACCGGACATTGCTCCTTTCGGTTACCAATTGCTTTGATCGATGACTCATGACCTGGTTGGCAAACACTTCCATTCATATGCCCAAACAAATACATACTAACCCAACATAGGTCAGCGCGAAGTCGGACAAATGAAGCGCAACACGAACGTGCGGTAGTACAGCATTGGTCATGGTTCGTAAGCTTCAGTTGTCAATTGACTGACTCAGCGCTGAAGTCGCACTAGTCGACAAGTGATAGCCAACGCACAAAAGTGAACTGTTCAAATGTTGGCGCTTGTCTGCATTTGTATTGGTTGGTCCACTATGAAGATGCCAAAACTGATTCGATTTGTGGATAACCTCAAAAGAGGAGTTGTTCTTCCGACATATTACCTATTCGTATGCTATCAGAATGGTGGGAGAAAGATGTCGCTAGCGATGGACAATACTTTCAATGACATATTCTTTACCATTTTTTTTTAAATAAAGCCCAATCTCATAAAAAAAAAACAGCTGGCACTTATGCAAGTCCCCATTGCTTGTTGTTTGTCTACCAAAAGAACTGAATTGAACGCACGAACTGTAATGTGAATGAGACTCGCCACTTAAATTTCCCACAGTATCAATAAATTAAATAAGAAGAGTTTCGTTATGCTACAGTTTTTCGAACTGCCAGAAGTAGAACTAACTTAACACAATCATTGCTTACAGTTATGAGTGTCAAAAAACGGCCAAAAATCTAACAACCAACTGATATAATCTTTGTATCTTGCGTCAATCTCATGCATAACACAAATCAAAGATCTTACAATTCAACAGTAGCTAAGCCCCAACGGCGTAAAAAGAGCCCCTCCTCATAATAAAGTGCGGTAACCCCTTCGGTTCATAGATGGCCACTTACAATTACATATGTCGGTACACAAAAAAAAATAAAGGTTCTCAACAATAACTGACCGTTCAGAATACTTCTAATTACCCAGGAACCAGTAGCTGCCGAAAAAAAGAAATTAAATTACCGCTTGATTGATATTTCACGTGGGACCCAAGACAGAAAGAGCCTATGGCCATTGTCCATGATCTTTACGCTTAAGCAACAAAAAGACCGAAACCATTAAAAGCCTGCGCCGCGCACCGTGAGCTTACATTTCTCGGTCATTCATCTTATTACCCCGAAGCGTATCACACATGGCCATGACTCCCGAGGCTGTGTACATAGTGCACACTAATGCCGATTGCCGATATAGGTATTATCTGCCAAGTGGATGCGCACGCAGCTCCATATATCATTCCGGCGCAGCTTCTTCGACGACAAACCGGCGGATCTTGTAAGACGTGGCTGCGTCCAATGCGAGCCCAGGCCATAAAGCAGTGCGCGCCGCGTATGATCCGCGGCAACTCTGATTCCCTTCGAGTCTTCCGAGATTCGTCTTGATGATTTCGCAATATAGCAATCACCGACTCGAAGATGCTTGAATCGCTTCAAGATGTGCGGCATCAACTTCTTAATGGATCCATTGGGATGGCTTATTCTTGTACTTCTGTAGCTTATTTCCGATGCTCCACCGTACAAACTATCGGTATGTGTGTGCGCTTATACTGTTCTAATTTAGCACTCGACGGTTTCTTGATATTGTAACTAAAGCGTCTTATGCACAATATTGCATTTTTCCATCTTGCAACATAAGCAGACGCAGAGGCTCTTGGAGTCATGGAACGAAGCGCGGAATCTTCGTAATGAACGGTAATGAAGATGTGAGAAATACACAAACTGCTTAGCAGTTTTTATTGCGTTCAATTATTTTCTTTCGTTGGGCAATAAAAAAAAGAACTACGAGAAAATGGAAATGGAAATGCATGTGTGCTGAGCAGAATTGATTTATCGGCTTATTTGGATACAATTCGTTTCAGTTGATAGTTGCTGTACTACATCTTGAGTGGAACATAAATTTGAATTTTATTACCTCAAATGAGCAGACTATCGCTGGAACACTATCGCGTCACGATTTCGAAAATCCTACTACACGCGTTCATTAGTGAAAATCACTAGTTCTGTAAGTGAACAGTTTGAGGTGTGGTTAGAGTCCAACGAGGAGACTAACACCTCCTTTCCACAAAGATTGCACCACGGAAAGATTTCGAACAAGTGTAGAAGGACAAAGATGCTCCAGCCTCATCATACTATGTACGTTATTGCCATTTACTAGTAAAAAAATTTCAACTTTTTGCGATGTTTCTTGATGTAACGTATCACTAACGAAAGCACACTTCTCTGGAACCAGCCATAAAAACTATGGATCGACTCACTTACACCATTCGGTTTGCCCATTGAGATATCACAATTGTAGTAAATTACTACAGAGAAAAAGTCAAACCAATGAACTTGGCTAGTTCATCAATTCGTGCTCCCTCCTCCCCCAAGTCTGGAGAAAAAGTAGCTGGCTCTGAACCTACAGCTGGCTTGAAAGACACATAACAATACATTTTCTCATGTGATGCGAACATGTTCTCCACAAGTTGGCCGTAGTTATCAGCTCTCCTGTTTCCCATAAAGTTGGTCGTAACAAGGCGGAAAACATTCCAATTAGTCTTCTCATCACCTGTTAAAATACTGGGCAAGAATTCGTCCACAAATCTGCCATTAATGTTCGGCATATCTTGGAGGAAGCCACAATAGTCCCACTTGAGGCTTCAGTGATAGAGCCAAACAAACCAACCCCAATTTGGAATCTAATCAATGGATAACAGCAATCTGGTCTAACAGATTTTGGAGAAGGTCTGGTACACGGATAGTTCCAATACTTATAATGGAACTGGAGCGAGTGTACTTGACCCAATCGTAAAACCATGAGGAAGACCCGTCCCACGAGATTGAGGATGCATGACTGGACTGGACATTACTGGACTGCCCGTGCTTCGACATCGCAGAGGTCTTCGAAGAAGCTCCGACCGCAGACAACATAGGTGACACAGGCCTCAAGTGGCAAGCTTTCCAGACTGCAGCACGGATTTTGCGCGACGCACCACAGAAGCCGAATAACTAGACGGCTGACCAGCTAGCTAAGCGGGGAGCCAAGTCAGCAGCGATTGGACCAGAACCATTCTGTAGGTAAAGGCTTCATCAAGGATGACCTTTCATAGTGGGTAAATCTTCAGGTGGAAAATTATTGGAACTCACTTTCAGGACTTAGACAGTCAAAAAGATTCCTGACTTTCTCAAGTAAGAGAGCGTCTGAATTTTTTTCCTTAAACAGGTGTAACACGAGGGGTTTAATGGGATATTTTTCAAGACATTATTTCCTCGATTGTCACCTTAAGACCATCAGCAAAGTACCACTAGATGGATGTCGATTCTGTGAAAACACTTCTGCGCACATTCTGTATGATTGTAATGCAATTGCTAGATCATGAAGGCAGACTCTCGGTGGATTTACTATCACCTATGAACCCCTGTCGAAGACTCTTCTGAGAAAAATTATTTCATTTGTTAAGAGAATAGGTATGGCCTAAGGAGTCGTTAAGAGCTAGGAACAAAATACCACATAGGTCGGTGTTGTAGAAGCAATAAGGCTTCTACAGGTAAGGTGCTGCCAATAGGCATTAGTCATAATCCAGACCTATCTGTGAACAATTTCAATTCGATTGGTTTGTGCTTTGTATTGAGACCATCCATCAAGCCATCGTTACATAATACAAAACTGCTTTCCATTTCATAGAATTGTGAAACTTTGTGGCATGTACGGATGTGTAGTAATGGCCCTCTTTATCCAACTGGTTCGGCCGCTCTAAGCTGGATCCAAGAAGTTCTGATTTACTATTCGGTACCTTTAAACCTCTCAAGAAATATAAGATCAGTGGATCAACGCCCTAGAATCTTCATTATCTGTAGTCAATAAGGAGAAGCAAACTAGAAGTAAACTTTTCCGGTCGGCTCTGGAATCGTGAATTCAATCTCTATGCGCAATAGGACGCGAAGCCGGTGGTATGGTTGACTGAAGATTTCTTCCTTTTTTCTTGTAACATTGTGCCACATCCCATCACAAAAGATCACTACGGATCCATTGTGGTCCCCTATTCCATTAGTTGTTAGTACTCCTTTTTGTTGATGTACTGCATCGCTCATATGCCACCGACTTCGCTCCAAATTCTATAATTGTCCAAACCACTGTACTCTACCAGCACCAGAGCAAATAACCAAGTCATTACATTCATCACATCCAAAAAAAGGATACTCCTGAGTACCAAACATAATGTACTAAAACTTATTTACAGCATAACCTAAAAAGTATTCCGCTTATGCCAGCTCTAAATTGTGCCTTGCTTTCTAAAAAAAAAAAAATATCCCACAGATCAATGAAAATATTTTCAAATAAGAGGAAGACTGTAAAAGATAATGACTGCTTGCCTACCTACTTAAAAGAGATTTCTTTTTAGTCCTTTTATTTTAGCTGCCATATTCTACCCATTCATCGCTAAGTTCCCTCTATCTCTGTCTATCTCGTCCTTTCGCAATGACTTGATTGAGCTTTCTGTACGGCTTTTTTTTGCGCTCGTGTTGTTCTTGCTCCTGTTATTCCCGTGTTGTCCTTGTTCGCTTCAGAATACTGCGAGTATTTGTTGCTACGTTTGGTGAATATCCGCTCACTGAGTATACTACGATGCCGCTACTTTTTCGCCGAGTTGAAAACTTTCCCGTCGGATGCTTCATCCCAACTTGTTATCAAAAGACGACGGTTAGAAAGGAACTTTGTCGGCGTAAGAGGCGCTACTCTGTGGAGGACCGTAGGAGGGGTTGAAAGAGATATAGTCCTGGCAGCGTTACATCGCCGTCAGACATATTGAAACTGAAGTACGAAGGATGGTGTATCTGTTGGTGCCTTTAATATGTATACCAACCAAGCAGTGCTGTGTATTCTCCTTTCAGGATTTGTTCCTTCGTTGCTTCTAATATTTTTGTTTTAATTTTTTTCTGTCACTGTTCTACACTATACTGAACTGAATTGTATAGTGAACTATTGAGAAGAAATGTGTATCCTTCCGAGGATGAAATGCCATTGCTTTAGGTAGGTTACATGTGTGTTCTTGGGTTTTCTTTTCTTTCCTTTTGGCTTGTTTTTGCGCTTAAGTTGCTTCTTGGTTTATTTAAGAGGATAAAGGAATCTTTAAATCGTGGTCTACTTTTCACAAAATTTTCTGTGTGATTTTCCCCGTAATTGTTGGTTCAGTAAAAAAATTGTGAACGTGATTTCGTGAAGAAGGTGTTGGGGGTCAGTAAAGAATCAAATCAATAAGTATTTGTAAATTTTTGAGATTATTATATTTATAATATAACTGTCAAATTCATTTTTTAGCCAACTGGAGAAGATGTAATGTCAATTATACAGAAATGCTTGGAAGGCACAGCTCCTTAATACCACCAATGACAATGGACAACGTTTAATCGACTTCGCTTCCAGCACAAAACTTGGTTGTAAGCTCTACATGCTTTCTCTGTCGGAGAGGAACATGGCCATCTTATACTGGCCAAAGTTTCATTCAAATTAACCATGATCCAACCGAGACAAGGAATGCGACCGGCACTCTAGACGTACAATCTTTTAGCGGATTAAACTGCGACTCTAACCACTACCTCGCCAAAGTAAAATATCGATGTCGAGTGACAAAATGTAACTATTCAAAAAGGGACAGGATACCCAAATTCAAGAGACTGTCGCGTCAGCTTATTAGACAGCGCTGAAAATATGCTTTGAAGCGTTACTAACTGTCGAAGAGACAACCATCGATCAAGAGTGGCCCTCAGCTTATAGATGCTTATGACTGGATCGGTAATGATTGATGTGACGTAATAATGAATGAAGCTTACAAGGAATACATAGAAAGACCGGCGAGAGCTAAGAGGGAGAGATAAAACGAGCTCAGGTGAACTCAGGCTCTAACTATAACTAAGTGGAAACAGCCCTGCGTGATCTAAAAATACACGAAGCACCTGGAGTTCATGCAATACCAGCGTGGGTCCCAAAGGAAGGTGGATAAGATATGCTCACAAATCTCCTGCAAGAATCATGACCGAGCGATCTACTGTTTACTAAATATTCTCAGTGTTCTACAAGTTCTAGGGGAAAAGGCTGAGAGTATAACATTGACGTGCAGGCCCGTGCGCAGGAATGTATGATGGGGGGGGTTTTATCATGTTCCCCCATACTAAATGTGATGACCTAAAAAAAAAAAAAAAAAAAACCGTCCTCACTTCCAAATGAAAATACGAACTGCAGCAGCCTGTCAAGCTTCATCTTGGCGAATTCGAATGAATGATGCTTTTTACGGCATTTGGTTCACTACAGTTGCGACACAGATCTGCCAAGTCTGCTATATCCAGTCTTCTGACTGTGGCCCGTCAGTACACCATTGAGGTTACGTGGAATGTCGTTACTCTGAGTAGGATGAACTTCGCATTCTCGCTTTCAAGGGGCAACAATAAATGATGTGATACCCGACCATCTCGTGTGAACCTGCAACAGGCGCGAACGCAGGGGGTGGTTTTGGGGGTTCAAAACCCCCTCCCCTCCCCGAAATGATGTAGTTACATACGCAAAACTAAATGTAACTTGCACTCAACGAGTAAATTTGTATGAAAACCCCCCCGAAATATTTTTCTGCGTTCGCGCCTGACCTGCAATATGCCCGTAGCTTACTTTATGAAACACAACATATTATCGTTATTATGACATTGTCGTTTCCGTAATAATGGTTTTATCAAGAATTTGAAACAGCTTAAGGAAAGTCAATACGTACCGTAGCATTTATGTTTAAGGCGTGGAGCTCAAAAATATATAAACCATATCAAGTAGCATATTTCTTAAGAATTCATACATACTTAACTGCCAAAGTTTCACAAATAAAATTGGGTGAAATTCGACTAAATGTTTAAATGAATTAAACTACTACAAACTTGGCAATATACACACATGAGGCATGATAATACGTGGCACCAATTAGAAGCTAAAACGTTATATTAATTAGTGCAAGGTACCGTAACTGATTTCGTGAAGCAATAAATACTTTAAACATCTTTAAGTGGACAGATATGTAAATAATTTTAACGCTAATTACTACTCTGATATCGCCTAATTATTGGTATTCATTATTCAGAGAAATATCGCATTTTGTGTATAGTGCTAAAGTTGTAGTCCACGTTCTACTCTTGATTCCTCCAAAGATATTCCCAATACTAAAGTGCTTATTCGAGAGAGTAATTACTGCACGCAATGACACTTGTCACTATAATAATTAATGTCCTTGCGTGTACGACTGCACTGAAAAGTGTCGGACTTTGTTACTTTCGACATGTGTGGGGTGGTTTGAAAAAAAGGGTTTTTTTTCCAATCCGAACAAATATCGGCATCGTGAACGCATTAAATATTTATGAAACTTTGTGATTGATCTATCAGAGTTAATTGTTGGACAATGGATTCAAGTAAATTATAAAGTATTCATAGTTTGCTTGGATTATGTAGTTATGCAATTTGGTAATACGAGTATAATTAAAATTTGAATTACATATGAATGTTTCACAAACTCAACTGAATTTGATGAAAATCTCTCGACTCAACACAATTGCAGCAAACTTGTACACGGGATAAGTTATATTAAATTTTTATATATCAAGAGCAGCACCAGATATGATTGACAGAAAATTTTAAAGGAGTTAGGCTCAGTAGCAGCGAAAAATATTTTGGTGGTGCACGTGAAGGGTGGGAGGGATGAAAAGAAAAGCAATGTAAGGAAAGCTAAAAATTTACTTATATAGAGAGCCACTATAACAGCATTTCAAAAATAAAATGTTTGAGTTAATCAGCAAGGTAGGTGCGTGGTTTTTTATATCTCAAAAACGGCTTACACTAGAAAGTTGAAACTCCATCCATTTCTTTCGACGACTATTCACCTAGTTGTGGTGTTGGGGCTGAGTAGCCCGAAACCAAGAGATGTAAAACTTTCTCCCTCTCTACACCCCTCACTCCACTTTTTGGGCCTGGATTAAGATGTAAATACCACTGAACCGGGTACTAGCAGAAAGGGAAAGGGAGCTGCCAAATCCCCGAAAAGTACCTATACAGTCGGAGTTCCAGGGACTTGTAGTAACCAATTTCTAAGACACATAGCTCCTTCTAAACAACTCTACATAGAGAGAAAATGGTGCTTGACCTTAAACTCTATCCTTGCATACCAAAGGACTAGCGGGCGGACAGACAGAGGACCTTCTTTAATAGGGCTTTAAAGCTGACCTCCAAAAGATGGGAACCATCTGGAAAAGTTCAAATGTTCAAGAGACAGTGATCGCTGGAGGAGTCTTCCGGTGCAGCAAAAAGGGCCACAACGGGTAGCCCTGCAGTGAAATGATGAAGAATCACCTTGTGATGGCCGTCATCGATAAAAGTGACGATGACTGGAAAATCACTTCAATTAACTAGAAAGTTGTGCAGAGCGAACTGGCGGATGATTTCTTCAAACTAACGAGGAAGCATTCTGGCCCTGGCCCTATCCCTTCCTGCCGCGACCATAGAAGCAAAACAGTAAGTTCCGAATTTTGTTATATCTTTTATGTATACCGAGCTATCAAATTGATTTACTTCTGTGATCTTTTCTGTAAGCGCCTAGAAACACTTTTCCAAATGTTTCAGTATTTAACTCCTAATGGAGTGTAAAGCGGTTGTGTGTATTTTCACGAATTCCGATATATTTCTTAGGCCTAATTAGATATGGAATTCAGTTTCACTTCTAAAAGCTTTAAAATTAATCGGAAAAAGAACTGAATTATTAACTCCCTGGGAATCTGAGGTATATTAGGTTATAAGGGTTTCACGAATTCCGACAAATCTTATAATGTTAACGAGATCGAATTCGCGCTCAGCGGCTTTATAATTAATTATATGGTATGTATTGATCTCAAAATTTATTTCAGAATTTTGCGATATTCAACCCTCGAGAGAGTGTAAAATTATTGTGTACATTTTTACGAATTCCGACTAATCTCTTAGGTCTGATGAAATATGGAATTGTTTAACGAAGTTTTTATACAATCGCCTGAAAATCGCTTTGGGAATTAAGAGTCGCGAGTGCCAACCAAATTAAATACAAAAAATCAATAACTAAAATAAGTTGTGACATGTGCCTGACCACAGTTTGTGACCGGGGACTATCTCTGCAACTTGGGCTACAAGCTCAGCATCACTTGGCTTAGTGTTACCAGATTGAAAATCTTGTTCAGACGGATAGACAAGCTATGTAGTTCGAGTTGTACAGCTTAAATAAGCACGTCAATGTAAAGTATTCATTCACTTAAGTTATGCAGATTTAATTTATTACGCTACAGTGTTTCATTTAATGATGTCATAAACATCGTTCGCAAGCACCAACGAGCAAAGATGTAATCTTAATAATTTCTTTTAGCTCAACGCCCTACAGCAACCTTGCATAAAAGACGTTTTACTTTCACTCGATAGATTCTAAGTACAACAGCACATAATTTCGCAAACTTTTCAATTCTAGGCAAACAAAACCCAGATTTCCATCGAGTTGTTTTCCGTAAATAAAATATTCTCCAACGGTCAAGTTAAGGTGGGAGGGGAATGGATTTCGGATATCTAATCGAACTCAATCATCGCTGGACTCTATTGCGATGACCATCAATCATTCCCACATTTGACGACATTAATCTGAGCCTAGCGTCCAATCGAAGATCTCCAGGAATGATATCATAAGTCGCATTGAATAAGACAAAATTAAAACAGGAAACAACGTCTCATGTCTTTTGGCCTGATTTGCATAAGGTTAGAGTCTGGCTAAAGCAACAATAAAACAGCAACAAAAATTACAATACACAAATCCGTGAAAGGAAGAAGAGACAATGGTCAGTGGTCAGTACGGATTCGGATATCAGGTCAAAGCTTATGAATAAATCCGTCGCAGAAAAAAAAACCTAAGCAGCAATTTCAATCGGGAGCGCGTTGCAAAGCCATTCATTATGGAGTTTAACCGAGGGCTAAGGACTCGTAAAAAGGGAAACCAACTTCAAGCTGTACTTAACCGACTGCAAAGGTAGTAGTCATTGTGTCTGATGAGATATAACTTCCAATTTGTATCCCAGCATAGAGTAGTGTGTACCAGTCGCCATGAAAAGGATCCTCGGGTGGCATACAAATTGCCCAACTGTTGGGACACCATCGTCCTCGACTATAGCACGATACGTGGAGAAGGACTTGCGCAAATCGAACTCGGTCATCTCGGCGTCCCCTTGAATCCATCCTGTGTGGCACAGGCACTGTATCGGGAGTGCCATGCCACATCGGTGAGGTAGCACAAAATCTGTGGCTATGCACGGATACAGAAATGTGGATGGCATGAGCACAAAGGACGAGGATGAGAAGTTTACAGCTCTTATCCCTTCTGTCTGTACGATACGACGAAAGGACGACTACGGCAAAAGGGAATGTATTCATTACAAAGCTGAAGACGGTAGGCAAATACAATTAAACGAGTAGCATGACCAGGAGACACACATATGGGTACGGTGCTAGTTCATCCCCGGCCGGTATATTCAAAAGGAAGGATGAAGGTGGGCTAAATGATTGTGATAACATGAAAATCTATTATGAGGACTTAAAGACCTACGCCATTGCCAGTGATGTTAGAGTAGACCTTTTCGAGACTAGGATACTAAACTTTTTGGTTTTTCGAAGGATGAATAGTTTGGGTACTTGAGTAAAAGGGGTAATCGGAATTTTGTGGTAAAGATGCTTCATTAGAAATGATTAGCACTTAACAAAATCACCTACAGATCGTTTGCAAGCTTGGAGAAAGCTTCTAGCTTGAGTATGTACATAAATATAAGATTATGGCAGCTAATCGTTATTTGACCCCTCAAGTCAATATTAATGATACCTTACAGGCTAGGCAACTTGGCTTAAGCCTACCAGAAGGAAAAGGACAAAACTTTGGCAAATTGGAGTGAATATTGATAAGCGGTTATCGTGCTGCATTGGTTTGGTCTACGAATGCCGCACCCGAAGTATTGATCCGATTTCGAAAGCTAATATACGAATTGAAAAATTTGTTTCCTCCTATCAACAAACCTGCGTCTATAACACACATTAACCTAACAACTTAATTAAGAAAAGTTTCTTGAATTTTGCCAAAATCGGATTAAATTTCAACATTTACTTACCCTAATTGTACCAGCGAAAATCGTTGCCAAGTGATTATCCAATCAGAGGAAGTAGTGCCTAAAGGCTGTGGAAATATCCAACATCGGGGACTTTATTCATCCCAAGAATAATGTTTTGGAAATAATATTAAATGGCTTTCAGCTGACATCTATTTTTGAAAAGGTTGAAAGGGTTTAATTTCTGTAAATTACTTCAAGTAGGTTCAACCTTCCAACTTCTGTATCGGAGTATGACCATCAATAACCATTCATTTCGAATCGTGTTCATATCATAGTCCTATGCGGTTTCATTGTATTCAAATGCTAGCTTATCGAATTTTCAATGGAGTAGACTGCAAAAAATGACATTCATACATATATCGTTAATTTTTTTTTTTGTGGATATAATATCTATTCGTTTCACTACTGATCAATTTCTTGTTAGAGATTTTCCTTCTCCCTCAGAATCTCAGTGAAAATTGTTTGCATTCGTCATGTAAACTAACCTTTATTCAGATTAGAGCAGGATACAAAATTTATATACAAAACAACAGCAACATTGCTGTATTTATGATGTTTTCATATCTTTTCTCCGTAGATAGTAGGCTAGATTATAGAATTTAACGCGAGTGGTTGCCTCAGTGAGCTCACAGCTATAGAAAAAGTTATAAAAACAGCAATATTGTTGTTATTTTGCATATAAATTTTCTAACCTGCTCTGATCTGGATAAATGCTGGTTTACATGACGATCTGGATAAGTGCGGAAAAAACTCCTTATATACATTCTTAATGCCCTCCAGAACTGACTTGACCATGATTTTAGAGCTGAGAAAAAGTAGCTTGAAACCAAGGTCCATAGGACCTACGACAAAATCGAGTAAATCGATGTGCTCTTCGATCCGTGTCGACCATAAGCCATGTTAATCCAAGCCTAGTCACAGATGGCTCCAAAGCGAACGATGAGGTAGGTGGAGAATTATTTCCCTAAAAGCACGATTACGACAATTGTACACCGAGAACTTGTTTTCTCAAGGTTTCAAGCTCCACTCTCAATACATGTTCCAATGCTCAACTTCCTACCGTAAGTGGTTTATGAGATATGAAAACCAAAATTTTTGGTTGATTCTCCTACCTCAACATCACACACGAATCCTCCAGAAGAAGTACCATTTTAAAGGGATCTGCCCAGTCTATGGACTAAAAAAAATTTAGTTTATTAGCTCAAAGGTCTTTATTATACACGATCATTTCACTACTTTTGCGTACGGTGGACAGACGGACTGAA
The DNA here is from genome assembly GCA_949128065.1 of Beris chalybata. NCBI lineage: Eukaryota > Metazoa > Arthropoda > Insecta > Diptera > Stratiomyidae > Beris > Beris chalybata. The sequence goes on along the minus strand of OX421896.1, from coordinate 24,962,344 downwards.
ATTTACTAGTCTTAAAATGTAAAAAAGCAAAATATCAGGTAAGCAATGAAGAGCAATTAAGAGAATCTGAACTGAAAAGTAAGCCTAGAAAAAGTCCAGTCAGTTTGAGGTGAGAGAAACACATTACCAGCGGGAGCATATGTTCCCGTTGATCCCATTAATGGGCGTCCTCTATGACGTATTCCACAGTGAGTGCTTGGAATTCATTTTATTTCAAAACTGGGACAAGGAAAAAGTATCTTTCCCCTCATATGATGACTGATTCGACGAACACATGTTTCTTGTAGGAAACTTAGATTAGAAATTAAAATTAGAGAAATATTGTGATTCCCCCTTTTCGTTTATTGGAATGACTTTTGGGATTTCCCAGCAGTCCCGTAAGTAACCATCGTTCAGGCAGTTACTTCCAACTATTCCTGGGTTAGCAATAATTTGGCTGCGCCCTTCTTAATTTCCATTTTGTGAACAATTTTCTAGCTGCCATCCAAACCTGTATAGAATAGGAATGAAACTCGGTACGACTATGGGAGAGTCCACCCACATGGATGACTCCAAAACTAAAGGTGGAGTGGGTGTAGGTGTTTTCTCTGATATGCTGAATATTAGCAGCTTCTTCTGATCTCCGGAACACTGCACTTTCCATCAAGCAGAGCTTATGCCGATCAGGTTTTGTCCTGGTCGAGGTGTAGTCTAATATCTACCATAGATTTTCACACACAGCCTGGTGGCAAAAAAGTCTTGGACAAGACAACATCAAACTTCGATCATTTCTGAAAGAGATGGCAGAACGGTTCAATATTCAATGTGCCAGGGAACAGCGATATTCCAGGTTACTTTATGGCTGACAAACTTGCTCGCTCATATTATACCGGAACATCGGATGCTGGGTGTGCCTTTTTCGGCATGTAAACTGTTACTGGTTTGGACTCAGTCGAGAAACCTAAGTCAAGATGGGCAGAGGGCATTGCCTGTCACGCAGCGAGACAGATCTGAACCAAGCAGGATCTAAAACACTGTAAATGGCTGATTATACTTAAAACGGTTAGTATCAGCACCACAGTCGATGTCCTGAACGATCACTGCCTTATATGCCAATTGCCAGTATGCTAAAAGACTCGACCTCTTTTGAAACGACCTCTATAGAGATGCCTGAATGAGGATGAAGTGACAGTTCTTCATTTTCTCTGTACTTTTAAAGCCCTATTCGTTAGGAGGAAGGCTCATCTAGCAGCCTAGTTCTTCAGCAGTCCCAGAGACCTTGTAGCAATGGACGTTACGAGATTTTAACGCTTCATCACAAGCTCTAAGTGGTTTAGCGAATAGGACCAGATTCAATAATTCAAAGGAGCTTTTCTTTAAGTCTAAACTGCACGCGTACCTACATGCCTAACTAACTACCCACCTACCTAACGGTGGTTATTATACAGGGTATACTTAGTACAAAGTATGCTGTCTGAACCGGTAGAAGAGTCACCAATGTGGTCGGATGTTGTAAAGAGTTCTTAGTCTGTCCGATCATCAGCACGATTTGTTTGAATTGCATGGTTTTTGGCAATAGATCACCATTTTTTTTGGTTGACCAAGGATACGTTGATATATGCTTGGTGATGAAAGCCATCAAGCTGCTGCAAGAAGAAACTCATGCAATCTATTCAGACGAGTCGATTTGCTTATCATTGAAGGATTGTATCTAGTTTACATCTTCTTGAAATCTTGTACATATATTTCACGATGCAATTCGGTCCTCTTCTATAATTTTCCTTTTTCATCTAGTAACTCTAAAATACGTTCACCAGTGTAAACTACACTCCTTGAACAAGCTCCCATCTACTTGATCTCATCTATTCTAAAAATCATCTTAAGGCGTAATACGAATTTAAACGAAACCATTAAATCAAATCAATTACCAGTAATTTAGTGCGTCATCATATGGCATATAACCGCACAATTTAACTTCCTGGTTGAACATATCACGTATTCACATATCGCGTTTGTAATTTTCATAATTCGTACATTTCCATTTCGAATTGACGACGCACCAGGTAGTGGCATGCACCTGCACCACTAAGCCTAACAATAAAGCAGTAGGTAGGTTATAAGGTAAGTAATTGAGCATGGTGTCGATTTTCCTTCTGTATGGCATAGACTAAGAACCGGGTGGCTAACGAAGAGGGGGCGACCTCTTCGTTAGCCAACTCGAGCTACCGCGCTACTCCTTTTCATCCCTCATTAATCAAAACCCCTGAATAACTGTAAAACGATGTTTCGCCATAATTAATAAACCATTACTCCTGGCTGACGTTCACAATATACTCGAGCAGGAATACTGCTCGCTCACCCCACTGACATAAAGACACCGTCCTATCTGGGTTTGCTGCGTCACCCTCCCACCTACACCACTCCTTCCGTTCTAGTCAAAGTGTACGACCAAGTTTTCAAAGCGATCAGAAATGGAACCACCCCATCCTTGCCCGTTCCTCACTCAGCATCTCTTCAAGATTCCTTTGACGTCGAACAATTCTTTCAGGGATTTCGTTTTCAGTGGAAATCTCTTTTCGCTGTGTTTGTGTGTGTGTGTGTGTGTGTGTGTGTGAACGTCTATCGAAGTGTTTGTAAAGCCGGAATTTGCACAGGACTTTTTGCTTTTTATTCTCATCCTTAAAGGATATTATTTTCCGTTTGCTTACTTTTTTGACGTTCGTCGTTGAATCCGTCCGTTTTTTTCTTGCTGGTATATGGATTTCCAATTTTCCTGCAACCGCTAAGTCAGTGGCCGAAGAAGCTAGCAGGCAGAAACGTAATAATATAAAAAAATTCACTCCTGCCTGTAAGGTTTGTTGCTGGCTAAAGAGTGCGAAGAAGTTGAAAATAATGGAGGGTGCGCCTCATCAACCCCACACGACAACTCAGCCCGAAAACACAATAAACCAACAGCATCATCGTCATATGTAACGGCAGGAGCAACATAAACTGTCAACCCCTCAGCATAAATCTCGACAGCGTAAAGATACATAAATGCGATAACATGATCGTAAAATGAACGAAAATTTTCTTGTTTAAGTTGTTGCTTTCACTTTTTTACTCATTTTTTTTAACCCGAAGAAATGGTGCAGTATCGGTGAGATACGAAATATTAGCGGTCGCAGGAGGGACGAGGAAGAGGGTTCGACGTGGGAAAATAAAAGTTTTCCGGATCGATGTAATTGTAACAAATTTGGCGGGTAGTAAAAGTTGCCACTCGATGTGTGTTTATTAAATTACAAGCATTTCCTGCCGTGTGGAAAAGTGATATGTTTATTTACTCCCGGAAGTTGTTTCGCTATAGACGGTAATTAATCTACCCGAACCTATAGCAGTCATTGCGTTCAAGAATTACAAGTTAACCCCCAGTTACAATGTCTCCGATCTTATCCGGCAACCTCGAGGGAGGATATTTTCTAGGCACAATGATTCTATTCCAGCATCCGTCAAAGTGTCACTATCGAAGTGTAATTTTGTTTTTTAATTAAGTCTAGTACTTGGTAGATAGATAGGTTGGAAATAGGGGTTGGTGTGGTTAACCTCTGTTACTGCAGCCACAATTGGGCCTATTGTGACGTCCCACCGGATTGACTATGATTCCTCTTCAATCCCTGCGCTTTCAAATAAGCCTAGTATTTTGCGAGCAATTGTAACTGAAGTTTTAGTAACAAAAGTTAGATTTGTAACTTTTTGTAACTTTTTGGTTTCGGATAATGTGAAGAAGAAGTGCGCCTACCAATAACCAGATGAAGTATGATCATGGCTGACTACAATTTGGAAAATGTGGACCTTTTATCATACTTTTTTTTTAAGGATACTGAACTGGGACTTAGGTGGTTAGCCTTTAATACACTGTAGTATATTAGCTTAAATTAAATGTTTTCTGATTTGAAAAGTAGACAGCCGCACCTTTAATATAATGCAGTTACTTGTTAGAATCTGAGCCTTTAAATTTTTGAGAAAACGTTCGTGCACCCACGGACGAAACGGACGAAATCCAAGTGCACAGGATCAATAAGCCTCGAATATATAAAACTATTATACTGTGCTCTGCAATGGCAGCGAAACGTGGACATTAACGCGAACTTCCAAATGATAGAAAATGGAAGTTGTTAAATTAAATTCTAGTAATTAAATGGTAAACACAAATAAAAAAATAAATATAAATATAAATATTTATTAAATAAATTCAAAAAGTTCACATGTTATTTAGAAATTCAGCAATTCAATTAGTTTTTTGCACATGATGAAATTATTGGATACTGTTTTGACCACTCTGGTCATTGGGTGATGTACTGATATCAGTTTCTTGAAAAATTAGGGTGGGTTACTCTGGCTTTAACCGCCTCAATTCTGCTCGCAGATCTTCTCTCTCGCCGTTCCTGCAGGAAGAACTTGAGTTTCATCTCGGTAAATTTATTGTACCTCCTGTTCTTCGTGGTCTGAATTTAGGATAATATAGTTTCGCTGGCTTAAAACAATCAGTTTATGTGATATAAGAACGAATAATTTTCATTTCTAAACTCTTGTCCTACTATACAAGACATATTTCTCTTCTGTGCAGGTTTGAACTACAACGTGCCAGAACAGCAGGCAACTGAAATAAGAAATATATCAGAAGCCAAGAGAAATTACATTCACAGGCCTATTCAGGATCAGAGTCTCATATCAAAAAAGTCTCAATTAATTCAAAATTCATAACAAATTGAGACTCTCGACCTACTTTGTGACTTGTGACTCGGTCCTGAATAGGCCTGATAAATTGACTATTACATCCCATTGTAAATTTACTTAAAAAGGTGTGGAACTACTACTATCCACTATCTTACTATCCAAAAAATGTAAAACTCAATGGATTTTTTCACTGTCTACGAATATTCTGGAAAATTATCTCGCCGACTGTGCGTTTTTAAATCGTACTTAGACCTAGAACCTAAAGAATAAACAGAAGGCTATTTGGAACGTTATTTTTCATGTTGTCATTTGCATACGTATAGTAACCTACACAGAATCTCAGCATTAAATGCGTCCCGAACTTCTACCCAAAAAATAATGAAATTGCACTCGTACTGTTGACAAACTTTCTATACAATGACTCCTCTAAGCATTTTGGCGTTTAATGTCAGGATTCTGCGGAGCGCTGCGGTATCTTAAAGGCTCGCAAGAAACTTACGACAATTCTTCCCAGAGTAATTTGCTGCTATATTTACACTAACTGCCAAATTGCAATATTAGGTACTCTGGCAACCAGCTCGACAAAAATCTAGCAAGCACCGTGTACATATGTTTCTCGTATGTCAACCCACAATACAAAAATGTTGCGTGTTACTTTCAATAATAATGTTGTAATAATGTCCGAAACTTTATTGCGTAATTTCAGCTCTCGCCCGTATACGTGTGGATTCACAACATTCTTGAAAAAGCAAGCTTTGCTGGCGAGGAAAAACTTTGTCAACCGCGCTCTCGAAACCGTGTACACTTAGAGCAATAATGTCTGAGAGTGACTTTAGCAAGAAAAAGATTGCTTCGAGAGTTGAAAATTGTTTCATAAGATTTTCGTGTAGGTCATGTACCTTGAAGCCTGTTTCGCGTAAAACGCTTGAAGCTATTGGCACAGACAATCCTATTGAAATTAATTGTGATTAAAAACTTAACCATTAAGTAATCATACAACCCTAGTGCAATGCATTACACGTGCACCGACGATCTTCGATACGGCTCTCAACTCAATTAAACTAAATCGAGTTTACTCGACAATGGTCAGTCGCTACCACTTAGTTTACCTTCGAGGGGTTGTGATTGTCGGTGCCACTGCACACTTCCCATCTTTTAGCCCATTTCATATTCACATGACGGCCGATGTATCCATATTTAACCCAAACCGAATGATTTATGCTGTCAGGAATGACTCTCCACTTTCTTCGTTGGCTCGATCCGCCCGCTCGCCCTTCTAAACCACAGCAATGTGTAGAAGCGACCATATCATCGCTTCGCTTGCATGTTTAGGAAGCGTTCAGAGTAAAGCAAACATTTCATGCTTAAGCGCTTTTCCTCACTCTCATAAAATGGTGCTACTAAACCGGCACGCAATCATACACGGTGGAAGTCAATGGAATCATCCCCCTAGTTGCAAGTTCCCTCATGGCAGATACGGAGGAACAGTACCGATACAGGTATGTGCATATACTATGTGGTGTAGAGCTTCCTTCCAGAGGATAGTAAAAGAGACGATGAGAAGATACATTTTGGCCAAAGTATGGGAGAACCTTCACCATATGTCACGGCTTGCTGTACAGACGATGAGAAGTACTTGTTTATGGCGAAACGTAAAGAGGATATGACGCGCATGACGTTCCTTTAACGTTGTCCTCGTATGAGGCATTCATATGAAGGGGGTGATGGGATTGGAACGGGTACGAGCAGGTTGTCGAAACATTCTCATCTAGTAAAACGATTTTGGGTTATGTACAGGGAGGACGGTCGGTCGGTTTTCGGTCTGTAAGTATCCTGTGCCTGGTCTTGCGTTCGGGCTTTGACCTGTTTGCATTATTTGATGGGAATTTTAATCACAGGTAAATGACAGTGACTGTGATTACTTTGTAGTTAAGCGGATGCTGTGTGACCGAAAGATAGAGTATGGGGTGTAAGTCTACTCCACTGAATAATCATATTAAGTATTTCATGTGCACTTTGAGGAACATGTTTCTGACAAATGTGCACAGAATTTACTTATACATAACGATCGTCTTCCCAAACGTCTTTTACCAATAAAACTCAGAAAAGTATGCAGTATTTGCATATATGCAAACTGAATGGCAATGGTAACTAGTTTCTCACAAGTTTATATTCAGTGGGATATGCAATTATGCTACGATATATATGATCCTTTTTAATCAAAACATTTTCAAGTTTGCATGTTTGTATGTCTATGATACACACATAAATAATAAATGTCTACGATTTCGACAGAATTTGCATATTATTCAGCTCCCTACATTTTGTATAGAAAGGACTTTAAGGTGAAAAAGGAAATAAACCAAAAACATCGAATCCGCTTCTGAACCGTCTTTCCAAAAGCAAGATTACTCAAGAATGCGTGGAACTAGAAAATTTCAATTCGATTAGAAACTGACTCCATTGACAGACGAAATCGTCCCACTCATTCAAGTGTGTGTGTGCTCCCATCCAAATGTTCTTGAAACACGTTCTTCCCTATGTCAACCGGTCAACTGGCTCACAATAATTCAACTAGCTGCTTTCTATTGTGACTGTGCTTAGTTTGCAATACCAAAATTTGTAAGATTGGTCCTGCAATGGGTATGTTATATACGATTGAAAAGATAAATTCCATTGTGCTAGACTGACCCACTTCGTAAAGGTAAAACTGAAACTGAAACTGAAACTTGATATAATTTCGGCTTTTTATGGCATATGAAAATGAATAAAGGTTCTCAGAGACTTGTCCGACATTTTTGCTGCTGCTGCAACTGTTTCTTAGCAGAACAATTGACACCAATTGATAATGCGCCAAATATTATCTACTCGTGTGCACTCCAGAGTTTTCAAAAAATCGATTTTTTTTAATTTTATATGGTCCCCTAGTACCTCAAAAATGCTGTACCAAAAGACTATGGCCGAAAAAAGTCTCTAAGGACTCAGTTTTCCAATTTTAGTACAAGGCATATTGCAAAATTATTCACAATTTTCTACAACTCAAAACTTCAAAAGCGTTTATCTCAAAACTACACTTTTCAAGCTGGCCGGAAACATAACTCAGACAATTTTTAATCGATTCACTTGAAATTTTTAATATAATGTTTAAAACTATATTGTTCATCAGAGTAAGTAGGAATTTTTGTTTATATTGCATATTTCATTTGGTATTAAAAATTTGCTGACAATTTTTAAGGAAAATTTCACACTTTTCTCTAGAAAAGTGAAAGATCTATTTTTTCAGCCTCTAGAGTGGCATAACCCCTTAACGAAAAATAGCAGAGGATTCGAAACCTTGAGAAAGAAAACGACCATCACACACTTTTTTTTCAATAAAATGAATATGTTAAATTTTACTGTATATATAATCAATATCTTTTACGAATACGAAGCAAAGATGCCTTGTTTATAAGAAATTTCCATATAACATAATATCGATTCCTATATCAAAATATTTGATGATTTTTTACATTGTTGTAACGATTTTTTCATTAATCTTATGAACTTCCTGAAAGGCATTCATTAATACTTAGAACAGTATTTTTTCAGTGTACAACAGTAATAATAAAATAAGATCAAGTTATAACGAAATACTTAATACTTTTTTTTTTAAATCTAGACAGTTTTTTCCGTACTAATCCCGCTCCGTTCATCATAAGGCCGCGGAAAAATACTCCCAATCCCAAGGGCTTTATGTAAAAAGGAAAATCTCTCAATCTGCTATGTATCGTTTTCTCTAACTCTCTCTCCCCCTCTTGCTCTCCCTATCTCTCTTTCTCTCGCTTTTACTCTGCAACTCTGTGACCTAAAAACTGGTGCACTACAGACAGTGTGACACTACTTCTACCTCAACATGTGCTAAGGTTTAGTAAAAATCAATTTTAATTCTATTGAATTTTTTTTTAGTCATGATTTAATTAAATTCTGTTTCTGGATCAACCATTTTCACTCTATACTCCGAGTTAGTAAAACCAATCTAACCTACATTCTATTCACCTATGCGGAAATACTATGGTTGCCGCACACGAAGGTTATATCAATACTATACTAGAAGCTGTTTAGAATCGATGACACCTTTCCTGTTTACAAAGCCTTCCAACACCTCAAACCAGGTTTTTTTCCAGAATCATCTACACCTGTCATTCATCATCAGCTTTTGTGAGATGCTAATTGAAAAATATGCAATTTTTAGCTTCTCGTTTTTTTGTAGTAGGAGTAGCTGCCAATACTACCTACGGTTCAACGATATCCTGTACATGGGTTGAGGTAGCGCTAGGGAATGGTAAACGAAAAAAAAATGCTTCATAAAAAGATGGTGGGAACTAGTTCGAATATTGAATGGGACAGACGAGTGATGAACAGTGTTAAAATTGATTTCAAAATGTAGGAAGGGAATACTGTTGAAATTGACTTTTTTTCTTCATAGACCACTAAATTAAAACTTGGACCAAATCTTGCAGAAATAGTTTACAAATATCGGTTGGCTTAGACGATGGTTCAGTTCAATTAACTATTGGTAATATCAGCTTCCCCTGTATGTCGTACTTAACCTAGCCACGAAAAATGTTCTCTGGGACATGAACTAGTCATTTTTGAACTAAGAAATCAAAACGGTGCAGAACCTAGGATACGGATGAATTGACTGTGGACCGTTCAATAACAAAATGATAATAGGATCAGAAAAACTTTAGTTTGAATTCAAACTGTTTGTAATCAAGCGGAAAACCGAATGCTAAACCATCGTTATACCAAGCTTAGTCATAATCATTAGATTAGGTAAGGAACGTACACCAAATGTGCCAAAAATCTGGGATTAGATTAACGTTGACCGAGTCTCCCTCAAGGAAACCTAAAAACTTTGCTTTTACTTTTTTATTTCAATAATAAATGCGCAGCATTGTATGAAGGGAGGAGGGGGGGGGGGGTTCATAATAAATTATCAAGTACCCACCATACTGAATGTGATAACCTAAAAAAAACAAGGTCCTCATTTCCAAATGAAAATAGGCCAATGGGGGAAGGGGTTTGAACCCACAACTCCCAACCTCCCCCCCCCTCCCTCTACCCACGTGCGCATGGTCCTGATTAATGGCATAACAGTCCAAATCGGACCTAGGCCTTGAAGTAATGCTAGAGTTAGTCCATTACAAGACCAACGGAACAAGGTGGTGAAGTTGTCAGCCGCACACTCGTCCGTGATTATTACCTCGATCTTAAACTCAGGTACTCATTTACAGCTGAGTGAACTGGTAGTCCGACACCCAATCTTATTCTCGAAAATTACTTGTCGCCAAGCAGATTCGAACCTGAAACCAGGTGCACCGAAGTCACTAAGCCACCCAGACTACTTGGAAGAAAATTTGGATGAATTGAGAAGCAGCTTTAATAGTAAAAAAACTGATCCAACTCCGATCACATTATGATTCTGGATTATTCTCTTTGTTGTTGGCTTCAGTGTAAGACGAATGATTTTGATCTTGTTACAGTTGAAAAAATGCATCAAATTTGTGTTAAATATTATGTGTTAGTCTCGTAAGACATGTCGGCGAGAGTGTGGTGCAAGCATATGTTATAAACGATGAGAAAAGTTATCGTACTTATGTAGGTCTCTTTCCAAATTCAACTGGTAATTTTCAAAACAAAATATTTTTATCGCAGATAAATTGAACTGTAATTTGATCACAATTATTAAAAATTTTTCCAAAAATTTCAATATAAATGTTAAGAGTTTGTTGTTCTTTCCAGTGTCAGTGGAGTGAAGCTCCAATACGAAATCCCCGACTGTTGATTGACCGTAGTACTTGACGAATTTTTGGAAAGAACTTTCACTGGAGAGGCCAGTTTATCATAAGATTTTTGTGTTGGACTAGGTCCGAAGGAGCTGTTTCGTCATCGGAATGCAGAAGACTCTTCAGAGGGTGTATTCTAGCCAACTTCCGAAACACCCTGACAGCTGGTGGAATTGCTGAGGCAAATTCTATATAGCCACATCGTAATCCAAGTTCATTTCCACGAATAATGTAATCGGGAACTCGCCGGACATCTACCTTATACTAAAGGCGGGACGTATATGGCTATGAAATGGTTGTAACCTTGGATAACCATATGGCTATGAATCTTGAAAATCTGTTGTTAAGTCCGGGGCCCAGTGGGTCCAACGCAAAACTTATTTTTACCAATACTTTTATGTTACTAGTTTTTCATGGTCATGCTACCATTGAAGCTATTAAATGTTAAGAGTTTGTTGTTCTTTCCAGTGTCAGTGGAGTGAAGCTCCAATACGAAATCCCCGACTGTTGATGTCCGGCGAGTTCCCGATTACATTATTCGTGGAAATGAACTTGGATTACGATGTGGCTATATAGAATTTGCCTCAGCAATTCCACCAGCTGTCAGGGTGTTTCGGAAGTTGGCTAGAATACACCCTCTGAAGAGTCTTCTGCATTCCGATGACGAAACAGCTCCTTCGGACCTAGTCCAACACAAAAATCTTATGATAAACTGGCCTCTCCAGTGAAAGTTCTTTCCAAAAATTCGTCAAGTACTACGGTCAATCAACAGTCGGGGATTTCGTATTGGAGCTTCACTCCACTGACACTGGAAAGAACAACAAACTCTTAACATTTAATAGCTTCAATGGTAGCATGACCATGAAAAACTAGTAACATAAAAGTATTGGTAAAAATAAGTTTTGCGTTGGACCCACTGGGCCCCGGACTTAACAACAGATTTTCAAGATTCATAGCCATATGGTTATCCAAGGTTACAACCATTTCATAGCCATATACGTCCCGCCTTTAGTATAAGGTAGATGTCCGGCGAGTTCCCGATTACATTATTCGTGGAAATGAACTTGGATTACGATGTGGCTATATAGAATTTGCCTCAGCAATTCCACCAGCTGTCAGGGTGTTTCGGAAGTTGGCTAGAATACACCCTCTGAAGAGTCTTCTGCATTCCGATGACGAAACAGCTCCTTCGGACCTAGTCCAACACAAAATCTTATGATAAACTGGCCTCTCCAGTGAAAGTTCTTTCCAAAAAATTCGTCAAGTACTACGGTCAATCAACAGTCGGGGATTTCGTATTGGAGCTTCACTCCACTGACACTGGAAAGAACAACAAACTCTTAACATTTAATAGCTTCAATGGTAGCATGACCATGAAAAACTAGTAACATAAAAGTATTGGTAAAAATAAGTTTTGCGTTGGACCCACTGGGCCCCGGACTTAACAACAGATTTTCAAGATTCATAGCCATATGGTTATCCAAGGTTACAACCATTTCATAGCCATATACGTCCCGCCTTTAGTATAAGGTAGATGTCCGGCGAGTTCCCGATTACATTATTCGTGGAAATGAACTTGGATTACGATGTGGCTATATAGAATTTGCCTCAGCAATTCCACCAGCTGTCAGGGTGTTTCGGAAGTTGGCTAGAATACACCCTCTGAAGAGTCTTCTGCATTCCGATGACGAAACAGCTCCTTCGGACCTAGTCCAACACAAAAATCTTATGATAAACTGGCCTCTCCAGTGAAAGTTCTTTCCAAAAATTCGTCAAGTACTACGGTCAATCAACAGTCGGGGATTTCGTATTGGAGCTTCACTCCACTGACACTGGAAAGAACAACAAACTCTTAACATTTAATAGCTTCAATGGTAGCATGACCATGAAAAACTAGTAACATAAAAGTATTGGTAAAAATAAGTTTTGCGTTGGACCCACTGGGCCCCGGACTTAACAACAGATTTTCAAGATTCATAGCCATATGGTTATCCAAGGTTACAACCATTTCATAGCCATATACGTCCCGCCTTTAGTATAAGGTAGATGTCCGGCGAGTTCCCGATTACATTATTCGTGGAAATGAACTTGGATTACGATGTGGCTATATAGAATTTGCCTCAGCAATTCCACCAGCTGTCAGGGTGTTTCGGAAGTTGGCTAGAATACACCCTCTGAAGAGTCTTCTGCATTCCGATGACGAAACAGCTCCTTCGGACCTAGTCCAACACAAAATCTTATGATAAACTGGCCTCTCCAGTGAAAGTTCTTTCCAAAAAATTCGTCAAGTACTACGGTCAATCAACAGTCGGGGATTTCGTATTGGAGCTTCACTCCACTGACACTGGAAAGAACAACAAACTCTTAACATTTAATAGCTTCAATGGTAGCATGACCATGAAAAACTAGTAACATAAAAGTATTGGTAAAAATAAGTTTTGCGTTGGACCCACTGGGCCCCGGACTTAACAACAGATTTTCAAGATTCATAGCCATATGGTTATCCAAGGTTACAACCATTTCATAGCCATATACGTCCCGCCTTTAGTATAAGGTAGATGTCCGGCGAGTTCCCGATTACATTATTCGTGGAAATGAACTTGGATTACGATGTGGCTATATAGAATTTGCCTCAGCAATTCCACCAGCTGTCAGGGTGTTTCGGAAGTTGGCTAGAATACACCCTCTGAAGAGTCTTCTGCATTCCGATGACGAAACAGCTCCTTCGGACCTAGTCCAACACAAAAATCTTATGATAAACTGGCCTCTCCAGTGAAAGTTCTTTCCAAAAATTCGTCAAGTACTACGGTCAATCAACAGTCGGGGATTTCGTATTGGAGCTTCACTCCACTGACACTGGAAAGAACAACAAACTCTTAACATTTAATAGCTTCAATGGTAGCATGACCATGAAAAACTAGTAACATAATTTCAATATATTTATATAATGCATACTTAAGCTTATCTAATAAATGATTGTACATAGGTGCACCTCCATACAGTTTCTAATTAACAAAGCTGTATTGCACTCATCGGTCATTTGATTTAAACAAAAAAAAAGAAAACTTTTTCCACTGATTGTTCTCCGCTCTACAACACAATATGACAAGCCTGTCGATTCTTAACCGAGTCTGTGTGTGGGATTTTAATTGGACCATCCGGTTGGCGGTAGAGTCTTTGGGATTTAACTGGAATTCATGTTTGATGGAACATATTCTCCCAATTAGCTGAATGATACAGTAAAGGTGCTCTTGACTAATTGAAGGACAGACCTATGACAAAGTGAAACATATTACAAATTTCTAGCGTTTTTAACGGCCATATAGTTCCAATTCGCGGGGAAACACTTCCACCTCAATCGTCATTAATCATATACGTTCGTTGTGACATTTTTTTTCCCGTGACAAATTGCACAATTCGTACAAGTTTTATATGAAAACTTGCCAACAATTGGCGCTCTTTTTTCATACACACTTTACACACCTCTACCCGATTTTGGATAGTCTATTTTTCATGGCTAAAATCTATTACATACGCAAAGTATGCCGTTCTCTTAGCATAATTTTACCGCATCAAATCGCCCGGCAACTCCTATAAAAACTTTCGATTTTACCTTAAGACATTTTGGTTCGGTGTTGTGTGTTTTAGCTCTTATGTTTTTCTTCGCTAAAACATTTCACTTATTTTATTTTTTTGGTGCCTTTCCGCAACTACTACTCAGCTAGCTTATTTCATTTCGATGGCGACGACGACTATGACTCGAAGAATGTCGAAATTTGGTTTGGATATGGCCTTTGTAGGCTACCGATGAAAATTAACTTCCGGGTGCGGAGGAATCTTTTTTTTTCTGGGTTTCTTTACGTTGTTATTAAAGGTATACGTACCTAATGTTTCCAGTGAGAAACTGTACTTGCACTTTAAAAGAAATAAAGAAAGCGATTCGTAAACTGAACTTCTCAAATTGTTATTATTATCGGATTGTAAAACGAAAAGACGAGAACGAAAGATGGAAAGCCGTGGGAATTTCCATGTTATGCACTAATTCAAATCAGTTGTGAGCTTATTTTAAAATTCTCGATTCCATTCAATTAAAAAAGTATTACGACGTAATTTATATAAATTATAAAGGGTTATTCAATAGGTCTAGAACAATTTCGTATTTAAATAACACAGTAATTGAGATAATTTCCAAACCTTTCTCGTTTCTAAACTTCACCACGATAAAAATGTAAACCTGGACTGAGGTTTTAACATTGACAGACCAGCAAAAAAGTTTAAGGGTGAGTTTGTATTGAAATACAAAATTGTTACGTATCTATTGAATAACCCTCTCAGGACTGATCAGATATCGAATATATTGTTTTACTTCCATAGGATTATAACAATCACCTATATTTATTATTATTTTTTAGTTTGTTCCTTTTCAACCCCTAGCCTGCATCCTGGAATACGTTATGACACAATTATGTAATCCATATGTTATTTGTGGCAACGGTGAAAGTATTCTAGCGTGACCTTACTCTAGCCACTTTTGTTAGGTTTTTAGTCAGTTTTGTAATCTACATCGCATCTCAGAATTGAACGCATTTCGGACTTCTACCGAAAAAATAATAAAGTTGCGCCAGTTGGCAGATTTTTTTATTATTATTATTTTTATATCTCCACAGTTCGATTACATAAAATTTCGAAACGTTTTCCAGCAGGTGCTAATATATTTCAAATCGATTGGTTCCATCCATATTATTCTTAAAGTTTAAATTTCTGTCTGTCTGAAATTTCCAGTATATATAATTTTTTCAAGTAAAAGTACACGTGTCCACTACTTTTACACGAAATCACTGGTATTAGTAAGTTATTAATGTACTTTTCAACAATTTTCACGAAAAGAAAATTACGCAACATTTTGTGTAAAATTAACTATATTTATACAGTAGGTACCGCTTATTGTAAGCACTTTGGGACCAGCCAAAAACAATAACATTAACCGGTTTATAACAATAGACGAACGAAAAACGAATGAAAAACGAACGTTTATGGAGAATGGGACCCTACTGTTTTGATAACAAAATTTGGATTATAACATGATCCGGGATTACAATAAGTGGTATCTACTGTATATATATTTAAATAGAAGTTACATTGTTTTTTCATGTAATTCTACTTATCTATTTAAATTTTACGTAACATATGAAACCACGCTTCGTTCGATTTCGTTTCCTACTTAAATGAAACTGGCTACGCGCGAAAAACCTTTACAGCAAAACCTGAATTGATCGCGGAATCGACTCCTACCTTAAGCCAAAGGTTTTATTAATAGTACGTAAATAAGAAATGATATTAGAAGTAGAAATATGTATGTCTATCTTAAAGACACTTTCTCTAGAGTGTAAATTCAAAAGAATAACCAGTGAATTTTTTGCTTTCGAAATTTAAATTTACTATGTAATTGCAAATTGAAATTTACTGACCAAAAATTGAAAATTACATTCAAATTGACTATTATATCCCAATGTAAATTTAATTGGAAAGGTATAGCATGTTTGACTGCTATCCAAACCATGTGAAATTCAATGGGTTTTTTTAGTATGTAAGTATGTAAGTTAAAAGCTAAAATTACAGAAAATTTCGATCTCGAAACTTAAAAATCAGAATATTTCCTTGAATTCTTTTTCTTTCCCGTCGTATTATTTATGTTATGTAATTTATTATATGTAATAACATTTTAATATTAAAATCATTAAATTTGAAGTCTGTTCTTTAAGAAGTTTTCGATAAAGACATCAAAATCTAGTTTTTGGTATCATTGGATAAATTACAAAATTCTGAAGAGAACGTCGCAAAAATCTGAAAAATCTTCCAAGTTTTGGCGTTTTCAATTTTGATTTAAAACGTGGTGGCTTGGAGACAATCAAAAAAAGGTTTACCACTAAAAGAAGGCATAGAACCGGCAAAAGAGCTAAGAGGCTTCAGCTGCTGTCATATTTTGAGTTTTGGGGTTGTCTGTGCCGTGGATTGCTGTACCAAGGTTCATATTTGCCGCATCCTTCTGCTATCATACCTCACACAGTCGTCCAAATTTAAAGACTGGTAAACAAAATTTCTTCTGCACAAACTTTAATAATGAATTGATATCGACCTGAAATTTCGAAATAGTTTGCTACCCCCAAATTGTACTTTCAAAAACAAAGCAAAACAAATCCGTCTGTTCGCTGTTTACGGCGTACGTAAACTGCTTGCATGTCCTTAACTTGGGAATCCCTGGAGATGCCTTTGTGTTTTACAAAAGCTAGACAGGTTGGCCTAGGAGTGGACAGTAAAACGAATTATGTATCTGAAGAACGCTTTGATATCTGGAAATCAGGCCTTCGATTTTTAATGGTTTTATTGGCGAGTCGGCAAATGCCGGTGAGGTAGTACGTGTCCACAACGACAACATTATATCCTAGGAGTGAGTTTCAAGTCTTGAATTCTACACATGATTAAAAAATTAGAAAATATTTCCTGTCTTGATATAATATTATCTAGTCCAATCCAATTGAAGTACCACAAGCTCGAGTACAAAAGCTAATTTTTCGCAGCATTTTATTATCAAACATTAATCAATATTTATACTTTTTTTTCGATATAATTTCCAAGCATTGTTCAGTATTCTTCTACCCAAGTGGCTGCCAAGTATGGTTTTCATTTTCCTACTCCGGAAAATTTTGTCATTTTCATTAAGGAGGACAAGAAGAAGCTTGAATTATACCCGCTCGACGTCCTTTAGCGTTGGTCCCACTTTGCCAAAACTTTGCCATACGTAGCGAATGCCAGTACATAGTTAACCAACTTGGGACACTTTGAAATAGGATCAAGAGAACCCGCACCCATTTTGGATAAGTGGGTGGTGGGCTGAATTTATTTCAAGCTTTTAGTTAAAGGTTGACTTCTGGTACTGCGATGGGGCTGTCAGGGGGGTTGGGTAAAAAGTAAAAAGGTCGCTCGTATGGCTGAGAGGGAAAACCATCAACGGTGAGATATGTTTCGAGTATGACATTCAGTTGCAACCGAAATACCTATGTGTAGGTGTAAGAGTTACATATGTATATGTTTTACGTGCGTGGGACTTAATTGGGTCTTATAGCCATCGAATTTAATTTATTGAGGCGGTTAATTAATATTGCAAGGCTTTTAGGGATGGTACGATGGTTCGTGATGCGGATGGGTTATACGAATCGGATAGAGTTCCTAATTTGCTTAAGGACACGGCACTTCATTTATATTTAATAGGTGTGAATAAGTTTTTCTCAGAGAGTTGAAAGGTTCTCATCTGATTAGAGTTTATGCTCCGTTTAATTTATTCGAACCTTTATTGAATTTAATCTGTAAGTAATCTAAGGAGGTTATTGTTATTTTCAAGTTCTCTACGTTATTCCAGGATCGTTTGTAGTACAATGCCTCATTCATCCAAAAGGTTCACCCAATCTACCCATCAAAAATACTTCAACTAAATATCTCAACGGGTTTGTAAGCTATGTATGTCTACCTTCAAACGCTTTTGCGAACTGACGATGTCGTCTGCGGCGGACAGACGGACATTTTTATGTTTGTTTGTCTAAAACGAAAAAATACAAAATTTCGGGATAACACATTTTTTTAAGTTTCAGGTCGATCACTATACTTTCTTATTAAAAAATAGCAAAGCAAAAATTTGCTGTATTCTACATTAACAATTTTACACAGTATTTCATGTAAAAAAAACTTAATTACGTAATGGCAGAAGCGTTTATACATGAATTAGATATTTTTATGGGGATAATTTTATTATATTAAATTTTGTAAAATTACAAATAATTTATACTGTACCTAGAAAGTGATTTTATGTTTTTTTTGGAAATTCAATCCGTTTAGACGTGTAAAGGAGTTGCATTAATTGGTTTCCTCTTTTTAACACGTAAAACTGTATAAAAAAAACGTTTTCAACAAGATTCCACGAATTCATATTTGTTAGGAGTGATAAGATATCGAAATTGGCTTTTATACGGAATACAAAAACATTGTTTAGATTTGACTCAAATCACAAAATATTAATATTAAACAAGTGTAAATAAAATAAAATTATTGGAGTGAATCGAAAAATTGTCTGCTAACGTTTTTGATAGTTACTTTACAATACAGGTTGATTAAATAATATTTAATGTACTATTCATAATGTCACCCCAACAATTTAAGTAGTTTTCCTAATAAGACTATACTTATGGTAGTTTCCAGTACTATTCCAATCATGCCCGTGCGCAGGATTGTATGAAGGGGGGGTTTATAAAGTTCCCACCATACTGAATGTGATGACCTTAAAAAAAACATAGGATCCTCACTTCCACAAGAAAATAGGCCAATGGGGGGGGGTGGGAGGGAGAGGTTGTTCAACCCCCAATTTCCCTCTTCGGATGTTGATAAATAGATGTACAGTGCTCTTCAAACCTAGATACTCTGGGATAAAATCATATAATAAATATTAAAACATAAATATCAATTGGTACTATAGGAAAAAAAATATTTATTTAAAAAATTTTAAAACAATTATTAACAACTCATAATTTAAAATATAAACGGTATTGTCTCTACAACCACTTGAATTAAAAATAAATCATAATTAGTATGATAATATACAGATCCATAAAAGTTTTAAATCTTTTAAATGAAACACTTACTTAGTAACTTATAATATTGCTGAAAAGTACTGAACAATAAATTCTTTACTAAAAAACCCAAGTTTTGATTAATTTCAACGTAGGTACCTCAACCCGAAAAGTGAACAATGTTGTGAGATGAAAATATTTGGGTTGAATTTTAGCAATTACAGACAGAAATGAATTTCCTGATGCCCGAAGCTAGCAATCGAGAGCTTTATTTTTACACATTATAACGATATCTACTTATTTTCTTTAGAAACTTCAAAAATTGAATTATTCAAATATATTACAAATATTAAATATTATTAACCAATGAAATATTTTCCGTATACTTCCTTGGGACTTCTACATGTTTATCTTAAAACTTCTTTCAGAGTTTTTGGATATTCAACCCTCAAATAAGTGTAAGGGGGTTGCATATGAGTTTACAATTTTTGCCACCTCTCTTGGTCTGGGATATCAAATGGTTTATGTCTTAGACTTTTTTAGAATTTGTGAAATGTATACATGGGGTTGAATCTAAAATTATCCTTTAAGTTTTTTCGTGAAAATAAAGAAATTTAATTTTGTTACTTTTCTAGGACCTTGTATTCTTGAAACGTGAAAAAAACAATTTTTCAGGGTACGAAATTTTTTTTTTTTAATCGATCACAATACGTTAGCATATTAAAATAATAAAGTAAAATCGAGGCGAGCAATGGAGAACAAAGTTTGAGAAGTTCAAGTTTCAGGTAAGGACTTTTTCATTGCTTACATCATAGAATTTTTCATCAAGATTTGACAGAAATAACCCAAATTCCTTGACGATATTACAAAATTTAGTTTCATATAAAATTTGTAGTACTGACTCGTATACACATCCATTAACATTGTAACAATGAAATTTATCAATGATCTCTTAGCTCGAACACAATGAGCGCACAAAACATTATTTTTATCTCATGATTTGTTTTCGCAATCGCAAAATGCAAAAAGTTATGACTTTAGAACTGTGCAGACTGTAGAATGTAGAATCCAACTGTAGCGTTGCGTAATGTGCGAGTCTTACGCAAAGCTACAACCACAAAAAAAACAGATAGGTACGTAAAATAATTATTCAACTTTATTTGCAATTTGAATCTGCTCGCATACGATGCCTGTAGCTAATTCGAACGGAACCGCATGTGCACAGGGGCATAGTTTCAAGTGCATAGTTTTCGCTAGGCTTATGCGCGATATGATCTTGAAACAAGTCCAGAATTCATAGCGTGGACTTCTTGTAGCTCGGGAATTTTGTTGCTGGAACAAGTACATGATTACCGCACTAAGTACACATCCAGAATTACGGTGTGTGGCTCAGCAAAGAGCCAGTGGCAGGAGATATTACATACATATGTCCCCGATATACCCGCACTTACCTGTGTTACTGCAGGTACATCTACTATGTGCCATTTGCCCCATGCGATCTGCATACATGATGCGAACAAGTCGAATAACGGACTGTCAGCGGATATGAAACGGAAAAATTTAATTGTTTAAAATTTATTCTGCCTTGTCGACATTGACCTCTTCTTACAATATCGCTATGGCGCTTTTATGCATCAGTTAAGAGTGGCTCTTGACATCCGTGTGTGTGCGTAGAATTTCTCGGAGCTATAGGTACACGTCTACAGAATGCACACGTGAAACATTGTGCTCCACTGTGCAGAAATTGTGATAATGGCATAAAAATATGCAGTCACCTATGTAGAGATTAACATTCTTTTTTTATAAGAGATTAACATTCTTTTTATATATTGTTATTGTTGAATGTGGATGAGCAGATTTCATAATAAACCTAGATTCACATTTTGGACTTAAGCTGGGTTTCCATATGCGACAATTTTCCGTGACATTATATGTGACAGATCAGCTATCCAATCAGATTATATTATTGCCACATGCGTTAGTCGGAGATTCTCCGACTTTTCATGTGTGACAAAAATTTCAGTTCAAAGGTTTCTCGAAAATTTGAGTTCATTTCACGCGCTAAGATGGAGATCTCAGCCATTTTAGCAAACTATCAAGAATTATAAGGTGGCCATAATTTAAGCCAAATAAAATACATAACCAATTTACAAAAGGGTATAAAAATGTAAACTCTAGACTGAAGAGTGTGACACATTTTTGTCGTGACAAATTTCTGTCACAGAAAATTGACGCATATAGAAACCCAGCTTGATACCTGCGAAATTTTTGTCAAAATCATACACAAATTAAACTTGAAATTCTAAACAGCTATTGGTCAATAGAAACAAAGTAACAATTAAATTAAAAAAATACATATGTATAGGTGTTTCTAATTGTTGATTCATATGAATCAAAAAATAGTTCGATTCGTGGATAACCTCAAGAGATTTGTCTTTTTTTCGAGATGGTATTCGTGTGCTGCCAAAGAAATGAAAGAAAAGAGTCACTAGCGATGAACGATACTTTCAAAGACCAATTTTTTCAATTAAATCATTCATTTTGACAACAAAATCGAACGAAGCGTCCAACTTCCTGGTTTCATATATTACATGTTTTTCGTCCTAAAATTTAAATAAATAAATAGAATTACACGAAAAAGAACGTAATTTTCAATTGATATATAAATACAGTTAATTTTACACAAAATGTTACGTAATTTTGTCAGTCTTTTTATGTAATTTATACGGTTCAGTTGAAAATTTACATGAATAATTTACTATACCAGCAAAAAATGATTGAAATGTGGACTTTTACTTCGAAAATTTAATTATATTGGAAATTTCAAGTAAAAATTGGATGGAAAATTAAATTCTTTTATTTGGTTTAATTTAGCTGCTTAGATATTGAATTATCTGTTCTGTAAATAAAAACTTATAAGATGATAGATTGATTGAATTGAATTAAATTCTTTTAAAATAGTGTAGTCGGGAAATTCATGTAGTGATGTGATACTACTCTAATACTGAAAAAAACCTCTAGATACTTATCAGTAAAGTGAATAAACAAATCTTTCCAATCGTGCTTATAGGGGCTTCTAACATCTGTAATTATAGTTGTCTACAGTTTTCTGACGCACTAGTTTGCCAAATAAATAGAAAAACATAAAACTAAATCAAAAACAAGTCTTGAGATAGCAAGGCCAAAAATTAGAAGGTAACCAACGTATGTGAAGTGTGTTATCGCAAAAATCCTCTGATATACAACCTAATCAGCGAACAACCACCTCTATGCCTGTAACATAGGCACTGCCTGAGCAGATTTTCACTTTATCATCCGGCCTCGAAATCGTCGAAATCACGATGATTCCGATAATAGGAGCATGTGGAATAAGTACACATGCGAATATCTCCCGTATGCCGTATGCTATGTCTGAGGGGTTAGCTAGCAAAGCGAGTCTTCCACCGACAGGTGAGGGAAGCACATTGAAGTTTATTACGAATTTCCAGTGGAAATTGAACGACAGAGTCAGGTCATACCGTCGTACCTACCGTATTATCCGTGATATACGCTTACGCGGCTCATGGTCGTACAAACCGACTGTAGTGAAGGTACCAGATGTAGACTATAGCGTTGAAATACTCCTCGTACGGATACGCTTCGAGTATGTACAACGCCTCGTACCGCATTCTGTTCATATCTTGTCGGCAAATAATATTCATGATATGCCCTCGAATGCGACTACTGGATAGTGTGCACATTAAATATTTGACGTCGAGATAGAACGGAGGTATAATACGTTCTCGTAAAATCCATGGTCTTCGAGTTGTACTCGGTTTGTATTGCGAAGGAAGAGTTTTTTTTTTGTATATTGTTAAAGTTCCATTTGCCATTCGACGACCTAATGAAGGGCTGACGTTGAAGTTAAAATTGAAGCTATGCGGGCGTCCTTTTACTCGAGCTGACTTGCTCACTTCACTTCTTTCACCGCTTGGAAGTTCGAATGGCAGCAAAGAAGCACGTAGAAACCGTACAAGTGGAGTTTTTCTGCGATTTTAATTAGAAGAGAGACATTTTTACTAATTGATGTCTCGTTATTATTACATTTGCTGAAAATGAATATAATGATGGTTAACGAACTGTTGGTTGACTTGTTTTCACTGTACCGTACGGCCATGGCTTTTATTCCACTTCGTGAACGCTTTGTGTATTAATAGCCCTACCAAAGTCGATAACACCTTCATTTGCTCGATTTGCAGATAATTTAAAGGCACCAAACATTGCATTTGATTGAGCTTAAGGAAAGTGCAATAGAGCGTGATAGTTCGGGTACTTTATTGATCACTGCAATTCAACATTTCAGATTACTTAAGACCTCATCCACTGCAGAATACGTTCGCCTCATACCCCCGGGTTCAGTTATAGTTTCTGTTTTTAGGTTTAAGAGGTTGTGAAGCGCTAAGGCACCGCGCACACTATGCACCAAAGTAGGATCCGTATACCGATCCCTTCAGAGCCTCCTAGGTTACTAAGCATCCCCTAAACAACCCAGTTTCCTAAAGCACTTGACCAGCTCTATCGACCTCAGATCCCCCAAACGGTCAAAGGAAAAACTGCCCAGCCACCTGAGTCCGCGACCTTGAAACCGCCTGGCATTTATACCCAAAATATGGGTGATGTCCTCCTCAGCAAATAGGTTCAAACAGTTTCTGCACATGTCAGATTCACCGATCTCCATACGCACAGCATTCTGCCCTAGCAAGTAGTGTCCTGGCAGTATTCCGACGAGTAACCGCAAATTTCCCCTACTCCATGGCAATATCTGCTTAGTCTTCCGTCTGTACAACCTTGGCTAGAGTGCCCTAGAAGTCCTACAGCTCGTTAGCGCCAGTTCCTTTCTAACTCCCACCCTATTTTTTATCAAGCTCAATCTCATCTGGGAATAATGTCTCCAAACCCAGTCCTATTATAAACTAGACGATCCGGGGACGGTCATAAATATATGTCTTCGGTGGCTTACACGCTCTCCTTCTAGTGACTGTATGATATTAGGCTTAAAAATCAACAACCGCCTAAATTGGAACCATGAGATCTTTGATGTCGCAATGGACGCCTTGGTATTCTACAGAAGTGAAAGAAATTCTTTTTAGCCTCTCACTTGCTACAATCTATAAGACATTTATATCAAAACGCATCTTGAGTATAGTTCGCATATCTCATTTAGTTTTGTCCACTATATAGTACTCAATCCTTCCTTGATTCCATTTTGTCACCAAGCCATACAGCATCCAGGAACACTGGACTCATCAAGTCGGAAGCTTCTACTAGCGCTCTGAGTTGAGCGAGAGAATGGATCGTGTGACTTGCCGTAGCTTCCACCTCCGTCTCTAAGGGCTCAGGCATAGGTCCATTGGTAAATTCCTTGCTTATCCCCTAGGATGTCGTCGTAGCACAGGACACCCTGCTGGAGAAGTTTTCCCGCAGGATTAGTTTTCCCGCAGGATTAGTCTGTATGGCTACTGCAGTCTCATCCTGAACCAGAAACCATATTGTCGCCGTTCTTCTTCTTGTTCATTTTTGAAACGCATCATCTTTCTTTGTTTAGGTTGAAGTTTTGTAGCTACTCCAATCCTACACATATTTCGGAACTTTTGTTCCGTCAACCACCCTTAGATGCGCTCCAGGATTCGATGATGAATGCAATCCTCTTCGCCCAATCTTCTGTTGGAGAATTGTTCACAGACCATAAATTGGGGTTCTAAAAAGGCTTGTGTAGCTCGTGAACAAACTAGTTGGGAAGAGTGTTCTCATAAGTGAAATGAACGAACTAGTTCGCAGTGATTTTCGCGCCTAGTTCATTTGTTTTCATGCATTGGCGTATAGTTCGATAGTTCCAAGTTAAATGAAGGAACAAGTTCGCGGTGATTCTCGTTCGTAGTTCGTTTGTATTAATGCATTGCTGTATACTTGCACACCGAGGTCCTCCGTTTTTTTTGTTTTATGTCATTCATTGAAACGTGCATATGAAAGAAGTAGACGGCTGTGAACTACTGCACTAAAACAACGACGGATCGGGAACCGCAACTGGTCTTCACATTTTCCTAAACGATCTTTGACTGAAATCCCGCGAACAGCTAAATTAAAAGAACGTTTTAGTTCACGACGGATCGCGATCTGCAAATGATCGGTCACTATGGTGAACTAAAATGCACTAGCCTAGGTGTTCCCTTGGATAGTGTCGGCTATAGTCTTCGGAATGCTGCAGTGAACTATTCACGTTCAGCCTGTAGCTCCGGATTTCGAATGATTGGCACAGTGTAGATAGTGACCAGCGTTTACTACATATGTAACAGATTTACTAAATTTTTTTAATTTTAAAATTTACTGCACTACTATTTCTAGTCATGAAACAAAACGTTTCTGCGATAGTTCTCGAAAGCCAACTCAATGCAGCACTTATTATTATATACGTTTAATGTTCAGCTTATTTGATAATAATACAATAATTATTAAAATTCGGTTTCTACTACCTTTTTTTTGAAAAAGATAGCAGGTTCTGCTACCCCAAAAAATCATCGATATCACTGATAGTGACGCTTACCCTGTTCTACTGCATATAGAGCCATGTGCAACTGATCCGCATCGTTGCTAGAATTGAAACATAATTGGGGTTTTGGAGAGCGAGTTGTTCTCCACGTTCAACATCCATGTTGGTTCCATTTCATTTTTTAATTGTTGGTTTGTATTCCAGTTTGGTCTCACGAGTATAGAGAGCTGTGATTCGTCCTCGCCTGCAGGCGTAGGGCTAAGTATAATGAGAGGTCACCTGGTATCTTTGCCATCCCACTGTCTCGCAACGAGACACTTTTAGCTAAATCATCTTATTCCTTAAGAGTCCTTTTCCGCCATCTTCACATCGTGATAATAAAAAAAAGACCATCTTCAAATTCTGGTGCCGTCACGCAACTCTTTCCGGCTTACTGAAAAAATCCTGCAACTACACCTCTTCAAGGTACATCAGAGTTACACGGCTAACCACACTTCCAACTTTCCAACCTTAATTGCCCTCAAGAGATGGCGTAGTTATTCAATAAATGGATACTTTTCTCATTCATTCTCAGTGAATTTCCATTGGTCAAAACTCAGGTTTAACGGTTCGATACATACTCTGAATGATATTCGGTGAAACTGTTTCTGGTGGATGCATTTGAATATCGCACTCACTAACACTTTTCGTAAGGCTCCGATAAGCCGAAACCAATTCAGTTTGTGAACTGAATGCAGAATGGGTAAAGTTCGACTGCATTCAACGTGCTTTCTAAGGATCTACGAGTGCAACTGCTGCCGTACCTGCAAAATACCTCGAAAAGTACTTCTTGCGCAAGGAGAAATATAGTTACGTTCTGTACTTGTACTTATCTAACCAGAATTTCTAGTTTTCATCGAATGACGAGTTAATTGTTTCAATCTGAATATTATGTTTGCAGTTCAGCAAGAGTAGATAATACAAGTTCAAGACACTCGCGGTAAACCCAGTGGTTAATTCGTTAGAATTTAATATTTACAATTTTGATGAAAAATTCCAAGGAAGATAATCTCATTTCATGAAACGAAATTAATTAATACAATATGTGTGTACGTAGAGACGTACGATTATAACGTACATATGTAAATAGACAGTCTGTTTGCTTATCTCCATTTATCCTCTTAACATAATAATCTGAAGGTTGAGTTAAGGAAAGTTTCAATAAATCAAGGAATGGCGTGATTTTGGGGCATGTGAGGAAAACATACTGTACTCATATGTACGTAAAAACAAAAAATCTAGTAAACAGAAATATAAAACGTAATCGTCACTATGGCACTTTAGTAAACAAGTACTAAACATACACTAGGCTTGAGTTCTGCGTCGACAATAGCGCAGCTCGCAATTCGTCTTAATTTTTATAACAAAAACAATATGGATCAAACGCGATGCCAAGATCGTGAGGGGTACGTGGATCGAGCAGGGGTAGGAAGACAATTGACCGCGATTGTTGACAAATTCTTTGGTAGTGTCACGCGATAGAATAATACGTCGATGACTGGCGTTGCGATCGTCACTCTCGTCATCAACCGATCGAGAATCGAGACGATAAGATTTCGGAATCTTGAATCTTCATCTTAGAATCTATGTAGACGATGCTATGCGTTACGTCACCCATGATTGGCGCACGCGTATAATTTTTAACTACACGTATTTGTTGCTGCTCGAAGTCACGACGCAAGCGATAAAACGAACGCAATGCAAATTAACGCTGTCCGCGTTAAGCAGCACGCTCTTTAATCGACCATGATCGTGGCTGTATTGTTATAGCCTGACGTCATCGAATTAAATTCTCTACGAACTTGCGATGAATCAGTTTTTTCCCCAATCGTGCTGGGTATTTAGACGCGATCAAGGATCTTGTTTTGCGAGCTAAGGTAGCTACGTGTTGGAGCTTGGGGATTAACCGACTTGTTATGATTCTATAGGACAGAAAAATAACATCGCCTCCATAATATTTACGTTTATTGATACACGAGCATATATGTATGCAGATTGAGTACCTGAGTGAGTATGTAATGCGGCTATGATGAGTACTTGATGAATTTGGAGAAATAAATGTAAAAAGTACCGAGTCGAAAGTGCTAAAATTCGTCATCATAACAAATTCACAAGGTTAGAAGCTCAATCAGCCGTGAGAGGCAAGGTCATTAATGTTTATTAAAAAATTTTGTTTATCGAAATTTCAATTCTACTAAGTTTTTTGCCTTGTATGTTTGCTGACATTGCCAACATTGTTGACAGAATGAGTCAATCAAAGACTGCATCAACTGGGTATTCGTTGAAGCTTGTAATTATGCTGCAAAATTTTGTTATTGTTGTGAGTAATTAAGGTATGGAGTTGGTGTCCCCGAATATTGTTTATACTGTTATTGAATTATGGTTATTTGTGCTATTACAGATAACACTTTCAGGTTCGTTTCTGATCGCTTTCTAAAGGACTTTCTGCGTTTTTTAAGGACACTTTCATATAACCTAGTTGAATGATAGTAGGGATAGCTCCAGTTTTCGAAATTTTACACCTTCAACTATTGGAAAATGAACTTATGGAAATTTCAGATCACTTCGATGAAGTTTGTCAAGAGAAATGATTCCTAAAATCAGTTGAAATGAGAGTTTAAGGACCGAAACGAGAAAAAATACCAATTCATGGGAAAGTATATTCTGGATCTGGAGTCATAATGAAGGATTTCCGGCATAGTTAAAAACTACAAGTTTTCTAGGTACACTGTTCTAAAAAAAAATTCACTTTCAATCCAATTTTAACTTGAAAGTTGCAGTATATTTCATTTTTTCAAGTAAAGGTACACATTTTAATTATTTTTACACGCAATTTTTAATGTATTCTTACTTACAATTTACATGAAAGGGCTCAAAAAATTCCACAACATTTCGCGTAAAATTAACCATATCTATATATCAATCGAAAATTACGTTCTTTTTCGTGTAATTTCACGACGATAGACGTGTAACATATGAAAACACGAAGTTGGACATAACTGAAATGCCGTCGATGGCGCAGCTACGCGCCCCAAACCTATACAGCATAACCAAAAATGGTCGAGGGTTCGATTCCTACCTACAGCCAAATGTTTTATTAAGAGTTCGTAAGTAAGAAATAATGTTAAACAGTGCTAAATGTACACTTTTTAAGAGTGTAAATTCAAGAAAATATTCAGTGAATTTGCTGCTTTCCAAGTTGAAATTTACTGATTACAAATTGAAATTTACTGATTACAAATTGAAATTTTCTGATCGAAAATTGAAAATTACATTCTAATTGAATATTGCATTCCAATGTAAATTTACTTGAAAAGGTTTGACATATTTGCCTACTATCCAAAAGATGTAAAATTCAGTGGATTTTACTTTTTTATTTTAATAATAAAATATTGTTATCGATTTTTTGTCTACCCTAAGAAATTTTTTTAACACGTTTTATGACCAATAAACACCAAAATAGGAAAAAAAAATTACACTCCTTCTGTGCGCCGGCCGTCCGCAAAATCTTTTGAGGACCGACCTATGTATAGTTCCCAAACCCTATGAGCTATAATTGAGCTAAATTGATTTGTGACCTCTCTGGAGGAGTGGGGGTGTGAGGAGGGAGCTGGTGGGCGAGTTTTAGACGGCGTTCGGAAGGGGGGCAAACAAAGTTATCAGTGAAAATAGAATGAATATATTTTCACGATTTTCGTCACATCTACTGGGTCTTCCCAAATATTGAATATGTTTTTATTCTGCAGATTATTACATAATATGAAAATCTAGAAAGTGTTTCCAAGATTTTTGGAAACTCGACCCAAAGGGGGTGTAAAGTCGTTGCGTACTTTTTCATGAATTCTGTTCTCTCAGGTCTGGTCATATATCGAATATCTTTTCACTTCCGCGGGATTGTTTAATAATTACCTATTTTCAAGTTTTTTTTCCTTTTTCATACCCTAGACGGCATCCCGAAATATGACCAAATTATGTAATTCATATTTTTTGTGGCAGCGGCATAAGTATTTCAGCGCGACCTTATTCTAACCGCTTCCCAAACTTTTTGTTAGGTTTTCAATCGCATAGTAACCTACACCGCATCTCAGAATTATAATAAATTTGCGCACAAACTGTTTGCAGATTTTTTCCATACTTTTGGCTTTTTCAAGCCGAAATAATTATTTCAAGGTTTCCGTTCACAAAGTGGAATGTAATGTGGTTGTGTGCGTTTTCACGAATCCCGACATATCTATCGAATGGATTCGAATTCACTTTAACCAAGGAAACAACATATTTAGGCATTTTCAACTTACTAGTGGGGTTAGGGTGTTGAAATGTTCACGGATTCCGACCGAAAACTTTTAAGGCCTAAAGCCTAGTACTAACTAGAAGCGAAAAAAAAATTTCCCATACAATCTTTCGAGAGAAAATTGTTAGTGGATTTTGTATGACATTTAACACAATATTTCGGTTTTGCTGGTAGTTTCGTTGCTTAATGAAATATCGAATTTGCTCCTACTTCTATTGACTTCACAGAAAATCTTTTAAAAGCTTATTTCAGGTTTTTCCGGTATTCAACCCCTAAGACAGTGAAAAACTATTGTGTACAATCTTACGAATTCCGACATATATCTAGGGTCTGATGAGGTATCGAAGTGCTTTCTCCTTAAACGAACTTTTAATTAAATCGATTAAAATCGGTTTCAGAATTTGTGTCACGGGTAATGTCGATAATTTATCCTCTAAAAAAAATTCAAAACAATATTGTTACCATAATTTTTGGTTTAATAATTAGATACAACAATTAATATTGTAATTACACAATATGTTACAGGTAAGTAGGAAATGGTGTACGGGACTTCGTTTCATGCGTTACAATCTTTTGGGCTAGATTACTCTACCGATTTCGTCTAGAGTTTAAAAATATGACGAAAGGTCGCAATTTGTCGTAATATAGCTATGCACTAAGTGTTTCCTAAGGTATGAAAATACTTTCACTCTTCATTATATGAAAGTTTTTCCATCATACTCGTGACATCGATGCGCAACTATATCGACTCCACATCAAGCTCCCAACTCTTCGTACAATCTTGTCTTTCATTTTTTCTTAAATAAAGCAAAATCGAAGACGTAGAAGAAAACGAAACATCACTCCGTTCTCAAAGTCGCCTCAAGTTTAGTGATCTCTGCCGAGGTATGCCCCAGATATGTTAAAGCGGTACAAGAAGCGTTTTCCAGATTTATTATAGCTGGCATCCAAGTGCCCGATGATGTCCCAATTTTTGTTAGCCGACCGAAAGAAGAAAGATGTACCCATTGGTTTCGGCCGTATCGGATGGAACGACTTTGGATTTTCGTAAGAAGCCCATTGTCTGGAAAGGAACCTACTGAACTCGCCTAGCACGATTGGAGGAGGAGAACGAGGGGGGGTCTTAGGTGGAATCTTTTCAGTAGGGTCTTCGTCTTTAGCTTGGCTTGGGACCAAGAAAGTGGAGTAACCACAGCGATGAGAATGGCATAATACTCATGTATGGTATGTATAGCTCAACGCTTTCGACGTAGCTCGAATTGAAGTGGCTACGATACGACTTACGAGCGTTCGTACTTCATACCGTCATGAATAACTTCTTCACCCCCTCAACCCTCAACTACAACCGTCCGTTCAAATGCAGCTTACTATTGCTAGTCGGTAATATCGACGTACTCCCGTCCCGTACTCGTATACGCCGAATAGTTTTACGTACATGACAACTTGCTCTCACTCGAGCTTATTATTCGGACTGGCTTACGTTTGCTGCGCTATCTTGGCGCAACTATTTTTTCCTGGCGTTGGATGTGCGTGACTTAGTAGACATCTTCTCCAAACTGCCAGCAATATGTTGTTTTGAGCTTTTCAAAGGCGTTGCATATTTGAGTAGAGTTGCTTCGCGCCGACGAACAGAGGGCTAAAACCCCGGTCATTTTTCGACCGTAACTTTCTTATAGTGAAATGAATGCGCACCCACGCCTCTCTATCGAATCACTAAGAAAGAAGTGGGTACTGGCGATGACGACATTACGTTATGAATGAATGAATGGAACGATGGAGAATAATATTGACGCAATAGCCAAGACGTTGACTTTGAAAGACGAAAATCATCTGCTATCGATTACGAACTAAGTTTTCAAGATTGTTATTTAATTTGTCAGGTCGAACGTATTTTTCGCCGACTCTTATTACTTGCGATATCAAAAAGTAATACCAAACTCATGAAAGCTAATCACCACCGAGAATTATTTCCTAAATCACTTATGGCTCAAAGCATTATCAAAGCCGTACTGAAATAGCATAAAATTATAGCCGTGACCTTAATACAAAGTATTCGTGTGTATTGATAGCATTTTAGCGAAGTTTCGTTGCTGTAAAAAAAAACTTAGAAAAAGAAAAACAAAAATGGGTGGCGTAAGCAAATTTCAGCAATTTGAACGGATATTACAAGCGTTTTATGTAATATGTTTGGTTAGTAGAGAGAGAAGTTTGATTGATTTGGCTGTACGTGAAATTTTTTATTTTGGCGCCCAGTGTAGGGCCAACCATTTTTCCTCTTCTTTTTTTTGTTTTAATGGAATAAAGTATTCCGATTTAAACAAAAAAGCCACTTTGCTAATAGTAGACTCTGAAAGAAAAAAAATCGCAACATCGTTTGTAGGCGTAGTCTCCAAACCCTTTGAGCTATTCAGTTAACCTTTGTTTAATGGGTAGACCCTTTCAGTAGTCACTTTTTTGGGTTGAGTGTGTGAGGGTTTTACACGATGGTTATGGTTATGGTTTTGTGTCTCAGGAACAGCGCACGATAGAAAGCTGAAACTTGGAACTTGTATAGATCTACGATAACGCAACAATTTGCAAGAAAAAAACCTTACTGACCTAAGGTAGTACTCTATAAAAAAAATTTGTTTACATAATTCTCTACTGCATATTAAGAATATACTGTGAAAACTGCAGACTGAAATTCAAAATAGTGAGTTGATTCGGAAAAAAAACAAAAAATGTTGAGGGTATTTCGTATTTCATCGGACGTGAAAAAACAACTTCTCCACTCTGGATCATCTCCTAGCAACGATGCGGATCAAATACCTATCGCTCTGTTCTTAGAAGAACCACATATGTATGTATATGCCAGCCTCAACCAGTCTAATACGATATGCCAAGCAGAAATTCATTCAATTAAAAACCGTCCTGAATCCCGAATGAGTTGTAAATAAATGTGGTTTTTCACCTGAGTGACCTACAGTGAATCGGGACTTAGACTGTGCGTTCGTCCCCCATCGTCCACATCTACAGGTATGTTAAGATATCAAATTATTTTTAATTCTGCCTTCTTCGAAATTAAACTCCTAAGAGGGTGTAAAATTGTTGTGAACGTTTTCACGAATTCCAACATATTTCTTAGGTCGAACGAGATATAGAATTCGCTCTCATTTCTTAAGGCTTCCAATACAATCTGAAAAACCCCTCTTAAGCATTTTTCGATGTATGTAACAATATATAATAAGTGGGCATAAAACATTGTTAAGTTTTCACGAATTTCGATAAATGTTTTAGGTCTAGTAATTTATTGTTAATTTATTTATTTGCTCTAGGAGCTTTATACACAATGATTTAATTTCAGTATTTTGCGTTAGTAAACTCATTAGTAA
Source organism: Beris chalybata (assembly GCA_949128065.1). Taxonomy (NCBI): domain Eukaryota; kingdom Metazoa; phylum Arthropoda; class Insecta; order Diptera; family Stratiomyidae; genus Beris; species Beris chalybata. Next base: position 24,928,976 of record OX421896.1, on the reverse strand, counting down.
GTGTAAAATGATGTGTACATTTTCTTTCAAATTTCGGTCAAAAAAATCACAAAGTTGGTGGCCGATCTTTACTTGAGCGGGCAGTTTTTATCAACATATCGCGTATAAGCAACTGCCCAAGTGGTACAAGCAACTCCCCAGCACTTACTACACGGCCAAGTGCTGACTGCCAAACGTTGGAATCCATCACTGGGTTAATCTCTGGTTCATTTTTGGCCGCCAGCGAGAATGCGACGCACGTCATTCCCCGCTAAATTTTTTTTTTCAAATCTTTTGTACTAGGGAAAGCTCAGACAATTAATTTATAAAGACGAAATAATTAGGTAAAGAGGAAATAATATAATTTTCTTCCAATAAGCGCGGAGACTATAGGAACTGCCAGCATTCGCGCAAGTATCTGGTCCAGTATCGTTCGCCAATACTGGACCAGTATACAACGTCAGCACCGGGCTCAAGCTATCATTCAGCAGTGTTCCAGCAATGGGCAAGTGGTGTGGCGGTGTCCACTGCCGCACAATTCTTGGCATAATCATAATCAATGGCGCAACAGCCCAAATCGGCCTAGTCCTTGAAGTAAAGCTAGAGTGACTTCATTACGAGACCAACGGAACACTAGTAGGTGAAGTGGTCAGCTCGCACGCTCGTCCGTGATTATTACCCCGATTTTAACTCAGGTACTCATTTACAGCCGAGTGAACTGGTAGTCCGGCTCCTAATCCCATTCTCGAAAATTACTTGTCTCCAAGCTGATTTGAACCTGGTACCAGGTGCACCGGAGGCAAGTGCTCTAGACAGCCACACAGACTACTAATGCTGGCATGCTGTCTGCAATTATTGGACCAGCACTGGGCCTATTGTAGGACCCTATGTGTGCTCTAGACACAAAATTACCTTTCCAAAAACCTCCTTATCTTGAAACAACCTGTGTTACCTTTCATGTCCGTGACCCAAAAACGTAATTCATGTCTTAATAGTGGCAGTGCCGTAAGAAAGTCTCAGACTTTGACCTACTAAATAAAAAAGTTCTTCACAGACTGTTGGCCGATATTATGACATCAAAATGACGTCCTTTCCTAGTAGCTCATAAGACCCTAATAGATTGCATATTCGGAATGAAAACCGATCCAAATATTTCCTGCTTTTGCCGATTTTTCTATTAACGTCTTGATTCAGTTTCTTCTCCCATAAAAACTTCTTTGTCGGATCTTCCCCAAAAAAAAGATAATAATGAATCCGGCAGAAGTCAGGTATTATTCAAAAAAAGAAATGCAAATGGGTAGCTGATCACCTAGACTATGTTCTCCCGTTCTAACGGAGTTTTTATGCTTATGTTATAAGTGCAAATTTACTATCACAAGGCAGCAAAAAAAGAAAATAAAAAACTGGAAGACTCTTCTAACAGCACGATATTTGCATAATTCATGTTACACCTTCGCATCCCGAACCCCATACCCTTGACTGGATTATATTCTTTCATATGGCAAATGTGTACCTGGAGATGTGTACAAACACTCCACCATATGCAATAGTGTGGAGTACAGGTAGATGTACCTATATGGACGCCGTATTAGAAGAGGAGGAATCGGTGCAAATTCGTAGCTACACATATGGAACTTGAAGCGTTCCACTCCTCAAGGTAGCGACTTCTTCTTCATTTTTTTCCACATGTATGAATAAATTATTCGACACAGGTAAGTAGGTGCGCTTGTGAAACATATCGTACGAAAAAGGGCTTACCTCCAAAGATCCCGCTGTATGTGAACTGAGTAGACATATCTTTCTAACTGATGACCATATCACTGATATATACCTGTTCTTTGTTTACGTTTCTTTTGATCATATTGTAGTCAACGTTGTTGTAATTGGACTGTGTGTACTGTGTTACCTGTGTCTACCTGAAAAGCGAGCTAATTCAGACGGATTGGTTTTAATTCGTTTCGATCCGTGTGTGGACTTTGTGTAGAGAGAACGCCTTGTTCCGTCCGCTTCGCCGTGTCTTCTTTCCTGCGATTTCAGCACCACACTTTTTTTCTGTTTTTTCTTCATTTTTTTTGACGAGGTTCTTCAGGTTTTTTGCAAACCAAACTGTTCTTTCGCTAACTAATTTGATTGCTTCGCGCTTTATGCTCTTCGACGTGTGCTTACATGTTGTGATCTGTTTTCAAGTAACGGCACTCTGAACGTTCTTTAGACCCCTCTGAAGACTGGAGCCACGAAAGAAAAGACGTCGTCAAAACGAAGAAGACTCTTGTGCTTCTTTGTTTAGATTTGGGACGGGATCGGAGTTGGGACCTCGGTGCGCGATTTTTTCTACAGGAGGGGCTCTTCCTCTTCAAACATTAATTGATTCGGCAGACCTGTTTCATCGCACTCATATGCACACAATAATACGTTAATACTTGAACATTATGTTGTTGGAAGATTTAGCACTTTAGTTCGAAAAAAAAACTCCCAGCTTAAGCCGATCACGGCGGACACCTTCTTCATGTTGTCACGTTTTTTCTCTCTTCGATGTTTTTGAGTTTAATGTCAGGACAGAAAAAATAGAGAAACTGGTTTAGTGATTTCTTAATGTCTTTTTAATATGATGGGACCTTCAAAACAGCGAATTTTAAACGACGTGAAAAATTAATTTCACTAATAATTACACTGTTAACAGGTTCAAGGTCGTAAGCTGTTGTGACAAAAACTTAGAGAGAAATGTAAATGTGCTGTTTCGGCCACCTAAATGCCTTCGGCAAGAAATATGGTAAGTGTCCGCCCGTCTACCCGTATTCACGATAACACAAGAACTCGTTGATCTAGGAAGTTGAAATTTTATCACCAGCTATAATGGCCTATATCCTTCTACTACTTCCCATTGAAGAGTCCTTGAAAGAAGTACTCACGATTATTGCCCGAATGCTTCAAGTTATATACAGTCAGTCACATGGATATTGGCACAGCTTATAATTTACAACTGGGACTCTTATTTTGAATAAAATAGTTCAATAAATATTAATTCAATGTAAAGAATTATATTCTGCGAAGTATAATATAAATAATAGATCAAAATATTTTACATTTTTGCGAAGCAACCAATTGGGAAAAAAAGTATACTAGAACAATGGTCAATACTACAACAATAGTCACGTAGCTATTGGCACACCTGCTTTTCTTAGTGCAGTAAAGTTGGTATCATTCCATTTGACACGTATTCTGCACTTGTCTGACTATAGTCGCTGTAGTGTTGGCTATTGTTCGGTGTTCTATACGAAATTAAATACATTTGTTGAAAGTTGTGATGAAAATAATGGGTTGAAATCGAAATTTATCGTTACATCTTCGAAATGCGATCATCGAACAAATAAAAGAAGGTCAAAGTTACCGAGAAATTGGCGAAATAGTGAAATAAAGCTTTTCTACTGATCGCAATATTTGTAAACGCTGTGAAGTCAAAGGAGTTTTTTTTTTTGTTATTTTGAATATAATACATTGGCAAATATCTTAAATACAAATGGAACTAGTCCTTCGTTTAACGGATTGTGTAACGTGAAGGAATTCGGTGTGCTATTAGCACACCGAATTCCTTCACGTTACACAATCCATTATATATCAAGAAAAAAAAATTAAATATCCTTTGGCGTACGAAAAGGAGACAAAAAAATGGTCATTGAAAAGGAAATGCATGTATTTTTAAGATTTTCGTCATACCTCTTAGGTCTTCAAAAATATTGAATTAATTTTTATTTATCGGATTCTTCACATAAATACCAAAAAAGCGTTATCCGGATTCATTTGAAATTCGACCCCTAAAGGTTGTGGGTTGAACACCTTTTCACAAATTGCGCAATATTCCTCAGGCCTAAATAGATATCGATTGACGTTTAACATCCTCGGGCTTGTTTTATAATCGCCTAAAAGCTGTTTTCAATAATTTTACCTTTTCAACCCCTAAAAGATATATAAAGATTGAGTCTCACGAACTCCGTTATATTTCTTAGGAGTGAATTGACATCCAAATTGACTTTAACTTCTGCAGAGTTTTTCTAAAAAAGCCTACAAACCAACCTTAGGTTTTTCTAATATCCTACCCCACGGTGTACTTAGCTTTTCACAAATACCTACATATTCTGAAATCTAATAAGATATTAAATTAATTTTTATTTACTTAGATTATATTAGATTTCATCGGAGAGGGAGGGGTTCTTCAAAGCACCGCGACCAGTGCTATAGTCTATTGTGCTATACCTCATAGATCTTTCTCCAGTTTCAACCTAGAGGTCATAATTTTTTTTTTAGTTGGTGTAGGTCTATTTTTGCAATTCCTTTCTTGTCTTTCTATCGCGATTAGCGAATTGCCAAACAGTTAATTTCAGTATGTTTAGATATTCAATCATAAGGAGATGTAAAGGGGTTGAATACTTTTCACAGTTTTCGACATGTTTTTCAGGTTTAATGAGATATCGGAGAATTGCAGAATTTTTGTATACCTAATCGCCTACAAACCCACTTCACGAATTTTTTATATTCAACACCCATGGGGATTAAGTAGGCTGCATATGATTTCCACATTTTGGCATCCCTTAGTTCTGATGAGATATAAAATTGGTTATTACTTCTACGGACATTTCATGTAGGCCTAAAGCCCAATTTAACGATTTTGCGAAACTCAACGCCCAAGGGATCGTGTACTTTTTGTTAAGTTTTTTAAAATCTCTGTTGTCTCTATCATTAGAGACCCAATTACGTAATTCATATGTTATATGTGGCAGTAGAGATGGGTCGTTCATGAGTGAACTGTTCCCAAAGAGCAGATCATTGAAGTGAGTGAGTGAACTAACTCACTGTAAAGTTTTGCCCAGACCATTAGTTGAATTTTTTATCTTGAAGTTTGTACGGATGTTGAAAATACCAATTTCAGAAGAAAATAAGTTGAGAGTCAGGTGAAAAAGTGCCGCTACAGCACAATAGGAATCTACGTTGCGTAAAAACGGAAATATTTGAAGATAAATACTCGTACGTTCGTAGCAAATTATTTTAATTCAAAGTTACGCAGGTAACTACTGCACATCAGCATACCTAAAAAGAAATGTTGATATCTCTATTCCCATGAAAAAGAAAAAAAAAACAAATTTATTATTGTTACCTTTTTCACTTCCGAATTTACATACCGACACACGGTGACGATAGGCTACTCTGTGACTGACGTCTGAACAGTGGACGGCTAACACCAACAACAACATAGGAGTTATATCGCTCGGGACTATAGTCGCTAGCGAGCCAACTAATGTCGGAGCGAGAAGCTAAAACCCAACCTGTGGTTTCCATATGAAGCATTTTAGCCGTGGCGGTTACAGAGCTACAAGTTCGCTCTAGCCCCGGGGGCTGTTATCTAACCGCACCACTAATACAAGTTCATCCGGATAAATGTGTCCATACACGCCCACCCAACACCACCTTGACGGCTACTGTTCATTCTAGCGCAGAGCCCCCCAAACTCCAATTGGCAATTTATTCAAAAATCGCGTGCTACAGTACGCGACGCGTATCTAGCTAGCGAATTTTTATCTTTGACGAATTATCGATTAGGCTGGCATTGGGTGTAATTGAAATCAGTGATTTCGATGCCGGTGTTAACAGTCCGTACACCCATCGGGGCCACCCGTCTGTTTGCGTTTTACATACCGCGGGCTAAGCGAAAACGATGGCAGAGTATAGCATAGCGTCTTGGAATTTTCCCAATGCCGCGCGACAACAGAAGTAAACGGTAGCAGTACTTAACTAATCCCAATCTCAATCCCATTCCTGAGGTCTGAGATTCCGAAGTGCAAGAGGTGACAGACATTGAATATGCGGAAAGTAAAAGTTGGTTGCATTGAGCTGTGTGCACTGAGAGCACTTCTAGCGCGATGTATGGTGATGCTGGATTGCTGGTCCATTGTGACACCACCAGCAACCAAAGTATTAAGCTTGTCCGGTTTTATTGCATTTGCAAGCTTCGGCATCGTTCGGCTAGTGATAACGCCGATGATAGCCCAACTGAAATATTCTATGATTGAGCATTTGCAAAGTTGGGCCTCGTAGTCTAGTGGTTAACACACGCTAGTCTATAAATCCTGAGGTCATTCGTTCCAATTTCCTATCAGCTGTCGTCACCAACTTGTAGGTATGTGGTATGAATCGAAAAAGCGATACTGCAAGCAGCATTTCCATTTCCAGGGCGAATTATACTGCATTAGTTCACGCTAGATTAAACCAGTCCTGAATTTAGAAGAGAGCCAAATTTAGATTGAATCTGCTGAGTTGGTAAGGCTCGAAAACAAGTTGTAAAAAAAAATGTTTGGTGTATCCTTCTAAAGACGATAGATGACAATATTTGTGTTTGGTAAATAACTCTAGTCTAAATCAATGCTACTTAAATTTGCAGTATTATATACCAGGAAAATGTTGTATTTCAATCAAACAATGTAAACAGTTACAACTTGACCTTAGTGAAACCAACACAAAAAAGTTCCTTGTGACCTCACACTTGGGCGCCCATACAGATCTCTTTTTGCGGGGCAAAGCAATGGCCTATAAAAAGGGTTGAAATTTCGAGTAATATCTTCTAAGTATATATGAAATTTGTGATTTTTTGTGGTTTTGTGTTTTATTCAGCACGCCTGAAGATACGATAAATACGGAGAAGTAGAGAAAAAACAGCGACCCAACTCTTGGGATACCTTGCATACAAAATTCCTTAATACAAGTGGTTGCACTCATGACATAATTCAGAGTCTTCGAATTAGTTATAACCGTGTTCAAAGTGTTGTAAATGCTACGAGAAAGAGTATTTTAGAGTGGCTGAAAGTGGAACTACTGAGATTTTTTTGCAAAATCTCGTTTATTACTTTTTCGGATAATTTCCTGAGAATAACTACTTAATGATACCATTGTTTCCATCGATTAAAAACTTCCACCGTTCAACTCATTTTGATCAGGCAACCCGGGACGAATGGTAGAAACCTGTGAACGATGGAAACCTACGAATGAACGACCATTGGGTTGCTGGATTGATGAATGATTTCTTTATTTTCATTGTTTGTCATTCGCAGGTAGTAAAAATTGGATCAGGCCCGATTTTTTTTTAGTCTGGACGGTATACTTTTGCGCTCAGAAAAATCGGAAGAATTTTTTCTTCTATCGTTTCGTAGGTAGTAGGTACTGCCTACTACTACTACGTAGGTACGCGTAATTACCCTTGAGAATACAGATATGCTTAGATCGAAAACTCTATAAACCAAATATCGATGAAGAAGCAGTGAACAGTTTCGAAAGTTATTGCTGAAAAAAGATTATCAGTTGGGAACAGGTTCAGGTATTCTCATTTCTTTCTTGCGAGCACTGAAAAGCATCCGATTATTCGACCATCTCGTCGGAATGAGAGATCTCCTATCGTGCATTGTATATGAAATTGGAATGAGCAACGACAAGATGAACCGAGAAGGCTTGGAGGCTGCACATTCAGGAGGCCAAGGTCCGATTTGGACTGTAGCGCCATCGTAAGTAAGTACGAACGGAATGGCAATACGTGCACTCACTGAAGAGTATGTATGAAGGGAGTATGAAGTAGCCTGACTTATAGGCGAATTATGCCTAGCCGGTCGACACTGCACCGATAGACGGCGTTAAGTCACATTCAAAAAGAATTAGTGATCGACACTACAATCAAAAGACATTCAATCGACGAGTGCAATCGAAAGATGAATTTCATTGCACGAGTCTTCAGTTATGGGTTCCGGCATCATGTTCGCAAAGGAAACTATACTGGACTGCACAGTTCAATATCTAAGTTTGCAATGGCATTTTCCGCCGAGTACGCATTTGAAGATAATACGTGTCGTCTTTTTCTTTCGCAAAAGGCGGAACAAGGGGTGAACTACTTGTTTTTCGGTTTTCGCCACGAACACAAGCGCGCAAGCAACATAGCAGTAGTTTGTACATAAGAGCCCATGAATTTTACGTGTTTTCGGATTATAGGGAATGGTCCATTGTGTCATCACAGGATTATCGAATCCGGTCCTAATCGTCAAACCATTTAGAGCTTGCAAATGAAGCGTTGAAGCTCCTTTGCGGTAAGATCACTAACACTGTTGAAGAAGTGAGTTCCAACATGAGATTTCTATCTAGCGGATAGAATTAGGCATGTACAGAGAAGATGAAGGATTGTCTCCTTTTTCTCCTCATCCGAACAGCTTCTACATAAGTTGTTTGGAAAGAGCCCTTTTGAGCATGGGTACCCTTTTAGACCGTCTTGGATTAAGCTCCGGCCAGATCTGTGATGTCTGCCCATCTTGAGTTAGTAGTATTCGTAAACAGTAGTGATTTAAACAATTGGTAAATCGAACAAATTAGTCTCCATAGCTTATTATCCAAAATTAGTGCTGCCAACATAAAGTTGCTGCTGTTCTTGATTTAATTTAGACTAGTTCTGATCCCTACCGATTCCGAGTAAGTTTGTCGCCGTCGTTGTTCTATTTGATCCGATTTTGCCCATTTACATCATTTCTCTGGAATTCAAAACGCACAAAATTATTTAATTTAATGAACAAACCAGTATTTTTAGCGTATTAACTCACAATTCAACTTACCTACACACACTGATCGGTACATTATACTCTATGAAATGCGTTCTTCCATTGTATTACTCAATGAACCTGCACGGGAATCATAAAAGCAACCGCACAATTCCACATTCAAGGCATTCCAATCCCATCACAACTTTCTCTCGAAAGAAGACGAAAAAAAATGTGGAAAAAAAATCATTCATTGTCCATCCCATTACAGTAATTTATATAAAAACAAAAACCAGAGCTCCAAAATATGATCTCAATTTCAGCTAGAAAACATGCTTTGGACCCCAACACAAAAACATAAAACCGTACTTGTACCCACTCCCCTCCTCTAGCCTTGAGCTTAAAGGGTCGCATAATAAAAACCCAAAGCCAAGAAATTACTCCACCGTAAACCCACTTAACCTCACGTAATCGGAAGAAAATCTCTGAATCTTCTCACGAAATAATTTACTCCATGGCTTGATATGAAAGAAAACCAAGGGAATACAATTTAAAGAGAAATCTGCCTGCCTCTCTTCAGATGCGACTTACACACACTCCTAAAACGTAACTAACACTTCGAAAACCAACTCACTACCACCAGCCTGTTCTACGAATTTGGAGAGCAATTGAGGAATAGAATAATGGAAATGGATTTTTGTTTTGTGAATTTTTTTTTAGTGTTCACCTCTCACTCGTCACACCTTCCTTGCTCTTCCCCCTCCTCAGCATAAATATTTCGATTACGTACGTTTTGTGGTGCTCTTTGTTGTGCCATTTATGCATGACGTTCGAAGACCATACTTAAGCCTAAACTTGTGTGAAATATGAGGCAGTTTTTTTTTTTTGTAGTACCGTACTAGTGAACAACTTATACATGTGGGTACGTAATGTACTAATATCTTATTTGGGATAATCGGTATTCCGCAACCGCAGAACGGAAATCTTCTGGTTAATTCGCCGTGAACAGGGAAAAGCTGTGTTTGTTTGCTTTTGACGGTTTGACACACGCTCGCCAGTGAGTTGGGATTAAGTGGTCTTGGCTGGCTGACTAGCTGGATGGTTGGTGCTAACTAATGCCAATTGAGGACTTGGAAATTATTTGCATATAATTTTGAAAGGAGTGAAATAATCTTGGAGTTTTTCCTTCTTTTTTTTGTAACAATTGACCATTTGGGTCAAGAATATCTTTCCACAAATGAGAAAATGTTGCAGTTGCAGCGAGAGCTTTAAAAAGTTTTCTTTTCAACTTATTCATTGAAGTGGTCGCAAGAGAGGAACGCATTGAAAACTAAAGAGCAGAATTATAAAAATATGCTTAAGAAGATCGAAATTTGAAACAACTACACAAGAATTTAAATATTTTGGGGTGATGAACATTCGACAGATTTGTATTTTCACCACTTTGAAGTTTATGTTCGTTCACTATTCCGATTTTCAACTTAAGCAGTCTAATTACCGCACACGTGGAGAACAAACAAACCCTATCAGCTTGTCAATCTTCAAAAAAACAAGAACCTCGCAAGACTACAATAATACATATTGATTTGAGTGTAAAACAAACTTTATCTGGTGATAACTTCAAAACTGTGCTCAAGAAATGTACATATACGAAAACCTGAAACTTATGCTAGTACATACTAAAGAGATTATATAAAAATACATTTTAGTTTTTATTTCTTATTTTGTCTAGAATTATTTATATTGTATTTATACTATTATTATATTTTATGTATTTTGAATTATTTTTTATTTATTTTTTCACTTTATTTCTATTTGGTTTCTTTTTTTATTTTATTTTATAATTTTGAAATTTATTACCAAATACTATTTTCATTTTTATTTCGCATTATATGATTTTTATGAATTTAAAAATATTTAAAGATGAAAAAAGCAAATCAGCGAGATAATCAGAGCACTGGAACTCTCACATACAAGCTTAGCTAATGTGAGTAGTGGCCAAGATATTATTTGTTAAAACTTTGTAAATAAAGAAATAACGGCAATTATAAAAAAAGCAAATCTAAAAAGAATTTCTCGGAGAGGCGAGCCCTAATGGATTATTCTTACATTAAGTGATATGCCAATTAATGATTGATATCTGCAAAAGATCCGAAACATAAATGATTAAAGCGGAAAAGATACAAGCATTTTCTTTGGCAGAGCGGTAATGAAAGTTCCCAAGAAACTATTTGCGAATATCTTATAGAGCCGAATTAGAAAACACCACGAAAAAAACGTAATTAAAAAATCCAAGAAATTCAAAAGTTGCTTCCATTGGCGTTTGATTGATTCCGTAAAAAATCTACTGTGACGTTATCAACAAAAAAAACTCACCAGCACCGTGGGTTGATAGCAAAGAGGAATTTGCTTCCAAGTTTTCATCACGTGTGGTAGAGCTGCTTAGGCAAGGCCGCTGTGGAAGGTTAACCTTGGATCCGCTTTCTTATTAGGTTAGGCTTAAGTTTAAGAGGGTGCGCAGCGCTAGAACCACTGCGGTTACTAGGCGCCATACGGGCCAATTGCCCTTCATGTCGTCGTGGGCTATTCCATCACCTTAGAAACACTCCAATTCTCTGCAGAACCTGACTAGATTGTCATAGCCTCAAATCCTCGATGTTCTCGAAGACAAGACTACTCATCACTTTTACCTTGATCGTATTTTCTAGTGAACTGAGAATGCGATGTGTGGGAATACTATACTGGAATGGGATAGAAATTGAATTCTGAACAAAGTTAGAAATTGTAATGTTATTATCCTCTAGGTCCGTTCCTGTGCTTTTATATGCATCCTCATCAAAGAAGCAATAGATCGGTCCAGGGTCTGCAGGATACATTGTCTTATCGACTGCTGTCGAACATGAATCACACACAGGATTTTCAATATATATTGCCAATAACTCAGATCATCTTATCAAAAGCATAAGTTTCAATTCAGGGCCCGCATTCTCCAATCTGTCAGCACCTACTACTACTATGACTCAAGAGAATTCGTTCAAGAACTCGAAACTCAACGGCGAGTCTAGTTTGTAAGATTTGTTCATTTCAAGTAACCTCCATAAAGAGGTCCTTAAATCTTCTTAACTTCCCATTAGCACGCCCAAAACTTCCAAAAATCTACTCCTCTCTGTTCATCTGCCGAGTGCCACTGAACCTGTGGAATCGAAACGAACCCAGGTCTTCGATGTCACCGATAAATAAAAATAAAACGGAAAGCAACAATAAATACAATGAGACAAAGAAGAAACCTGGACTAAGATGAAAAATCTCCTTCAAAAAGGATAACAAAAAAAAAAAAAACGTGCCGCAGATAATCAGATGAGATGACAGCAGCCGGCTCAGCATATGAAAATATTAACCAAACGAGAGATTATAATTAAATGACCGGTCGCAGAATGGACAATGGAGGTTCAGCTCAGTCGCAACGAAGAGAAGGCGCCGCATCACACTCAGCTTTCAGTTACACGAGTTCAAACGACTGGTGGAGGACTATAGGTTCGGGATTCCGGCAAACGAAGCGGGAGCGGGGCCATGTTTACAGAGGAGCCATAGTTGAATGCCTCCGGGAGCAGCACCACACTCCAGAAAAACCACAGGATGGATCGCTCTACATATCCATTCCAGCAGGTCCACAAGTTCCAAAAGGCAGAAGAAGGCAATTTGTCACAAGCCCTAAAAGGGAGCAGCACCAACACACAGATATTCTCTTTGCATGTGTGGAATGTATATCCTTTTGACTTGGATTCGCCCTAACCAAAATGGTAAATATCGGTAAAAGAGAGAGGGAGAGAAAAGAGAGAGGGAGAGAAAAGAGAGAGGGAGAGAAAAGAGAGAGGGAGAGAAAAGAGAGAGAGCTTTGCCTTCGAAGTCAAATCTTTAACTGTATATCGTTCATAGAATATCTAGGTGTGAGTGCATTATAAAACGAACTTGCCAACGAACATAATTATTTGATTACATATCGCGGCGAGATTACTTTTCCTCTGCTATTATCGCCGGATAATTGAATTATTGCTCAATGGCAGTGTTATTTTTTGGATTGTTGGCGTTAATTGAGCTGCTTAAAAGGGATTATGAGTACAACCGGAAAGGATAGTGACGCTATAATAAATTTTAGTTCAAGACAACTTTGTAGAAAAATGTAAAGAAAAGAAGAGAGAGATAGAGAGAAGAGAATATAACGTAATTTATTTTCAATAAATTATTGCAAATCGAATACACATTGGTATCGGTTCATAAGGAAAAGTAAACTGCACAAAGTATCGAACTACAGGGACTATTCACTGGAAACACAAGAACTCTTCCGAAAGAAATTGTAATTACTTTCGAGTAACAAGTAGAGTTCGCTATGAAGTTGAGACGGACCGGTAAAAGGTGAAACGCCAAAAAAAATCGAAAATTCATAAAACCAAATCATAAAATAACTTGACAAAAAGATAAACAGTGAAAAGGTTCCTCAAAACCTATGCCGTTTGAAAAAGAATATTTTTTACAAAAACTTTTGTGACATTATTCATGTACTTTTCAGTTTAACCGTACAATTTTTTACATGAAAAAGCTCACAACATTAAACAACATTTCGTGTAAAATTAACTATATATATATATATAAATTTAAAATGACGTCCTTTTTCCTGTAAATCTACTCAACAATTTAAAGTTTACCACCAAGTCGGACGCTTCGTTCGATTTTCTTTTCCCAATGAAATGAAAATGAAACGCCTTTTAAAATTTTTTATTATTTAATAATTTAATATGAGACTGACTTGCATCTTTCTGTTCGTTCAAATAAGATGTGCTGTATATTCAAGCCTTTCAGAAATATTATAGAATTGTTTTACAGTAATAAGTAAATGTCTAAGATTTCATTCAAATTGGATGAGTAGTTTTTGAGACCATCCGAAGAAAAATTGCATTTTCATCAAAAGCATAAGGAAATAAATAAGCACTTAATATTAAACTGGAAAATATTTTTATCTATAATACCATATTCATCATTATCATAAGTCGGTCCAGAGCCTGCAGGGTCCTGCTTTCGGAAAAATAAGCTTTTTTTTCTGTGGATGAGCCCATCGCTAAACCACCAACCTGGACGGCTTGCTAGGTCTATAGCACATAGGCATGTGAACCACTTTCACCCGATTATGGTGTGTTGGAGTTCTCACAGTTATGCCGCGAGTACAACTACACCGGTTTCAGACCTACTTCCTGAGATGCACTGGTGATACTGGCAGTTCAGTATCAGGATGTCTTGGCTCCTACTTATCTCAACTTGAAATTGCGACCAGCCATGGCTGTCTATAATATCAACCTCCGATTAAAATTGACATCCTTGAAAACAACCATATATTAAATAGGAGGTGAACTTCAGTGCATGTAGCATCTTAATCATAAAGTACTGTGGCAAATTTAAGTCTCATGTGATTCGCAGTAATAAATTTCGGTTCAGGAACGGAGACTGAGAAGGATGTAGTCAGTGTTTTCGGAAATATCATTGAAGTGATTCAAAATTGTTGCGTGACCTGCACATATGCTACTTAGTTCACTGTGTAGAGGGTCTAAGCCGAATTGTTTGCTGAAGCATTCGCATGCATATCTCTGTACCTGTCCTAGTGTGGTACGGTTAGCCGCTTTGTCTAAGGCTGTCATCAGGCTATTAGAATTAGTCTGATGATGGACTCGTAGAGTCTGTGCACTATTCGGAGTTGCATTTCCTATTTTTTTCCAGTGTCTTTTTTGCAAGAGTAAAACGCAACGGTTGCTTTCCTTGCTCGTTCATGGATGTTAGGTTTCCAGTATAGTTTCCTAATCAAGATAAGACCGAAATATTTTGGCACTAGTAAAGACTAATCTAGTACCATCCAAAAAGGGAGGAACAACGTGGGGATTTTGTATTATGTAGGTACATAATATTTCTTTGTGGATGGTTTATTAACCACTAGCACTAACTTCCAGATGTCCCACGGAAAAGTTAAGGCAGAGTCCTAGGCCCAAACTGTTCCTAGAACTTGGATTGAAGCAACTTGCTTGTCAGCTCATAAACTGCAAACGAAAAGAGAGTCTTCATACACGTGTCTGCAATAATCGCCCAACTGGGGGCACTGAGTAAAATGATGGATGTATGATGTATGCATGAACACTATGTGTGCTACACGTTCAGTAAAAACGGTGACAAATTCCAAATAATAAAATTAATCTTTTCGAAATACAAATTCATTTTGTCTCAGCCTAAGTAAAACAAATCGAAATCGAATTTCATCCAAATAAATGGAACCGTAAGGTTCAGTGAACTAACAAAACAAACACACTAAGTGTCTATCGCGCCTGTACTGACTGAACTACATACTCGTACCTACCATCCTCTTGGAAAACAATTAACGATCTCATAAATACCCTCGAGACCGATTTCAACAGGCCATCATCTCCACTAACACTAAATCTTTAGGGTAAACACGAGTCACGGATCAAAAAAAAAAAACAACAACAAAAAAGAGAAGACGGAAAAACGTACGTAGGGAAAGCTACAGAGTCCCAGAAATGGGCCAAGCCTCCTCAAACGATACTCCGATTACTAACTTGACATCTGGACGTTTCCTATTCCTCGCGCTATGCCAATGGCATGCAAGTCTCACGAAGGAAGAGTCTACTCGTTGCCATCCACCCGCCGCTCACTATATCCCGCACTATTACATCTGCTGTCCCACACACAACCCCGAAGACCGAAGTCAAAGTGCTCGCGCGGTTTACACTAAAAATAAACAGTTTCGAGATTCCCGTGGAATGTAGAGGGTGTCCCGATGACGGGAAGCCATCAGGCCCAAAAAAAATGCCATTGTCGGTCCACCTCGATGTATTCCATTCCGCGGGTACTCCGGTGGCGACAGTAAATCTTTGTCTGTATAGAAGTCTTACCAGTACGTTGTATAATCTTATGGTTTGAAGAATTGAAGGGACATCTCGGCGAAAAAAAACCCAGTAAATTGGGAAAAGTGTACCTTACATCGAAGGAAGCAATCACGTTTCCGGTTTGGATCAAACAGTTCCACATGCTTGTGTGTAAGTACAGAGTGAAAAATGCGAAGCAAGAATGCTGTAAAGCAAACGGCGATAATGCAAGAATAATGACTTGTTGAGAGTTTCTCCCTGTCCTGTCTGTAATACTGCACACGAGAAGTCTTACAAACCGGAAATACCATTCACTGTGATAATTAGTGACACAAGTGTCAGGTGACGCTTGAGGCGTCTGACAGAAAGTGTGCTATCTCGGTGTCTTTCTGTCGCAAGTCTTAACCCTCTCCCTTATTTAATTTTCCTAAATTTTTATTCCAAAATTTTATCAACAGCTTCACTTAAAATAATCTTTTAATGGTAATTACTACTGGGTCTGGACTAAATAGTCCGGTTTTTCCGGTCCGGAGAAATCCCTGGAACTCTGTTTGTTTCACGATTTTTTCAATCTATCTCAGCTCAATATCTGACCTAAGAGATATGACAGAATTCGTGCGAACGTGTAAAACCCTTTCACACCTACTCATGGATTGAAAAGTATAAAAATCTGAACACGTTTTTTACCGATTAAATAAAAGTCCTTTTGAAGCCTGTTTTCAGGCCTAGTCCCTTAGGCATTTATCCAAAGAACTAGTGTAATTAATTGAATATTTCATAAGAACTCACAGATATGATGAAATTCGTAAAAATATAAGCAGCCCATTTTCACTTATAATTTTGCCCACACTTAAATACACCAAGTGAATTTTGTAAATTTCAAGCTGTAGCGGGTTTTGGAGAATCAATTTTTTATTTTTTATCTTACCCGCCCCGGCCTTCTTTTCTTACATCCTAACCTTCAAAATAGGAGTTTGTTAGCCATACATCCAGCATAAATTCTAAGATCCTATCTTCAATAGTGTAGTCTGGGTGGCTTAGTAGCACTTGCCTTCGGTGCACCAGGTACCAGGTTCGAATCTGCTTGGCGACAAGAAATTTTCGAGAATGGGATTGGGTTTCGGACTACCAGTTCACTCAGCTATAAATGAGTACCTGAGTTAAAATCGGTGTAATAATCACGGACGAGCGTGTGACTGGACCATTTCACATCATAAGTGTTCCGTTAGTCTAGTAATGAAGTAACTCTAGCATTACTTCAAGGCCTAGAGAAAATTTGGGCTGTTGTGCCATTGATTCAATAATAGGCGTGTTTTTGCGCACTTTTCCAGATCAGAGCAGGTTAGAAAATTTATGTACAAAACAACAATAACATTGCTGTTTTTATGACGTTTTCATAACTTTTTCTTCCAAAGATAGGGGGCTAGATTGCAGAATTTAACGCGAATAGCTGAATCAGCTTATAGGATAGCTGATCTATGGAAAAAAGGTATCAAAAAGTTATAAAAACAGCAATGTTGTTGTTTTGCATATACATTTTCGAACCTGCTCTGATCTGGACAAGTACGCAAAAACAAACACATAATTTATATTATAATATACAAGGCTATATTTTATAATAAAATAGATAGACTTTTATTTAATTTATCTAAGTTTGTGTAGGTCCTTAGTGTATATAATAAATTTCATAATTAATATATTATAGTATATCTAAATAAATGAATATACATATAATAAATTATTTAATTTTAAATTATTAAATATATATAAATTAATAAATTGTTTATTATATACATATCTGCAAAAAAAAATATCTTAAAAAAATTAATTAATCAAAAATACAATTTAGTTAATAAAATTATATAGCTTAAGGGCCGTATTATTCACTTCGGGTTATTTATAACTTCTGGGTAATTCCGGTTTTTCCTGGGGGAAGCCCGGTTTTTAACCAGAAGTTATAATTTACCCGAAGTGAATAATACGGCCCTTAATCAATGTAACTCAATTATTTATCATTTCTTTAATTAAATTTAAGTACATGAAATTTATGGCATATATAAATTTAAATCCAAATATATTGTTTAATTAATAAGCAAATTGCTACTACAAAATTGTTGTTTTATTGAGGAGCGTAAGTTTTAAGCATAGAAATATCACATCATATGTAATTATGTTTCCCAAAAAATTAGTTGTAGATTTAGTTTTTCAATTGAAAAATAATTATCAGCAATTCATACTTAAATTGAATTTCACATCTTATTTGTATATTCTTGTTTGGATGTAATTAGCCATAACAAAGCACATATTCTCACATTCTCTAAGCGCTCTCGACCTCGGCTCGGATGTGTATGAAAATCACCTCTCTCTATTTTACTATGAAGTTCGCATATAGTTCGCAGATTGTTCGTTAATGGTTCGGGGAACCACTCAACTCCCAACCCATGGTCGTTCAGTTTATGGTATAAACACAATTGAGACGAACTTCGCCAGCGGCGACGAAGTTCGCTGAACTGTACCGCGACACACGTAAAGTTCGCCAACCGGTCGCGGTCGTAATTCTGCGTCAGTACGTGTGTTGCGGTACAGTTTTAAAATTTTGAGAGCGAACGTCGCCGCTGCTGAGGAAGTTCGTCTCAATTGTGTTTATACCATTACCAACTATTCGTAACTGGGGAGGTAGGGGGGTAGTATGTATAACTTAGCCCGCTCTGGCAAATTTGGTTGTGACAACTATCATATCACCGTTCTCACTACTATTCGTGAAAGTAAGCATTACTGTACAGTGCAACCCGTTATAACGTACCTTGAGGGGGCCACAAAAGAAGAACGTTGTAACCGATAGTACGTTATAACCAACTTAAAAACCTTTCACATTTGTGCATGGGGATTGAAAATGTACTTTATAACCGCAAGTACATTATAAAAGTGCTCTGAAGTAGGTATATGCCCTATCACAAAACCTAGTTAGTCAACGCTAATAAATCCGATAATCCTCTACTGCCACTATTTATTCGCATAACGCAAACTATAGCCTAGTGAGAGGAAAAGTATTTTAGCGCGTGCGGCAATATCTCGGAGACTTCGATTATTTTCAGGTCAATGAATTACACTTCTAAAAAAGATACTTGGGTTGTCTGTCTCCCCGTCAATATTTAGCGCGAAACATCATACACGCTTCAGACAAACATCTCAAATTTATTTCATCTTTTCGCATTTCACAAAATTCGCGTCATACGTATTTAAACATGACCATGAAGGCGTTAAACGAAGAGAGCAGCTTAGCACTGTCAGGGAGCTTGTTTTCCGGTTAAAAACAACACACACTTGGAACAAAGCTTGAACACCTAGTGTGAAAGGTACATACGTCAGGTGACCTTCCCCGCGAAAATTGCGTCACATGGCGAACGATTAACGCTTAGTTCATCTCGCAGTTTAAAAAAAAAAGAAAAGCTCTTGCATCCCACCCTCCTGCTCAGCCGCAGACCTATTAGGCCGCAATTAATGGAATACCTGGCACACTGCACAAATTATGCATTAAAACGAGCAGCTGTACGTGATAACAGCAGAAATTCCGTCGGCGTTTGATTGTATTCAAATTACCGCAGATTTATCGGGTTAGCCCAATTAATGCGAAGCGAGGACTTTTGC
Source organism: Beris chalybata (assembly GCA_949128065.1). NCBI lineage: Eukaryota > Metazoa > Arthropoda > Insecta > Diptera > Stratiomyidae > Beris > Beris chalybata. Next base: position 24,909,868 of record OX421896.1, on the reverse strand, counting down.
GCGAAGGTCACCATTACCCCGATACTAGCCAGCAGCGAACCGCCAGCCCAGGCCCACTAGTGAGATTCACAGTGTGCGGGTAGCGTGGAGCTAGCTGGTGGCGATGGAGACTGCTGAAGAGTGCATTATCCTGCTATAGCTGCGAGATACCTCTACATGTACTCCACCTGGCGAAACGTTAAACATATTAAAGTATTGCCTGGAGCTTCGGCAGCGTTTTCCTGGGAATTCTCTTTTGGTATTTTTGTTTTTTCGGGAAGCCAGAGTTCACCCCGCAAAATAAAGTTGCTTCAACTTAAATTCGGGAGGAACATGTGTCTGACATTCATTTGGACATTGACTTCGAAGTGATTGGCCGAGAGAAGGTGGAGGCTATCATTTCCGTTGTCGGTCATATCAATTTTTTTTCGGCAGCTTTGGTGTCTGTGCATGGCTGCGGCTAACGCGCATAAATCACTTTTGAACTTTTCGTTTTGCAGCTTATTTTTCGGCATTTCTCGAAACGTTTGCTATCAATGCCGACGGACGTCCTTAAAGTTTCATTCACCCCTCGGAGATTGTTTGGTTTGTTGTCGCGACTTACCAGTTGTTTTGACATTATTACCTATGCACATAATGTAGCTATTGGCGACAAACAACCTACAATCAAACGCGAAATAGAGACATCGCTTTAGCCCTGACCGAATATTTTCGCCAATTTATTTCCGAATTTCAGTTCAATGTATTGTCGTTTGGAGGTCACCATATTGTTTGGATTTCACGAGCTGGTCGTGACTCGTGACGATTCACTTAAGATGATTTAAATTGAATTGTTGCCTGATTTGCTCACGATAGCAAGTAATTTTTTCCATGAATAAATGAAAATTATTAACTTCTGGTTATCTTTATACAGAAAAACAACTTTATTATTGAAATAATAAAGTTGAATCTGTGAACAGGTTGGTCACAAGAATGACTGGGACGTCATTTTTTTTATTGCATTCACCATTGCGCCAATTTATCTCTTCTTATCACATTCACCAGTGAACTAAAACCGGGGAGCAACTATACTGTCGAGCTCACGACAATAGTCGACGTTGCAAACCACTCGTGTGCTTAGTTAGTTTTTATGTTACTCTAGATGAAATACTGATCTGCGATTTATGTTGTAGTTGGGGAAAAAGTATTATAAGGAGTGCGCATGTAGTTCGCCCTTTATTAAGGACTTTAATTACGTTGGTACTTAAAAGTAGAGGACTAGGACACTAGTCGACACTAGCCGACTCAACAGTCACAATCACAGCAAGAAAACTACAAGATGAGTACTACCCATCGTGTGTGAGTACTACCCATCGTGTGATACTAAGTAGTGGACGACCTTCTTCAAGACCTAAAAAAATTTCGGAGTCACAGGGTTACGCTGACGACCTTGCCAACCTTGTTAGAGGTAAATTTGATGAGACGGTGACAGAATACCCTAAACTAGGTAGCAACCTGGTGCACTAAAGCAGGATTCGGAACCCAAAGAAAAGCACAATTTTTGCATGCACCAAAGGGAGGTATAAGGACAAGTTATCCAAGCCTACTTATTTTAGAGAATCCATAGAATATGCTGGTGAGGTAAAATTCCTGGAAATCATCCTGGTGTAAGTTTTACCTGAAATGTTCATTTGGACGAAGTTCTTGAAAGGGCCAGAATCTCTCTCTGGACCTGCTTGAGCCTTCTCGGCAGAGGCTGGGGACTGAGTCTTAAACTGAACTACTGGATGAATACTGTCGTTGCTAGGCCCATCACAACGTACATCCGTCTGGTGGAAGAAAACATGGCAGAAAACTACCCACCTTTAGCCGACCAAATTACAAAGGGAGGCATGCCTGGGTATTACTGGGGCAATACGCACCACTCCCACAGCAGCCTTAGAGGTGCTTCTCAACTCAGCACCTCTACACTTAGAAATACAGAAAGAAGCTATGTTCACCACATACAATCTTTTGAGCTTGGAGGACGAGTCAAAGCTCAAAAGCGCTTGCCCAACTCTCTACGTGAAACTCAACAAGGACACCATACTAGCGATACCCCTTTCTGATTCAATGGTACCAATATTTAATTTCCCTAGACCACTCAAAATCGTTCTTCCTGAAAGGTAGGATTGCTTGGAGTTACCTCCAATGCCTGATTGAACTCGGAAATAAGAACAGAATTAACCTCATTTGGATTCCGGGACACAGCTGCAAAGAAGGTAATGAAACTTGATGGCTAGAAAATGTTCCAAAGGAGACTTTATGGGACCATATTCATTCTATGGGATACCATTAACCACAGCCAGATGAACCAGATGAACATCAGTATGTAGCAAAAATCGCAAAGTGTCATTCACTTGAACTTGGTACGGGGCAATAGGCACTCAAAGCTAAAAGATTAAAAAACCTACTTCGTTCGCGAGAGAAGTGAGGACCTTTTTTTTCTTAGTTCATCACGTTTTCCTACACCATTTATCATTTCTTTCTCGCGAACTGCGAACTACAAAAACGAACTAGTTCACGAGTGCTCGCGAACTAGTTCATTCGAGATCACTAAGGTGAATTAGAATGCGCAAGCCTACTTAACAGTCCTGAAATTTATGTTTGATCAAGTCCACATTTCACCACATTTTTTATTGTCAAATATCTTAACGTTCTGCAGTAATTCGTCCTCTGATGTTGACTTAATGATCCTTCGAAATGTGAGGCTGACGCACATTTTCGACAATGATTTGATTATAATTATTATTATATTTTAATAAAAGGCATATATGGTAAATACACACATTTATTCTTAAACACTAGTTACAAAGACCATCAGCTATTTGATTAACCTCGGCCTCAATCATACAAGTTCATGCAATTATAGTTTTGGCAGCTTACGCTGATTGCTGAACCAATAATCGAGACAGTGCATCAGCATGACCAAATTTGACGGTTCCAACATGCTCGATTGTAAAGTCGTAAGAAAGAAGAACCAATGCCCAACGTTGTAGACTAAAGTAATGTGCTGGAACTTCTGTATTATTTCCGGAAATTGGTTCAATGGTTTATGGTCCGTTGATGACGTGAGTTACCTACTATGCAGGATATAAATGAAAATTGGTTACTGCGAAAATCAATGCTAGCACTTCCTTGGGACTCACCTGAGAGATTCCTAAATTAATGGGAGGGACGAGTAATTTCTTCTGGTGTGCTCTACGTATGTGGGCGTTGAGGAGTATTATGGAAGCCTCTTATGGCGTCCGCCGCGGTTGGCAAGCTTTTTTGGGCACATAGTCTATCGCATCTACTGATAGTAACTTCTTGTTAATAATAAATTCCCTAGGTTTTTTCATGGTTTCCCCGCAGAGTGTAAACAAAAATCTATGCATTCTCTTTGAAGGTTTCGATTTTGTTTCGCCAGAACACAGTACTATACTTTGCCAAAAATTCGATCATATCTCAAGTGACGAGATTAATTAATTTGCTCAATTTGCTGTAACGAACGCAAGCTATGGAAGTCGGTATTACCTGTACACCATTGCACACGTGAGTACAATACGTACTTGTAGTTAATGACTGTTATTTAAGTGGATATCGTGATCGAAGTTATCCGGGAATGAGCATTTTATCCCAACCATTCGTCACTCGGAAACATCGCATAGTGACAAATGTTTTAGCTATATACCGACTCCATGAACGATTTTGCCAATTCGAATACTGGCGTTATAGTAGAGCGCCGCATGAAGGCTTTTCGGATCATTGGTAGTGGTGAACAAGGTTCAGGTGTGCATGAATTCCTCCGTAACATCAACCTGGAATGGAGGAGTAAGGAGCGGTGCAACATATCCAAGAAAATTGGTAAAGACCGCACAAGGGAATTCTGGGCCTGGATTTGATATATGTTTGAACGGGCGACGACGACGTGCCGGAGCGTTCACCGCGTCCATGCGGTTTAATACCCCGACAGGCAACGCGGTGAAATCGGTAAAGCCGGCACCTGAAGTCCGGCGGTACGGCCCTTGGGTTCGATCTAGAAGAAAAACACTGTCTGAGCTGGAGCGATCGGACGCTCGCTTCGCTCAAAAACGACATGCATACGAGGTAGGTATACTGCTACCTGTTAGTTGTTGTTATTGTTGCGAACAGGTAACTATCAAGACGTGTGCGCACTCAGGCAACCTGGCCGTGCACGTTATAAGTACGTTAGTTGACTTTTTGTTGCTGGTATCTTGGGATAAACTGTAGCTTTATACTTTTGTTATTTTCGTCGTTTTCGTTGATTATACGATTCCGTTCTGTTACTCTTCTTGGCTCTGGGGTACTTAAGACGTTAGGAACCTACGGGTCACCGACATTGCCTCTTGACGCAATTGCTTCGTGTGGTTGCGCCAAGGCTTGATACCGTTTAACGAAAGGAAGGCGATTAATTTTTGTGCAACGCATAGTTTTCGGGATTAGCAAAATGAAAGGTGTGTGACCGCGATTACCACAAGCCGAGTGAATCGTATATGAGCTGACAGGACATGCAAAGGTTACTTTTTCCGAGCAATTTTTTTCGCAGCTTATTAACGCGAACGCGGAACTTTGTCGACCGAGCCAATAACGAATTTCGCATAAAACAGAGGAGTTTGAAATTAACAAAAGTAATTCATTCATAACAGGATCATATCGTCAGTGAAAAGAGGATATACAAAGGCTTCATTTATTATAGTGGAAGAGCTGACTCGAAATTGGAATCAGGCTCATACATTCATAATGGTATGCCATTGTGTCTGCCGTGGAAGCAGGCATCACCGCCGCCATTATCATTGCTGCCAACTTGATATCCTCCCGAACTTCCCTCTGAAAAATATTTTGTATTGTATACGTAACTACCCGAATGGCGGAGTGGGTGACTGAGGCTGGTGTGAGAGCAGATGAATGATTTCAAGAGGGAAATCACGGAAGCATCCATTTCCACTATGTAGAGGTACTACCGAACAGCCAACGATATTGTGTGCATCTGGCAAAGGGTTTAATAACATTTTCGTGTGTTTTATTGCGACCACTTCGCCCATGTTTACAGTATTCCGAATGCGACGATGGCCCGTATAACCTCGTTTAGCGGTTCTGCAATTTCCAAACATTAATCATTCCGATGCATTCAGTTTGAATTGGTTGACGGTCAAACACCAGGCAAAATCCATTAATGGGAATATGATAGGAAAATTGATAGCTGAATTTACTATCCACTGGTATCAGGGGGTGTAAGGTGTGCTCGCACTCCTCTGTTCGATAATTTAGTAAAAAGAGTCTCTACCATTGACGAACGAAGCTAGCCGCAGCACTAATCCAGTGAGGCTTATAATCCTCACTAGACTATAGACTGATGAAATTTGAGAGTATAGTTTAGTTAAGTTTGGTCCAGCCCAAAATTAACGCATGGAACGGAGCCTCGAACGAGGCCAAAAACCCCACATCCGCTTGCTCTCCATCCGTCCTTCCATCCGTCTGTCTGTCCGTACGTACGATAGTAGCATTATAGAACTCCTCAAGAATGTATGCAATTTAATAATAACATAGTCAACGTTTTCAAAAATAATTTTGATAGATTAAGATACTACGTAGGTGGTACCATCATTGGTGACCCCGACGACGCAAACAACGATAACTAAAGAACGCCTTGATGACATAATATTTTCAAATTTTGAATCTAAATGTTTGATCGAATTCATAAGTCACGTGTTCAAGAATATTTTTCTATAACTTTTGAACGCTTCCAACTAGGAATTTGGAATTTTATGCAAATTAATTTTGTAGTGGTTCAATCCCTGCGCTTTCAATAAAGCCTAGTATTTTGCGAAGAGGAATGATCAGGAATTTCGATGGATCTATGAAAATATGATGTGTCGAGCTTCAAACAAGAAATATCAAATGCAAGTAGATATTCATAAAATTATAATAGTCAACCGAATACTTTAAAGAGGAGGCGAAACACATATGTATATATTTTATAAAATGGTAATTCAAATGAGTATGCAAGCTCTTTGAATGCACTTCTTAATATGTATGAATAACTATATTTTAGGTCGGAACTACACTAGAAGAAATTCAACCCCTTGTGCTTTCATCATGAATAAGATCAAATCGATAAATCAAATTAAAACTTATATCTACCTAATATTTATTACAATGATACTAATCGATCTTTTAATGCAGAACCCAGCCTGGGGTTCGTTTATTATACTGACGGAGATGGAATCCTTATAAATTCATCAAAATTAGAAAGAAGCGTTTAAGCAGATGTTTGCACTAGATTTCGTTTTAAATTGGTCCTTTTCACAAACGCTAGAGTTAACTCAACCCCAGAGGCTGAGGCCAAAAATAAACATTAATGCAATGGCTAAGGTTCTAAACAAAATAAATAAAATAAAAACATAAACTTAAGCTATACCTTTACTGTATTATAATTAAGTTTAACAATCAATATAAATGAATTTGTTTTTTTCTATAATAAATATTCAGCTTTTATTTAACCATAAGTGATTGATTAGATTTGGAAAAGCTATTGTTTTGTTAAATTTATTTTTAATAGTGCTATCACTATTTATCATGTTTACAGTATTTCATAATTAAATTATATCTGTCTAGTATTTTATAGTAGTCTTACAACAATTAGAATGTCAGTGGTGAAATTATGCACGCTGTATCGTACCAGATCAGATCATAATAGATCTATTATCTACATGATTTACTATTTCAGGGGGTTAGTGACTTGGATACGAAATTTTTTTTTTTATATTTTATTATTTTTCTACATTCAATTCTACACAAAATAAAACAAACTACAGATTTTTCCGATCGGTAAAAGTGGTCAAAAAGTTAGTTCAAAGTCTTGAGTATTTTTTATTATATTTCAAATGAAAAACAAGACATAATCTGATAAAAAACAGAAGAAGGTATGAAAACAGAACCAATGCCATCTATGTGATTTGTATTAACAATATAAAAAAAAATTCAATTTAGCAAGAAAACCATTGAAAAAGTATAATAACTCAAAGATTTCATTTTTTTCGCTATCCTGAACAATTTTTTTTCGAATTTTTTTATATAAATGTTCACACTAGTGTGTTTCGTACAGAAGACAATGTAATTTTTACATGATTTACGTACATCTGAAAAGTGTAAATTTACGTAAAAACATGTAACCATAATAGTACATATTTATCTGCAACAATTTACACACTATTGTTTAGCGAACATAATTCAGTATAATTTTACTATAATTTAGATAGATAGATAGAAAATTTATTATAATTATTCAGATACATTGGTTAGTTACAATTTCATATATACCAGATACAGTGGTCAGACATAATTGCCTTTTCATCTTAGTTGTTGTTGCGTGAAGCTGGTTTTTATATGCTAATTTATTGCAGTGCTTATAGTAAGACGACAAAATTTCAAAAAAAACCTCGTTTGAATAAAAACTTAAATTAAAATTAAAAGTAACCTATTTCTATGTATTGGATAGCAGATATGAGCGGTTTTTTTTTTAACACATTGGAATTTTCCGTGTTTCTTTTCCGCCAGTTGGTGCACCGGCTCTTGACTATAATTTAAGTTGACATATGATTGCTTACTTTTAAAGTAGTAAAAGTTTAATATAGTGTACACAACATTTCATGTAAAATTAACTATTTTAAAAATTAATTCTTTTACGTGTACTTCTACAAATCTATTTGAATTTTTAAACGAAAAACGTTTAATATATGAAACCAGGAAGTTGGACGCTTCGTACGATTTTGTTTTCTACTGATATGAAAATGAAACGCCTTCGGTGGCAATATAAATTCGCTAGAAGGCAGTGTAAAGTATGTAGTTGGCTACATTTTTAAAAATTCCAACAAATTTCTTGAGTCTAATGAGATATCGATGAGATATTTACTTCAACTTTTCGCTTTATATGTAATCTACCAAAAACCAACAATGTAGCTATTTTTCGATTTTCAACTCCAAAGTAATGAATGCTGTTTGAGTAAGTTATTCCAGAATTCTTTTGAGTTTAATGAGATATCAAAATTAATTTTACTTCTCTGGGCCGCTTACAAATAATTTCAGTATTATGCGATATTGAATCATTGTATCTGATCAACAGTTTGCGGTAGTAAGTTGAAACTTCGTACATATGTAGAAATATCTACTTGAAAAGTTGTTTTAGTATTTTTTTTTTAGTGGAGCGATTTTAACTGGAAGGGGCTGCCATTCCTCTGTTCAGCTACTGAATGCAAACTGTTGATCGAAATAGTGTTAGAAGTCTTGTTGCAACACGACTTTACCCATATCCTCAACTTTGACCGAAAAATAATAAAATTGCGCTCATACTCTATGCAATTTTTTTTTGTCTGAAACTAGGCAAACTTGATCTTCAGCGCGAAATTCCCGAATGCAATCATTTCAACACACCACCAACAACTGCTCATTTTTCGACAATTTAGTGGTTTGTTGTCCTACTTCTCTTTCTTTTCCGTCGACCAATTTGAGATTTCAATACTCGACATTCCCAAAGGCTTTGTAAATTACAAATCTCTCGTTCAAGTGGGCTATGCGGTTGAGATCGCCAGAAAACAATGGATGTGACGGCGTTGTCTTGGCCATTCACCAGTTACCGTCTTAAGACGTTCAAGCGTCGTAACGACACTTTTACTTTCCATCGAAACTCTACAGGTGAAAAACCGAAAACAGAAACAACAATCGCTCGACACAATATTGAGCGTTCGCAAATGTTGTTGCATTTTATTTTCGTTTTCTTGAATGATGATAGTTAATTGAGGTGATGCGGCTGCGATGGCCTAGAGTCAGCGCTGTAATTAGCGAAAATCTGGACCAAAGAATTTAAGGTGTACGGAAATTAACAGCCTTCTAGTAGTCGTTTACAAGCGATGGCTGGTGTATTTATGCGCGCTGAACTGGAATCGAATTCGCTACGCCGAAGTAAGATAGCCAACGGAATTAAATCGTTACCGACTAATTTTAGAACGTACTCGAGATCAGCTATAAATAGCGTCAATTGCACGGATTTGTTTATGAGCTTAGTAAACATTAGCCACTAGCTGGCCGAGCTACTAGTTGAGTTGTGCTTCTGCTTTTGTACAAAACATTGGGATGGATGGATATACTTGTAATCGAAATCGAGTATGTCTTCGTCGCGTAGGTACAACACGCGTGGCTTGTTTTCAGATAGCGAAAATTCCTCATCTTTAAATTTTACTGCTCGTTTGCATGTGGGTACTCGCGTACATTTCGTTACACCATGTCATGTGAACTTTTGTGAGTAACCGCGCTAAATTTGGAACGTAATCATCAACAAATTGAAGCAGTTTCCCCTTTTTTTCTATTATTGTATTGCTGTCTATTTTCGGGATCTTTGGACGACTAAAAATAGGTAAATTTTTAAACTCATTGATTTTTCGCTGAATTATTTATAATTGAGAATAAATGAGGTGAGGTCTTATCGTAAAATTGGAGGTCAAACAATAAGAAACTGGAAATTAGTTTCAATGTTCTAGTACACAATAACATCACGGAATAGTGCTATTCATCAGTTGCTGTTGAAAGGTTGGCCTACAAGAAAAAGACATGAATTTTCAATACTATTCTGTATTATCTGCCACTCAGAAAAATATTTAATAGAATATACGAAAATTTCCATAGAATCTACGAATTTTTACATTGATTTCGAGCCATCGAAACTATTCGTAAAAAGAAAGATTAGGTTATTGTAGAACTTTTCCATTGATTTGAGGAAGTTTTATGTTAGTTTATAAAAAGCGTATCATTAAATATACATCGTGATTTTGTTAAATTAATGAAAAGTATTGTAGATATCATCAGACCTAAAAGATGTGACGGAATTTGTGAAAATATACAACAAATCTTTTTCACCAATATTCATAACTTAAAATATTGGAAAATCCAGTAATGAATTCTTAGCTCATTATATAGGTATACAAAGGGCATTGAAATAAAAGCGAAATTAAACCTAAAAGATTTTGTGGAATTCGTGAACACCACCTGGGGGGTCTAATATCGGAATATTCCTGAATCGGTTTTTTACCGGATTATATTTCAAACCTTTCGAAGTGAAAGTGAATTCAATATCTCATTAGAGCTAAGAAATATATCAGAGTTCGTGAAAATGTTCACAACCATCCTACACTACATGTGGAGTTGGATATCTAAATATTTGGAAACGTTTTTCTAGACGGTCATATAAAGAGCCCGCAAAAGTAAAATAAATTTGATTATTCGACATACCTAATAGATACAACGTGAAAAATGTGGAGGAACTATTTTCAACTCTCATTTTTTGTAGTCTAACTTTGTAGGCCAATGAAAATCTGAACTTTTTTTTTGCTTTAATTATACCTTACATATATGTACGTACTAAGTTTCAACTTTCTAGCGTACGTCGTTTATAAGATGTAGAAACCGCTTCTCACTACCGTACCTTGATACCTTGATACCCATAATTCATAATTTTTTAAATTTTTTCCATTAACCACACCCTCATGCCATAAACCCCTATACCAACCATCCCCAAAATTGTTTAGGTCCACTAAGCTTACCTCCTGTAAATTTTTTAAGATCAAATCTGGTACTACTCTTGAGATAAAATGATTTTCTTGACAAAATACTATCCCCCAAAATTTCAGCTATAGATATCAACGAGAGCTACGCGCCTTGAAACGTTTTTGTGTACGGCAAATACACGGAAATTTTTTTTCCTTTTTTAAGGTTTAGGTAGGTACTAGTCCTGAAGGCTTAAGCTTTCAGGTTTATTAGTGCTGAACGTGGAAATACAGATATTCAGGTCGATCACAATACTAAAGATAGATAAAAGTAGACGGTATGGGATTTAAATTAAATAACAAATAATTTTCTGTTCCAGAGGATTTAGATTGATCGCTGCCTTGGCTATTGACATTGAGGACATGCCGGTTGAATAATCAAACTCGTGTGTCTAATATTGGGAAAATAAGAAGAACCACACTACATCCACAGTCCGATGGAATGGTGGACGTTTCAGCAGGACACTAATGGTATAAACACAATTGAGACGAATTTCGCCAGCGGCGGCGAATTTCGCTGTCAAAATTTTAAATCTGTACCGCAACACACGTACTGACGCAGAATTACGACGGCGAGTGGTTGGCGAACTTTACGTGTGTCGCGGTACAATTCAGCGAACTTCGTCGCCGCTGGCGAAGTTCGTCTCAATTGTGCTTATACCATTAATTTGAACCAATCCAAACTCGTCAGTGAGTGGCAACAATATAGGAATAAGGCCTACAAGACATCGGTACACGCAAAAACTGAGGATACCCCCTTCGAGTCCCCGACCCATCCCAAACATTACATACGACATCGACAAAGCACAATTTACAACCTGGTCAGCAATAAAAGTAATTTGGCAACCGATCACATGAAGACGATGTATGACCAACATGCGTATTGATCAGGTTTCGAAGAAGGAAATTCAATTTGGGTATACCTACAATCCCAAATAGAAGGGTATGTCATCGAAACTATTCCGTAACTGGAAAGGCCCTTACCGATTCATTACCCGATTGCGTATATATATCGCATTCAGTTGCAAGAAAACCCTCGTACTAAAATGAAACTCTGTTCGGAACAAAGAGGAAGTAATGAGAGAACAATGTTACATGTACCCCTCTCGCAACCCAATGAAATCAGTTTCCCGTGAAAAATCCAATCCGGAAATTTCTGTATACTTCTCGAATACTCTTCTTTTCACTTGTGATCCATCCATGACGAACATTCCACCCCTACCCCAATTCTAATATACGGGAAAGCTCTCGACTCAACACATGCAGTATATAAGCATGACAAAGCTTGCAGGCAAATACAGTTTCTGCTACACAGCGAGTAGACGGTCAGTTCAACGTGACAGTATTTGTAAAACGTTTTTGAATGAAAGCATCGAACGAGTAGTGATCAAGAAGTATATTAAATTCAGACACCGTGTGAATATTAGTGCGATTATTTTATACGAATAAGTGTTATTTCGAATTTGTTGCTGAAAGCGTGAAGCTAGACGGACATTTTCACGTTTCACGTTTTTACTTGCAAATGTTAAATATATGCCTGTAAGCTTCTCTAGTAAAAAAACACCCCATTTTCAGCCGAAACATTTTTCAATTCAATTACTTTGATTGGCACATTGTCGTTTACATTTTCAATTTTAATCCTTTTGACTCAATATTCAATTTAAGTTTTAAATGAGTTTATAGTCGATTTTTCCCGATTTTTTTTTTAATCGAAACAAAAGAAAAAGTTTTGAAACTGCCATAACTCTGTGTATGCTCACATACGCCCAGCATACAAACTCTATTGGACCTGGAATGTATTATACTCGTACGTTGCTACACTGTTATATGAACATTTTGGATCCGTACAAAATAGCTATGCCTGGTCTGTACAGGTCCTGGATAATCTGTGCTAACAGGACATATAATGGGACTATACGGTAAAGGTTCACTAGGCGCATATGAACGAAATTTGTATTAGATTAACCCGTTCACGAAGCATATCCACACCGAAAAACGAAATGATAGAGGATTTGTGGGACTATGGCAACTAGGAAACAGTTTCCCAGCTGATCTACATCTGTACGGAAATATGAAATACGAGTAGGTACAATGGCCTAAGATTTTAGATAGTTCTGTATGAAACGAGTTATCATTATTTTGTGTGTATGTCGCACTGTAGAATATCCTGGCTGCCATGGTCCAGTCTAGCGTGTCCAACTTCAATGGAGCTTCATTTTGTGGCGGATTGGGCCGGCCCGTTTACATGGCCTAAAGCACGGCAGGACGGTGCATATGAAAGTAGTATGAGTGACTTTTTTGAATCATGCACAGCGTGAGGATGAACCACACAACCCCTCCTCTCACACCCCTGCACCCACATAGCTCCATACTCGCCAGGACATAAATGCGAAGACTCTGCAGTGTGCATTTACGATGACTATTTTGTGGTTGGTTTTAACATTTGGATGGTCGTTACAGCTTTGATGATTATTAGTCGGATGCAGTGAGCTCTTTAGCGAATAATATATTTTCGTGTCATTGGATTATTATGAATGAATGCATTACATTTATGCTAATCACAATACTCATTAAATGTGAAAAATATATGTGTATCAAGTCCTATGCAAAAGTTGTAACAATGTAGTTCTGTGAGGTATCCTATTTGTGATTATCGTGGAAACAGGGCTCGTGTATTGGATGCTATCCTGGACTTCAATCTTTGTCTCCCGCTACGACTTTTGTATATATATTTTTTATTTATACCTTGAAGCTTTCTTCCGTAAGAGATTCAATACCATAGTATCTATCTTCGATCCACGAAAAACCGTTCAACTCCCACTTTGGTTTTTGACATAGGATATACCGTCGTAACTCAAAACTAGTGAAAATGTCCACGGAACATTTACGTCCAATTCTTAGCGAAAGTTTGAAATCATAATTCGCTTTGATTTTTACTAGTCTAAGTAGCGTTCTATTCATGTCGGAAACTCCGTGTTCCTTAGACCCCTATATAAGGAAAAACAACGCTCTTCTGAGGAATCTATTGTTAATGTTACTTACTTACTTACGATGGCATTATAGTACAAATCGGACCTTGTCCTCCTGCCAGTGGCGGCTCGCCGCGAAAGCTAGGTGTGCAGTGCTTTAAGCTTGTGTTACACTGTTCGCATTTTCTCAGTTTTTTGCATATATTTTCGTGAAATGTATGGCGAGCTTGTAGAAAGCTCTCATTGATCATACAGTGTAACACAAGCTTAAAGCACTGCACACCTAGCTTTCGAGGCGAGTCGCCACTGCCTCCTGCATGTACCGCCTCCAGCCTTTTCGGTTCTGTGACCGCATCTTCCGCTTTGAGACTTGCTGTCTGCGTCAATAGAATCCTCACAGCGCTGCCGTTGACTACTGTTCATGTTACTTACTTACTCACGATGGCGCCACAGTCCAAATCGGATCTTGGCCTCCTGTATGTACCAGCTCTGGCCTTCTCCCGGTTCAGTGATCGTGTCCTCCAGTTTGATAATCTTAACAGTGATTTGCTGTCGGCGGCAATAGAATCCTCCCAGCGCTTTCGTGGTTTTCAAACTGGTCTTCGTCCATTAACTTTTTCTTGTAGTGTTCGTTTGGGGATTCTTTCGTCATTTATTCGCTCCACATGACCATCCCATGTTTTGTTAGAGTTTGTATCATGATGATGTAGTCCAACTTCCCTTGGGTGCCGGACTACCAGTCCACTCTCGTAATGAAGTAACTCTAGCATTACTTAAAGACCTAGGCCGGATTTAAGCTGTTGTTGTGTATGTTGGTTATAACGTTCTTTCGGTTATAAAGTTCTTCTTTTGTGGTACCCTGAAGGTACGTCATAGCCGGGTTGCACTGTAATTAGTTACTTTCATTATTCATTCAATGTAATAAAAGTAACTGAAACATTATTATAAAACGACAGTGGTGAAACATTCAACACAGTAACTAATTTACAGTTCTCGCCACAATATCCTAGTCAATTTTGTCCTAGCACTTTATAGTTGAGGTGGGTATATGCACGGAGGTTCATCTAGTATTTCAACCAATTTGATACACTACTTATCAATTACAAGTTTGCTGCCATTGTGTATGTATGTATATCCAAAATGGGTTTCTCTTATAATACTAATGACCTTCTTAAAATTTATACCAATATTACGTGTTATGAAATTATGCGTAAAACAATAAAAAAAAATGAAAATAATGATTATCAATTATCGATTGTGATAGAAATTCAATCGACATGACCCCTTAAAGATTGAAAAGAAATCGAAAAAAAATCAAGAAAAAAAAGAGCTTACAACCTCGTTAAACATTTACGTAAACACGCGCAAACAGTCATGAAATAATTGACAAACACTCACCCGAGTGGTGTCAACACAAACAAACACAATTCTCAGCTCACGGAGAGAAACTGAATACTATCGCAGGAACGACGCGTATGAGAACGAGCAGATTAAAGAGACAGTCGGTTTTGCTCTTGAACACCAACACCTGCTTTCTCTATAGACTCAAGTGTTCTCTTCCTGTTTGATTCGCTCTTGTTGGGCTTGCCTGGCGCGCTGATGTCGTTTACACGTTCTACGGTGGTGTACACTACGGTGTTTTCACGACGGGTTCATGTGCACCATGTTCATATCGCTCAACAATATCGCAACCGTTCATACTGTCAACGCGGAAGGAAGGAGGGTAAAGCTTTTGGCCGATACAAATCGCTCGACTTGTAGCACACGCCACACGGTCATATGCCCAAGCTCATATGGATGGAACGAAAACGAAACGGAACCATTGTTCGGCTTGATCGAAACCGGGTACGGAAACGCAGGACGGGGCGGACGACGATTGTGCGCTTCAAGGCAGACTTCTCTCGTAGAAGTCGATGATGAAAGCTCCTCGATTTGATTCGATATCTATATCCCCAGTGTGGTGCACAACGCCACGATATGCCCGTTGCCAGTACATTTGTAATTTTCTTATTATTTCCTCGCTTGCTCTTCTTCTTTTCGGTTTTTTCTTGTTGCTCAAGTGGGTCCACGCGCTTCTGTACTGTACTAACACCCCCCCCCCCCCCTACCCTCCTTCCATTTTATCAGTGCACTGGCGACAGAGAATCGTCGCCACTTTGCTGCCTACACGCTACATTATTGCTCCGACTGCTACTACTATGCAGGCTAACACCGTGACTCTAGCGCCAGCCTTGGCTATACTCGGCCCCAAAAACTAGTCACAAGAAAACGAGGCTCTTTATTATATTCATGGCGTGTTGACGAACAGGGCCGGGGTGGCGCTAGTGTTGTGTGCAAAAGGATGGGTAACTTTGAGAGGTAGTAGCCGACAAAGTTAATTTACTTAGTGCCCGAGACTTCCATCATTCAATCTTCTTGTTCTGAGTCGCCTCCTTCCCCTTCGGCCGTGCATTATTCAGAATCGCTTTCATCTCTTCGGTTTGGCTTTGCTTCTCAAATGGTATCCAGCTATTTTTTTTAATTCATGCAAATTGACTATCTTGCAACTTTAAGATTTCTTTACAAAACTTGTAACAGTTTTGGCTGCTGCCAGTTTTTTATTACCTACGTTTGTTCTTCGTTTGTACCGTGTATTGATAATGTTAGCTTTATTTTATGACCTTGCTGGACGGATTTTCGTGTGATAATTTTCAATGACTTTCGACGTGGATTAAAACAACAGCAGTATGCCGACCAACTGGCTTCAACTTTTGGTGATGAAGCACCATCTCAAGCCTCCGTGTTTCGCTGGTTTTCTGAATTCAATCGTGGTCGAACTTCGCTACAGGACGAATTTCGTGAAGGTCGTCCAAAAATCGGCAGTTGTGCCAGAAAACATCAAATGTGGTAATACGAACCACTTATCAGTAAGATCCAAAAGCTACAATCTTCCAAAATCGAAATGTAATACCGTGAAAACTCTACACATGCTCAACACATGATGTTCCTAAGAGCTGCATAGATTGTATACGGGATCAGTTTTGTACTAAGAAGCACGACGACTTTCAATTTAACCGAAAAGACTGAAGTAATTGTCAATAGTAACAGTGTAAAGCTCAGGCTCAAAAGAAAATGTGTAGTAGAACTGCTAAGCATTGCCAAGTATTTCGCCAGCTGTCTAACTAGACATCCGTTTACTGAAAGTTTTCTCAAAACTTCGAATAGCTAATACAAAAATGTCTGCTGATCAACAACTAAAGATGTTCTGTTAAGAATAACCTTTGAGAATTATTCGGTGAATTTCCACAAAGTCGGATACAAGCCCGCGGAGAACAGAACCACGCAAAGTTCTAAAGGCACAAACATAATACAGTAGAATATCCTTTGGAGAGGTAAAGCTAAAACAGAAAGTTGATGCTGAGTATAGCACAGATTTTCCTTTCTTGTTTTTTTACTTTTACAGCAAATAATTACTTTTAGTCTTTGAAAAAAGTTTTGCACTCTTGCTTTGATGCAGTGTGCAGGCGGAGTCCTAACATCATATGGCATCACAGTCTAAACAACTTCGCCTCGCTATCTATTTCATTTTTTATTTTACATAAAAATTTGAATAGCATCTAAAGGCATTAGGCTTGTCTCTACCGTACACACTTTTCTATATGCCCTTCTTCAGAAAAGTCAGGGAGCGTTCTGATTGCATATCAAAGCTCCAACGCTTTCAGAGATTCAAGAGGTCTCGTATTACTCTAATATATACGCTCCGACATCTAGTCGTACGTTGTTAGTTATATCGCGAAATGTTGTAGCAATGCCCCATCTCACCTGAATGTCCTTTGTGTGCGCTTCGAACCACCACAATCTTCAAAGCCTGTTTTGCTGCTGATGCTGCTGTGCTACAAAGCTTTGAGAGTTTCGTAAGATTTTCTCATGAAATCCACTTTTTGAACCGCACCAGTAAAAGAATAATGGTGTTAGCCGAGGGGGTGGCCGAAAGGGTTTCCGACCCGGGACAATCTAGTACTTTGCGGATTATATTATACTTTGTACACAAGGATGATGGAAGGGTTAGGTAGTTCTATGGTATATTTGCGCATATGTTCGCTATATGGATTGGAGCTATGCTGTACATCGAGATACACCCGTTTTGTCCCCAAAAATGGCAAACAGATTACAGGTCATGGGATTGTTGCTTATCGCTGATACCAATAGTTACCAAAATGTTTCGCCGATTTGAACGAATTTAATGGTAACGACTTGTGGTTATCGAAACCTCACACTAATTGGCTTCAGGAATATTCATTTTATCAATTTATATTTGTCCACTGCACTTCCCTCTGTAGCTTGTAAAGTGTACCTACTTAATTCTTACCCAGAAAGAATGTAGGAGGTTATATACAGCTTTTCCTTACATCGGCTCCTAAGCGGGACTGCCTGATAGCTAATCTATAGTATGCATGACACGATTGCCAACAAGGAAGAAAGAGATGTGATATCTCATCAGACCTAAATGATATGTCGCAAATCGGAAAAATGTGAACAATCACTTTACACCCTCTTAGAGGAGGCAGATTAAAAACTCTCGGAAAGAATTTTTAGATATATATACCATAGAAGTAAAGGCACCTTCGCACTCATTACACCTAAAAGATTTGTCAAAATTCGTGAAAAATTAAACAGTACCTTACACCTCCAAGTGGTTGAATATCGAAAAATGTTAAAAATGGTTTGTTCCCGATTACTTTTAAAGCCTTTTAGTTTTACAAGTTAAAACAGATTTGATATTTCATTAAACCTAAGGTATATATCGAAATTCGTGAAAATGTACACAACCAATTTAAACCTATTTGGGGTTAGATATCGTAAAATTTGGAAAAATTAGTCTAGTTAGATTAATTCGATAACTCCGCATGCCTGGAAGATATAAAGAAATTTTATTTACTTAACCTCTGAATGCCAATAAAATTTGAACTATTGTTTTACCTTAATTACTCCTGTAGTACATTTACCTACATACATATATAACAGATGTGTTTCAACTTTGTAGCATAAGCCGTTTCTGAGATACAAAAACCACCCACATCTGATGGTGTGTTACCCCTGTTAAAAGTTTTTCTAGGATGTTTTAATTGCGCCTCTATATACTTCATGTTTTATCCTTTGAGGTTTTCGAGATATCGAAATCGGAATTTCTTTTTTTCTACGCGCACCACCAATATTTTTTTCTCCATTAGCTATCTACTGGGCTTAACTCCTGTAAAATTTGCTAGATCATATTTGGTACAGTTCTAGAGATTTAAAAAAAAAATTGTTTAAAAAAAATTACCATACCGCACAATTCCTGTACTCCACACCATCTATAAAAAAATGTGCATTCATTAGACTCAACATGTTGTTGTTGTTTTTGTTTGATATGGGGAAGACACACTAAAAGGTAGCGAGTCTTGAGCATTCATGTTGACCCATGGCCAATTATACTCGAGTCCCCAGTCTCTATCCGAACACGAATTTCAAAAGCTCAGGTAGGGAACGAGAACAGAGCTCCTCCATCCTCATAACATCGACGCCGTATACATGCATTCTTGCAAAAGAGTAAGCTGGACGCTCGAGAAGAAAATGTTACGTCGTGTCGTCGCAAGCAGTGCACATGGGGTCTCAACATGTAGTCCTTTATACGAACGAGTACACAATTCAAATTTTATATTCCTAGTACAATTGATTCGATAAACATTGAACTTCAAAGTTTTTTTTATCCGCAAATCACTCCCCCCCCCCCCCCCCCCCAACAAAATCTTATGTCTTAAGGGGCTCCTAGCATCTCTTGAGACAGCCACAAAGTTTCACCGGGCTTGTGAGCTACTTGCCTTCATGGTGCATTTACACTCCGCGTTTGAGGCGCGCCTCTATCCCAACCTTAAAATCAACCAATCAGATGGCTCGTGCAGTCGGAAGAGTCTAACATTCTTCAACTTTTTCTCCGACGGACGCTTCCATAGGTGTACACCAGTGGCGACTTGCCGCGAAAAGCTAGGTGTGCTGTGCTTTAAGCTTGTGTTACATGGTATGATCAATGAGAGCTTTCTACAAGCTCGCCATACATTTCACGAAAATATATACAAAAAACTGAGAAAAAGTGAACAGTGTAACACAAGCACAGCACACCTAGCTTTTCGCGGCTAGTCGCCACTGGTGTACACTCACCATGAACTGTGGCAGTACTCAATTCGCAGTTATCGTACTTCTGTCGTTTTGGAGGAAAGTTGCGCCGCAGAGGCATATTGAGTGTAAATTGCAATTAGCACATCAAAGAATACGGCCGACGAAAACCAGTTTGCAATTGCCTGATCGGGTAGAGGCACATTTCGAGGCGAGCCTCAAGGGTGAGCGTAAACGCACCATCAAACGCTTTTGCATAGTCCTTACTACTCTCTCTCCTATTTTACCCGTCTCTCTATCCTTATAGTCAGTCGTACTTACATACAACCAAAAAGTTGTGCAAATAACACCATACCTGAGTAAGACTATTAAGAATTTTTCTACAGTCACCCCAAAGATCAATAACTTAAATCAGGACGTTATTTTCTTAACCGGAATGTTACGGAAACAATAGAAATAACTAGGTAGCTATGTTGCAGTCATTATATGGTCGGTAGAGATTTTACCTACAACCAAATGGTCAAAATTGAGTTAACTTATACTGTTATGAACTTCTTCGCGAGGAAAAGGCAGTTGTCGAATGCAAATGTGTTTGCTAGTTGCGTAGAGGACCTCATATACGACTCGACGAATCGCTTAGTTTGGCCTGAGAGATAAAGTCTCCACTGCTGCGGAAGCATGCTATGCGTATGAGGATCGCTGACTCTGACGTGCTATATGCTGAGCTATATGCTGAGGAGGACATCTCCCACATTTTTAGTGCCTGTAGGCGGGAAAGTGACTGAGATGGGTGGGCAGTCTTTCCTTTTAAAACTTGGTGGATCTGAGGTAGATGGGACATGACAAGCTGGTCAAGTTCTTTAGTGATTTGAGTTGTTTCGGATATGCTTAGTGACCTACGAGGCTCCGAAGGGCCCTATTTTGGTGCCTAGTGAGTGTGGTCGCGCAGCGCTTCGCCTCTTCTTAAAAATAAAAAAAAGAATACTGACTGCACCTGAATATTTATTAATATGTAGTTTACACATCCTCGACGATAAAAGTTCCATAGATGTAGAATGTAATCTTTTCTGCAGCTAAATCTCTGAGTTAGTTTGTCACACGCGAACTGATTGTACAGACCCAAATTTGCAGATCGATCGGCCGATCAAACTTTGGTCTGTGGGTGAGTCCTTAAGGGTGTCGCTTTTAAGGTGTACCTACACCGGGACGGCTCCAGGTGTTTTCTCTGTCATCGGTCCGTCCAGCTGGTTGTCTTGCTTAGAAGACGCGGTGTAGATTCCAAGTCGCCGTGTACGCTTGTTACAAAGGTGTAGTTAGTGGTGGGTAACGCTGTATCGATTTAGTGCAACGTTTTATAATATGATTTTTTTAAAGGAATATTAATTTCAACTAGATTATCTGCAAAGATCTTCCTAAATACGGACAGTGTTAATTGATTGTGCCTTGTAAAGCATCAAGGTATGCCATATGAAGATCGCTAGTGGACACAGATACTGAATTTAGACAACAAGAACATTGTATTTTTTCCCGACGAGTATTCAATCGAATAACTATCGAAGCTCTGATCGAAACTTGTCCGTCCGCTGATACAAACTTGTTGAGTCTATTCTTCGTGGTATGGACCACACAAGATTAGCTTTCAGGGTCTAATTGTAAGTCAAAACACACTGCGAGCCGACACCAACAAAAGGAAATAGCTGGTGACTAAACGCTAACTCTTTAATTTATTACGGTCTGGCGTACCTTTCGTCCAACTTGGAGTTGGATAGCTTTGCAAGATTTTGTATACTTGCTATTAGTGTTTTTGATTTATAGCTCAATTTCACATCTTCAGTCGCACATCTTCCAGAATAAAATGGCTAAAGAGCCGACCAGTTTGCACCATAGAGGAGCACTGACTATTCAAAGTTCAACGATCGTGCCAATGCTTCCACAACTAAATTCAACATTTTTTCGGAATAATACCTGGCGAGATTTTTTTTTATTGACACTATATGCCGAATCTAATATCTAAGATCGGATCTAGTTCAATGCTCGGGTACGCAAAATTTTGCGCCCAGGTCATGTATGAACGGCCTTGAACCATACTAATTCCCGCTATACATCAACTATCGCACACAGTCGAGTTCTACCATATCGCCTGGGTACTACCTGAACAGGTAACAGATCATATGGTTAAGTGTAGGATAATGTGGCCAAAGAAGTCGAGTTCTCCACATCTCGGAGATGTTACCATGTTCTTCGTTGCTGTTCTTTTAATCTTTGTTGTTGTTCATATCGTTACAGTTGATGCTGGTTTCCAATAGTTCGTGGTGCTTTGTCCTGGTCTGCTTCACATATTGAAGCCGTGTGAAGATCGGAAGAAAATCGTCGACGCTATTGAATTGATTTCTAGATGACCAGCAGCGTTGGGATGGGACTTCGGTCTTGGGACCGACTTTGGTACGAATTGATCGCACAAATACCGTCAGAAGAAAAAGAAGAACTCAAACTGAAGAAGAAGAACTTAAAATGAAGAAGAAGAAACTGAAGCCTCAGGCTTAAGCTAAGTTCGTTTGTCCATTGATCGCGCGATCGTGCTTTCTTCTGATCCGATTATGCTGACGCACACCAGTCGGGGTCGGCTTCAAACGTAAAGAAATACACCGGAATTCCACTGTAATTACTTTTCATTCTGTTTAGAGGAGCGAATTATGTTGTTTTAGATTGGCTTTGTTGGGGGTAATGTAACAGAAGCCGCTAATGTGCCCGTTTGATGGGAACTTTTTCATAAAAATGACATCGTCATTTCTAGAACTTGAAAATTTTCGCGCCTGAAAAAAAAATGAACGCAGAGCAATCGCGAATTAATGAAGGTACTTGGTATTTCCTGCAGATGTCATCATATACGTACAAACATACTTACATCGCATACGTAAACACACGGTATCGATAAAGATTCTACCTACCTGAGTTGCAGAATTTGAACAATTATTTACTTACCTGTTCAAATGTAGTTGCAGATGGTAAGCCTTAGTTTATAATTCTGGTCTACATTTTCATATTAGATTCGTGATTTTTAGGTGCTCAAAGTATTCTATTCTATCTCTATTTATTCTCTCGCCTTTAGTATTTGCAACGTAGCCAATCTAATGCTTTGTAGCTAGATATTCTTTGGTTGATGTTTTTCTCACCAGAGCAGCACGGGTAGGTTACCAGAGTCGAATATAACAATATATTCTTCTTACACCAACTTTCGAGTGGGAGTAGGTATACAGGTAAACTTTAGTTCCTACGCAAAAAGGTAATATGAACAGGCAACTCCATGACGTTCCTGCGCTAAAAAATTGTGACGCACTCTTCAAATTCAGTGCAATACTATATAACCAAAAAGGACAATTCTATTACCTTCTCAACCTTTGTTATCAAACTATTTACCTATTCCTAGCAAATGCCAACAGTTAATATAATTTACAATTGATTTGCGTCGCCATGTTGTCGAAAGTTACAACATTAAAGGACACTCTTGTCTTTAATGCAATATTTTTCTGGTGCGTCGGTAAACTTAATGCGACTTAGTTTCATACAATCGGCGACAATATTTCTGTCACTTTTTCTGTGTCCTTAATTAAATTGGGTCATCGATGTGGGTGGGTGTCCGCACAAAGCAGTTTAGTGACACAAGAGTTCATTCCATCTACTCGTTGAATACAGATAGGCGCTAATCCAAGGGAACACCCACATAGGATCTGAGAAGGCTCCCACACAGGACGACTTTTCTATTCAATTTATTACGTTTACTACAGCTGTAGGTGGCCTTGAACCTGAACTCGATAGGCTTTATGCGTTCCTGGAAAATTTTCTGTGGATGAAGGATTCGACTTTTAAAGTTCAATAAATGGAAAAGGTTATTTGTTAATTGTTTATTTTTTCGAACTGCACAGCAACAAAGTTTCTTATTTGAAGGTTGTCTGCATTTGCAGTAAGCTTTGAATGATATCTCCTTGAGTGGACAATAATGAAAAATTTGGTTATATCATAAAAGGTTCAAGATCCACTTCTTGCCTTTGACCTTTGTAAGCCATTATTGGAAATATAATTTTGTTGTTGAAAACAATTCGAATAAAAGTAGATATAGAGAGAAAGATCAAGTCCTTGCTATAGACTTCATCAAAAGTCCTATGAAAATTACATTTTTATACTTGCCACTTTCGAATAAAAAATCAGGTCAAATTAGCAAGCTAAAGTTTGGTACTTCTTCAAGTCCTTCAAGCTTATACATTTATTGTATCCTTTAAGGGGGTCTGTGCAAATTCCTGGATCCCATGTATTTCGTATGGTGAAATGCGATCCGTTTCGGTACCTGTATCTCAGCTTCCATCTAACTCACGACTGTCAGATTTTGTACACTTATTGTTTAGTGTACTTAAGAGCTCAGTGCATGAGTAAATTAATAAATTTTCACTAAAAGTTGTGCTATTTAAGAAAAAAGGAATGTATTAAATTTTACTGTTTTACTTGTTTTTTGTCATATTTATTTCCAATAATTTAAATTTCTCTTAAACGTTAACATTGCGTTGAGTGGTCAGGCTGTCGCCTCTTCAACTATTGGTTACATTGGTTTAGCATGTGCTAGTAAATAAAGTTCTTAGTATTAATTTTTTAGGAAAATTAAATTAATTTTGAGCCATCCACAAATACACTGTAGAACTAAGATTAATAAAATGGGTGAGAAATCCTTGGGGGCCATTTGCTTGGGGGGCCATTTGCTTGGTGCCTATATTTCTAAAAGCAGCTTTTCGTCCTACTAAAACTTACGCCAAAAGCTCTAATTTGAAGGCAACAAAAAATTCACCCTCGTAAGGTCAAACATTTAACGACCTGGCTATTATCTAATTTCCCACAGTACTTTGCATAGCTCCACGCTGGGGGACAGAGTGGTGAACTTTTGACTTGCCTTCCTGGTGTTAATGATCCCGGCCTACTTACTAGTAAGGACTAAGGAGTGGATGTCGTATCCGAAATATATTTGGCGCCTAGGAATTAAGATATAGCATCCCGGAGGTTATTATTCTCGGAGAACTCCAGTGGGCGGCTCCTAATGTGTTTTTCTAATAACATTTTCATTAAGAGTACAAATAAAACGGTTGACCCTTTTCGCATTAGGATTCTCCGGGAGTTATCACTAATATTTTTATTGTTGTCATCTTCCAAGAGAAGGAATAGGAAGGGTTCTTTCCAGGTAATCTCGTTGTGCAGGCTTGTCACTTTTCTACGTGGCTAGCGACTATGAGGACTTGGTTCTCCTTTTGTCTCCCCGTTCAACAGAAGAGAGCCGTCTCGAGTTCCAGCAAGAAAAATTAACAGCTGTCGTAAATTTAGGTCAGCCATAGAAATGTCCTTCGGTGTGTGGAATAAGCGTAGAGAAACGGCGTCACGCAATAATTTTCCACCTTTCTTATGGACTCCCTGGAGAAATGCCATTAAAGCAACGGTATTCGTTATTAAAGCTGCGTGCTGATGATCCACCGAAAAGGACCTTATGGATGGCAAACAATGGGTTTGTTCCAGAGCAAAGTGATTATTGTCATCATCATCAAACACAAATCAAAATGGTAAAGTCGTTCTTTGATTGGAAATTTCCCACGGGATTGTCACCACAAAACGGTAATACCGCTTCATGTCCCGTATGCCGGCCGGGTTCTTCCTCCCCGCGCAAGAGAGCAACGTACAAGGCATGTGGAAACTTCCGTCACAAAAGACTTACACACGAATAACCTTGGCCAGGTAAAAATCGAGCACGTGTTCAACAATTGCTCGGTAAAACCGGCGTCGTAGGCGGCTTGTGGCGTGGGCGGAAAAATTGCCTTTAATCAATGACATCATCGTAGCTTGACGATGTGACGTCATAAATTGTGTGGGGTGTGTACTATGTCGTTGTATTGAATTCTCATGGCGCATGTAAATAATCCGAAAATCGAGTTCCAACTAATCAATGACGTCATTACGCGAAATATCCAAGGAGCTTGAGTGTAGGTGGAGATATGCGTGGGACCTTACAACGTCACGGATGTTTATTTTTGAATATTTCCCGGAACTGACGTCGAACTTCTAACGATTCCCGAAGGATTTGATATTCGAGGTGAACCGAAGGCCTGATGTGATGCTGCTGTCCAGTGGAATCTTGTCTTCAGCGTGGCCAGTTTACGAAAAGGACGATGAAAAGCGCTATGAAAAACAACAACCGCAGAAGGCGATCAAACAGGGAAGTGGGTAAGCGTTGAGAGTGGGTGAAACTTGAGTCCCATTTCAAGGATACACAACATCCTTCAAATGCATACTTTACTTCGTTTAGTCGTAGTTCCTCCGTTCTACTTGCATAGCTTGTTATTTTTTTTTTGTCCTTTTCTCTAGTTTTTCCTTCTAGAAATGTCTGCAGTGCATGAAATCCTGTCTGCCATCGAGCTCACTCCCAGCATGAGCAGGCCGAGGGCATATTCGGTCCGTGCAAAGAGAAATAGTCCTTTGGATTTGTTTGTTGAGTCTGATAGAGTGGAATTTGCAGCGCGAGGAGCGAGGACATAGGCGAAGAGCGACGAAAGGAACGTTTGTAGCGTATGTGCGGTGAGTTGAGGAAGTTTGAAAACAGGTCAATTTGGTTTGAACGTACTCCTCGTATAAATGTGACGAGGGGGTTGGCGGAGGTGGGCGGCTCCATACTACGATACGAGTCGTACCAGGGGAGTATACTGAAAACCATTTGTAGAAACGACCTTACAACGATGATCCGATGTGGGAGAGTTTCATTTGTTAAGTGGCGGGTTGTGAGGGATTCTCGTTTGCCTTGTGCCCAGTAAATTATGTGACGACGGTATTTTGTGTTGTAAAGGTTCTGGGGGGTTGTTGCTAGCAGCGATACAGGTTTTTTTATTGGTGACCAACCTTCTAATCAACACTTAATTTTAATTGAATCGACAGAATGAACTGTTGATTTTAAATAAAAGGGATGAGCTTATGATTTTGTATTAACGTTTTTAAGTACACTGATCTAGAGCTTAGCTTAATTATAATTTGGGGTAATATTTTTACAAAATCTCTTGTGATGATAAATTGAAACACACCGCAGATACGTGAGATGAAATGCAGAACTTCAATTTATATTGTAATTTGGGATAATATAATGTACTAGGTGTACTCGTATCGACTCGTATCGTCAGAAGGGGCCAGGCCTGGTGAATTAGCAGGAATGAGTAGCACCTCCCAGTTGAGTGTATCCAAGTATAGTAGCGGACCAGTTTTGACGTGAGCGATGGTGCGTTGTCGTGGAGGAATTTCACCTTGTCATGGCTTTGTTAATATTCCGGCCTTTTTTAACGCAGAACACGGTGGTAGCGGTGGGCATCAACGGTTTCACCAGTTTTTAAAAGCGCATAGAAGACAATACCCTGCTGACAATTTTCTCGCTTCTTGTCGCTCAGGACGATCGCCGTCTTTCAATCGACGAAATCAAGCTCCGCACGTTGATTCCGCTAAGACAATATTACTATAGGCCTCAACAAGCATGTGATGCGACTCAGCAACCGTTTTCTTCAAATGAAAGCAGAAAAGGCAGATCTTACCGCATATGATCGTTTTCTGAAAAAAAAAACTAGACATGATCTGCACAGGACAAAGGTATGTTGTTCAATGAAATTTGTGACGATGTGCACTGATTAATGTTAAGAACTCACTAATCCTTAAATAAAAAAATGGCGTCCGTAGTTTGCTTCACACGCTCACTAACACCATATACCTATGTATGTGTCAACGATCGTTTTAAGGTTATAAACCTGGTAATGAGTAGTTACTCGATGCGGGGAAGACACGCAGCAAAGCAGTGCATTTCGAGCACTCAGGAAAATTGCAAGAGCTCAGGCAGGGAGCGAGAACGCAGTACTTTCATCCTCATAACATCAACGCCGTGTACATGCACTCTTGCAAAAAGGTAAGAAAATGTCACTGCAGTCACTCGCGTCGCAAGCAATTCTCATGCGATCGTTGATGATTCTCATTCTGACCAAATGTTGTAGGCCACAAGAGCTATGCCCTATAGGACCACCAACCAGACTACCACATTCTCTTCTGTACAGATTGAGAAGAGAAGCAACGATCCGCTCCACTTGGTCTCTCAACAAGATTCCTAGTCTGCTGTATTCCCGGAAAAAACCACCATCTCTCACCAATTTAGCAATAGCAGCTCCAAGAGAGCCAACAGTCAGACCGAAAACTGATTCTGGTCAAACCAAAGCTGACTCTAATCCAGTCACATCTCCTCCTTCGCCCCTCCCATACTCCACTTCTGTCTCGACAGCTTCAATAGGCTCGTAGGGCGTAGAGAATCCCATTTCCTGCAACACCAGGACCTGGGACCCTGCTCCCTTGCCGTCGCTCCCTTAGTAGAACCTCACTAACTCCTTTCTTCTCGTCTTAAGTCTCCGATCTGGACGATAGAAACTGGGTTGTAGTTTTTGAGTTATCGTGCGTACGGACAGACGGACAGACTGGATGGGGTTTTGGGGTTCTTGGTCACAAATGGGCAAAAAAGAATGTTGACCTTTTTTTGTCCGAGGTTCGGTTCCAGAGTTTACAAAGTTTTAGGCTGGATTGGAGTTTGTAGATGGTGGAGGACGGTCTAAAAATCTCCTTCTTCACACAATCTGCAAATACAGAAACCAGTCCAATGGTATGCAGATGCTTCTTAAGTTTACACTGTCCTGTAATTAGCACGATCAAGTGCTGAAACGGAATCCGGATCAATTTGAACAATTTGGAGGTCCGTTTCTTGGTGACCTTCCAAAAACAGTTTGGGCTGTGTGCACCCCCTCGACACTGCCAAAGGTCAGCTTAGATGTTAATCCAGTCTTTATAGACTATAGAAATCAGCGTTCAAAGAAAATACACTAAAACCGATAAAAATCGATAAAGTCAAAGACACTCGTCAAGAATTTCCGGTAGTTTCACATCGAATTGTAGAGCACACAGTGAGGTGCCGTTGTTTCTTATCAATTTTGTGTGGCGGGAATACATTTGGAATTAAAGCGAATCGTCATACCCGCGCAGATACCGTCAGTTCTCATTGCATGGCAGCGTACTTACTATCTGCATAATGTGTGTATTGTAACGGGGTACGGAGTGAAGAAAACTGTTCCGTGCCCTGACCTAAAGCAAAGCAAATGGGAATTAGTGGCATTTCCAATTTGACTAAGACTCTCAACGTTAATTTATTATGTGGAAATGGATGCAAACAGAAAATTGCAATGGCGATGGCTCCAAATCAGCGAAGAAAAGCTGATACTTCAGCCTTTTAGGTGACTTTGAAGATTTGATGAATTTGTCACGACTCCTCACGTGCGTTGGGCGTTCCACCATACTCACGACGCCGTTTGCTGACCAGTGCCAAGGCCTGTGTTATCCACATCCCGTCAGTCCAGTCCAAACAGCCGTCCACAAGATTAACGAGCCCAACCAGAAGCATTTATCTCGACCACACTATCGCAACGTTCGTCCGTTCAGCCACCTTCCATCGCTCCAAGCTCCCATTTTCACGATTCGAATTCTCTTGTTCTGCCCAAATACTAGTATCCCCAGCTCCAATGCTCCGTATCGTTGTAGACCCTCAGAAGCTCTTCATGGCTCCAAACTCCCACATACCAACTTCACAGGCCGAGCAAGAGCAACTTTATATGCTCAGCAAGGAATAAATCGTCACCGTCAGAAGCACTTCGAAGCGCTTTCGTTCCCCATTCCCCAACTTTATACCACCCCTCCCCCGCGCACTCCACCCTCAACCCAACTACCACCACCACCTTGACTGCAACTCTGAAAATCTTTGAACAAACACTCGGTTTGGGAGCATAACATAGTTGGTGTACTGCTGAAGTGCCATAGAAAAGCTGCGATGCATTGTGGGGCCCAGGCCTTAGCCCTACAGCTCGAAGGGGGGCAAAACGAAAGGTAGTGGTAACTGACAACCCAACAACAACAGTCCTGTGCTCAACTCTGAAACGTCACATGTTGCTGATGGCGGGCAATAGCTGCTTGATTAGAATCAATTTTAACGGAAAATAAATGAATTATGCAAATCAGATGACATGACATAACACAGGGATCGGACTATACGGCTAGGGTGTGATATGGTCGTGTTAAAGGGAAGTCGTTATGGAATTCTCCCAGCCATTTCCATGCGAATCGCTTGGGCCGAGTACTTGCTGCAATCTGATCGAAAAAAAAGGGGGCACTCGTATCGCGAAGCGGAAAAAAAAGGAACAGAAATTAAACGGCCGTGGCTGACGATTTAATGAACCTCTCAGCGTACTGTGCATTTTTATTACGACTGTAAATTATGCGTGGAATTGCTTTTGATACCGACACACCATGTGAATTTCGCCGAGATCCAAAATTTAGTAATGAAATTCAGTTTTTATTGTTTTTAGCCTTTTGTTTCGGATATTGTTGGCATTAAAGGTAAGAAATCAGCTTTATTCGAATGCAACGTGGTTGCATGTAAGACCAGTTATTGATGGGCCAATTGAGACGTGATTTGAGATGTGCTAATCCGCGACAAACGGCGTTGCCGACGAGCTAGTACGTGCTGTTCACAAGTAGCGCCACCGACGGCGTCATGGACACCTATAGTAACGCAGTTCAGAGATGGAAGGTAATAATCTGAGTTTTTTTTATAACACTGTGCCTAAACCTAAGTCACTCCAAAATCAGTACAGACGTTTTCCTCAAAACCCTCGAATTAGTCGCTAACCCTGCTTCTATACTGGCAATGTATCAGCCAACACCCTCGTATATACCGCAATCGTTAATACGTATTAAACTGTTATCGGTATTAAGTTAACACCATTGCCATTTATATCGCCTAAGCGTAGGTACTAAGTTAATCCACTTTGCTTTAAACGTCATATGTGAAGTTGACATGCAGGTGAAATGTCACATGTCGCCATCTGTGAAAATGCAAAAATAGTGGAAGTTTAGTGTTGCCATAATGCCATTTCAACTGTGCTCTGTTTAATTTAGTCTTGTTCTAATCCAGACGCGGAACTGCATTAACTTAATACCACACATTTACACCGCTTCTTAATACGGACTATGTTAATTCCGGGGTATACGATGCCAATGTCAATATTTCCATAGACAAATTGACAGTGTAGAACTGTAGTAGAGGCATCAAACGCATATGGCAATATTCCTCTAAACATTGCACTTTACTTTTTAGAAGTATATTGATTCCAGGAATGAGTACAACTTCAGCACTGATAGATGCTAGGAAGAACTAGGATCACATGTTGCGTATGTGTTTATTGACTTAAAACAGGTTCTTTATATACGGTAGACTACAAAATCTTACTCCAAGTATTAGAAGAAGAAAGGAAAAGTTATATTCTGGACCGACAATATGTACCTAACTAAAAATATAGACAAACTTAGCAATCCAAGATCAATCAATATAGAGATACCCCAACGTTCAATTCTATGTCCGATTTTATACATAATATACAGACTGCTGAATCAGCTCAACAAGCTAAATATTGATATCAAACCGAAAATCGGGTCACATCTAACAAGAGTCCAGTTCACAAAGTATTTAGAATTTACTATCGGACAATGCACATTAATAGCATAATACCATTGACACAGCTAGTATACACTAGTATACAAACCATGGTATTAGAATCATGGCATTGAAACTAGCTGGATATGATAGATACACAGAACATATGGTATGATTTGACAGTATCTGATATGAACAAGCAACGTCATTTAGTTGTAATACTCACCACATAATTGGGGAATGGCACAACTAGCAGTAAAATGCATAGTATATGTACTATGTAGGTAAATTATCGAATTTGTATACCATGTTACGGGTTTAATACTAGATATATATCTACCAGTTCGTTTATCTCGTATATGCTTAGTATTTGGTGGTATACTACTTGGTGGTATACTACTTATATGATGATGATATTATGATATCAATACCAGCAGTGTATCCATGGTTATCGAAAGAAAAAGGGTCCGATCAGAAGAGTTATAAAAAGAAGTAATTAGGGGACTCTCGAGTATTTAGTATTGTATGTACAATCTATGCCTGAGTGCTCAAGATGTACTGCTTTGTTCTGTGCCTTCACCCGCATCAAACAACAACAATATCAAGGGACTTACACAATTCATTTATCTTAACAACCATATGTAGTAAAAGTCTGGCTCCTACCAAGTATCAATACTTTGAGAAATTCTTCTTGACCGATCTATCGGAATTTGCAATCAAGGTTGCAAGATACATACCTAGTTCACTCCAAAACCCGCCGAGTGAGCTTATGAACCCGCACGAAGACTTGTAGCTCAAATACCGTGCCCAACTTTCAAATTTATTAGACCTACTTAAATATGTTGAACATACATAGTTGCGATTTCGACGACAAACTGTGCTCTGAAGAAACACTAATGTAAATATTTAAATTAGTGTTAAACTCAGATTTATCACAATTTTAAAAGACTTACCTGAAAAAATATTTGGTACAATAATAAAATTATTCATAAAACATAATATGTAATTTTCATAAATCAATTGGATCAAGATCTTTAGGGAATTAACGTACATGTAAGTTACCAGGCAAAAATACACTTTAGAGTAGAACTGGGCATCGTTTCATTTTCGCAGCAGAAAAGCATATCATTGGGCTGTGCAGCGCTTATATGCTGCATGTGTTGAGTTGAGAGATTTCCAGCATATTCGGTTGTTTGTGTGGAATGCGCAAGAACTAGTACTACATGCGAGAAATGTCTAGGACATGCGAAAGGTACTATATGAATCTCTCCACGATATTGCAATTTTCGAGATTTTGCACGAATCGAGCATTTTTTCGATGCTGGTCAGCCAGACCATGAGTTATTGATCGGAAAAAGTGGTATAAGTGGTAATCTGAAAATATACAGGGTAAGAGTTCCCATTTCAGTGTTTCCAAGTGGGTTTAGGCTAGTTTTACAATATGTGGCCGAGCATGGTCATGCTCCAAAATTACTTTGTCGTATCTCTTCTGGTATTGCTGCCGGTTCAAACGCATCAATTTTTGAAGACAGTTATCTCCCGTGATGGTTTCGTTGGGTTTGAGGAGCCCATAGTACCCATATGATCCTACCAAATACAGAGCAGAGTTTGGAACCATGGATATTCGATTTTCCATGCTTCGAGTCATCGTAGTTTCATTACCAGACACAATATTCGTACGATGTATAAAAACTTTTTTCCTTTTCGGCCGTTGGTGCAGCTGCTCATGTGTATGTGTAAAACAATTCGATGTCAATAGGCTTCAATTCGTATGACACCAATATAAAGAAATAATATAAATAAATAAATAAATACATAATACAATCACATAATATTGTAAGATGTTCATAACTTAGTTATTGCAAAAAAAAATGCTGTATGTATTTTTGAAGTTGTTAGGATATTTCATTTTCAGAAGTCTTTTATTAATGCATTTTTTGGCTAAAAATTACTTTAATTATTTTAATTGACTTCATAAGTTCTAACTCCAAGTCCAATAAAACCTGATGGCTGATATCAGTGCATTTAATTATGATAAAGCAAAGGGTGGAGTGGAATTGTGTGCTTCTTTTCCTACTATGCAAATTTGGTATCGACTATGAGACTACGACTAAAAGGGGCTTCGCTTCACTTGTGCTCGTTTTGTTTTTAATTCAAAGGGTTAAATACTGTGTAGGTATTGTTAAACAAGATTCAACCTTATAATAATTCCACCCGAGCAGTGTGAGGAAACTTGCTTATGGAAAAGTATAGGAAAAATACTGAAAATGAGAACGTTTACGTTTTTGCTAACTGATAAAGGTTTTTGGTTCTCTTGAAAAATACTCTTAATGTATGTAAGAGTTAGTGCACTAACACAAATTCGTAGTAACCAACATTACTGAATATTTAGAGCTTAAAAAAGGACACTTTGGTAAATCGGAGCTTTGGATATTGTAACGTACAAAATGAGATTCTTGATAAGAAAGTGTAGGCTGGTAGCATTTTCGATGCAAATTGGTGTTCTTTATAACAAACTATTAAACCGTATCGGAAGCAGTGAACATAATACCGAAGAGTAATAAATGTTATTACCTTGAATAATTTATTTCATAATTATCGAATTAAGTATGTAAATTGGAACTGAACATTATGCTGGTTCTTCCGTCTTAAAAAAAAACTACGTACGAAACAATTATTCAAGTAGCATTAATGGTTTGAAGCCATAAGTGTAAATAGCAGAAATGCCTGAAAACTGAGTATCTCAAGAACGGTACGAAAACAAACATGGGGGTCTTGCTTAGTTCTTCGAGCAATGCAGCATATCCCCCCCCCCCCCGCTCGTAACAAAAGAAGTGATTTTTGCAGTTACCGCTTAAAAAGAGTATCGCATACGGCACACTATTTAGTTGGACGACTTTTTAATTGGATCGAGCTGCGCACACTCGTATCTGTCCGACTAAACTATTTAGTCGACGTTTATGTGATTATTGCTTCGACTACTCGGCGGATAGTTACAGCAGATCAAGACAGCAGCAACTATAAAATAATTATCTGACTGATGAATAAGCACCAAATAGTGGTATGACAACATTAACTTAATAGTTAAATATCATACTTCTACGAAGTTCACTACGTAGATATTCTGTAACAAAACGGTGCATTTAGTTGTGTTTCATGTATACACGACCAAATGCAGCAAGAAATCCGATTGTAAATGATTTTTAAGTTGCAGCATGTACGGATCGCCATAAAATGCCTTAGATAGTAGCTATTCGGATTTGGCTGTATATACAACTTTTTAGTTTAGCTAACTTTTTGCTTTAGCTAGGCATTTTTACAAAAAGAATTGTAACGGTATGTTCGTAGCAGGGGCTGTTATTAAATTTTTTTTGGAATCGGTTACACTGAAAATTAATTTTTTTGTCCAAAACCCTAGATCCTCATTAAGGGTGCACTTAATCTAAAACATTGGACCATAACGAATTAAATGCGTTTGGCATCGGGCAGACGAAACAATTTCTTTTCTAACTTACCGTCATCTTGCTCTCACAGAAGAAATAAAAATCCCGTGTACAAGCTCTGCTGCGGTCATATCTGCAAGTGTTGAGTACAGCATATTTTCAAATCGGATATTGGAAGGTTGTGGCTTTCTCTGGAAATTTTGATGTTCTTGACAAGTGGTTGGTTAATAATATATCGTTGGTTTAAAAGCAAAAAGATATGAATAATGGAGACGGTAAGTCGCAATTTTTGTATGAAGCAAGAGTGTCTCCCATTCAAAAGTCCTTAAAATACGTGTTCTCAAATTTTAGCCTGTTAAACGCTTCATGCTAGAAATTTTTTATTTTCTACACATTAATTTTTTAATGGTGCCAGAAATTAAGTGTGTCCTTTCTGCTGGTCCCTGTGATAGTCCTTAAAAAAGGAAAATTGTACTTTTGTCAATTTACCTAAAGTTGGAGATTGGAAACGGTTCACTATCGAGGAGCAAATAAACGAGAAAGAGCGAACCACATGTGCAGTACTTATTCTGCGTTATCCCCAACTACAATATAAATCGGAGTTCAGAATTTCATCTAGAGTATTATACGATTGGCTTACAGCCGATGACTACAATGTGTTAAATTTCTTCATGTAACGTACGAGTATGTCCATTTTCCCGAAGTTGATATTCTTAAGCTGTTGAGTCGAGACCTTGCAAATGGTCCCTAATAAACGAGTATACATGAAAAGCGAGTCCATTGTAATGAGGTCACCTGTATTGTTATTTGTAAGTACACGTTGATAAATACTCAATGGAATAAGACGTTGATGTGGTGTAATTCCTTCTTCTCAAGATACGGCAGAATATAACGTGACAGTTGGAGTTCCTACGAAGACAAAATTATCGTATAATATCCGAAAGTGACCACAAGGTAATTCTTTTTTTTTTTAAGTGAGCCGCAGACAAAGAAATCCTATCGAAAATCTTCAACAGAGATAGGTACAATTATGTTGGAAAAAAATACATTTTACTTATGGTAGGTGAACATATTAGTATGTTTTACCTGAATAGCCGCCATCTACACTGGTTTAACATCCAACTGTTTCTGATTAGCCGAAGACTTGGAAAACCTGGTTTTAGTTGATCCTTAAAAGAGAGTAGAGTATCAGAAGTTCGTTATAAAAAAGTTGCACAGTATGTAGGTGATATAAGCCTTGCTTCTAGCTAAGTATGATAACACGATGTAAGCAAATTCATACAATTTTTATTTGCCACATAATTACGAGTACCTACTATTACTCGTTCATATTGTAGACAAAAACTCATATGCAAATTACAATTATTGCTGACGCGCATTTATGGTAACAAAACCGTGTCGTTTTCCATCACGCTCACTCTACGTTTTTTCTCCCATCCACGGAGCTGCGTCTTGCGTTACGTTACGTGCTGCGAAGCGAGCGTGCTGAAGTTTTTACTACGTGAAAGGGGACCGCGCGGGCTACGCTTTACGCATAGAGACGTAGTGCACTGCGGGTTGGATTCGGATATTTAGGGTTTGAATTAGGGTATATTGAGTCAAGACTAGCGTGACTGATACTGATACCGATACCGAGTGATATGATATTGCATTTTGCATTGGAGGCCAGAGGTCTACATTCTTCTCAAATCTCAATCGACTTAATAGACAAAAGGCAATTATTGCTCTAATCACCCAGAGATTACACTTTAAAACTTCACTACTTCATAGAGAAAAAAGTGGTTACAGAAATAATGTTTCAGTATCGGTATAATTTTCATGAATTCGATAGTGTTGGTTTCCATACTGAAGTAGTGTGCGTCTGCCATATACATTCAAGGCAACTTCTAAAGAGCACGTAAAACTTACGGAGCAAAAATCATAATAAAAAAAATTCTCTTCGGTTTCTGGTAATGGCAATTGGCAAGGTGTTTTATATGTTTTTGGATTTCACTTTTTTTTTGGAATACCACTTCATAATCTCTCTAAAGACTGCTCTTTATTCGGACATGCGTGTAGTTGTGTCTTTCTTTTGTTTTCTTAACTTTTGCTCCGTTTGATTTGAAAAGACAGTAATTAAGCCTAAGTCATGCCTGCAATTAATACGGCACTTATGTCAGTTCATATTTCAACGATATTAATTCATAAATGGTTTATGGACGAAAACCGTATGGTGGCTTTGGTGTTATTAGGAGAGAGATGTCAGCGTGTAATTCAGGAGCTTAATGTGACTTTGATGCCTTCGTGTAAATTGACTTATTTAAATATTATTTGATACCCACCTATTGAAATCCCCCCCAACAGTATTGACAAATACGACGGGTGATATGGTGGAAAATATATGAGCTTTCCAAGATGGACAGAAACTGACAGTTAAACGTTATTGACAAATTGTAAAGTTGGAAATCGCTTCCTGATGGAAATTAAAACAACCCTCCAATGTTTAATATTTCGAGAAAAATAAATATGGCATAATTATTGAATTATTATTTAAAAAGAACATAAATAATTTTTGGTCATTTTGGTATTTGAAATGGGTTTCTTAAAAGAATTAATTTTGTTGTTGATATCTTTGCCCTTCTTATTTAATTGTAACAATAATTTAAGTTCACTTTATGTGATATTTTCTAGTAAAACACTTTTATTCGCTCGCCATCTAAATATTGAATAAAGATAACGTTTAACAACTAAAACTGGTTTGGTTTATCTTGGAAGGTTTTGAAATTAGCCACCAGAGTACACGGCATACTTGTCGATTTTTATACAAAATTAAGATAGCGGAAACATGGATTAAAGTGATTTTAATCTTACAATTGAATACGAATAACAAACATCATAAACATATTTATTTTTTTCAAAACACAAATTTCAAGTCCAAAAAATACAAATACTTTATTTATCGGTTGGCGTGACTTGTAAGTAATGACCGTCGTAATTGTTCGATATGTACAACTGACGACGTCGGGGCGACTTTTAACCGACCTCGTTTGGAAAACAAATTTCAGTCCGTCTGTACGCCGTTCGGAAAATCGTTTAAAGGCTCTGGGCTCTTAAGCCCTTGGAGCTATTAAGTTGAATTTTTTTGGTGGGTAGAATGGTTGACCCCTTTTATGGGTTTGGTTTCTAGATTTTCAGCCTCCTAGGGTAAGCGGTAATTTGAAGTTTATGGTACGTAGACCTTTGATAGAGTACCTATTTGCTAAAAATTTTCACTATGGTTGAAGGTGTAGGCTTTCGAACCGAGACATTCATCAAAATTTATTCTTAACACTTTGCGTGCCACACTTTTGATCAAAAATTTAGACAATGCTATTTAAAGGGTCAAAATTTCTGTGCCCCCATGGCATTTAACGTGTTAAAGGGTCCAGTAGCACATCTTCATATATATACTACATTTCAACCTCTTAGCATAAACCGTCGCCGAGATATAAAAAACTATACCGCACCCCTGTACCTGGATTTTTTATTATTTTTGTAAGATGGTTATAGTGACTCTATATATTCGTCAAAGTTCGGCCTACTATCCTTTTCAATTTTTGGGGAAATAAAATTCAGATCTTTTTGTTTTCTACCCGCACCACTAAAATTTGTTCACTGCAATAGGTCTACTGAGCCTAACTAACAAGTATTTCTTTTAAAATTACCACCCTTCAAATTTTACCTTTAGTACTATGTACTTGTAATTCTATATACAGAAAACAAATGTCATCTTCCTGGTACAATTGGTTCGGAAGATATAGTAATCAAAAGTTTTACGGCGGACAGACGGACATATTTTTTTTTTTTTTGCTTTTTGACCCAAATGTCCTAAAACGTATTTCAGGATAGCAAATTCTTTGGAAACTTCAGGTCGATCACAATACTCTATTTTAAAAAAATAAAATCGTTGCTGATTAGTGTGGCGTAGATCAAATTATTGATGACATCAGTAAACTCTTCAGACAATGCCGCCTATAAAAGAACTCACAGGTTTCAATTTATTGCGAATTTGTTTTTTATAAACATTAGACGAACCTCTTGTGGACCCATAGTAGTTCCGGGCTTATGACCATCTTTATGAGGTCCAAACTGGCATGTTTTTACACCTACATTTAAGCTGCAAACTAGTTTTTGCACAACTTTCGAGCGTCCTTCATTTGAAGTCGAGAGGTCATCCAACATACTTAACTGCAACACATAGATATACGAAAAAAATAAAAAGTTATACAAACAAAACAGAATGCTGCTGCTCAACCCTTTCGACCTTGCCCAAAAAATTGCTTCGGACATCCTATCGAAAAATGACTAGTAGTGCTTGGTTATTTGCTGTAGTGATTAAGTCGGAAGTGATTACTATACGTACTCACGCGGAATTCTTAGTCCGTAGTACTGCAATTATTTCTGGCTCAGATAAGTGGCGTGTGGTATCTGGTATGAATTGTCAGTATGTACAGAAGTACCGACAATATCAGTTTAATATCTACATATACCTATATTACCAGGTAGACATATGGTACATACGAGTATATATCGTAGTTCGGAAGGTGTACGTCACCTTTTCTATTTTCGTGATTGCGCTCGATCTTTAGAAGCTATGGTGCGTGCGCAACTTGTTGCTGGTCTTCTATCTTTTGGATTCGCGCGAAACAGAGTCTCAAGGAAAGCGACTCTACTCGCGCACAAAATAGTAATCAGCTAATAAGTTATTCATTTTACTCATATGATTATTCGAGTATGTTTACTTCACGCTTAATTCAGCCAGAAAGAGGTGAGAAGCTGACGAACAAAACAACGAATGTGCAAATTTTTCTGTAGAAAGTCGCCGGCGAACGATATAGACTTTACAACTTTTCAAGGCTATTGTACGTAGCTCTGTCTGTTTTGTGAAAAGGTGTTAGACGAATCGTTACGAAACGATAGATACCTAAAGGTCAGAAAATACCTGCATACCGTACACAGTACCTACATGTTCAACTACAATAATCTTTGGAGATTGAATTGCTGCTGCGATTTGAGATAAGGTGGTGCTGTAATGGATTACAGCATTGAAAGAGGTAAGTCGTAGTCCTGCTCGAAACAGCAGGTGAACAAAGAAAAATTACTAGATCTAAGGCAGAATATTTTCTGTAAAGGTGCATAAGACAAACACATGAAATCGAGATAAATAGCACCCTTGCGATATCGTCGTACCTGATTAAATCACCTGTGCTTTTGCTCGACCTTCATAGTGCAGCAGACCTTTATATGATCCCCACTTCGTTACTGTGTGGTATCGGTAAGTGGAGGATTACTATTTATACATGTAGTCAAAGTGGTTGGGGTAGGTAATCGATAAAATCTTATCAAGTAGCAAAGAGAAGCGATGACAGGGTAGGAGGTATGATACATATTCGAGTATGTTCAATAGGAGACATACGAGTATATTACTAGTTTTCTACAAGGCAAACACCGATGCTTATTTCAAGTATGTTAAAAAGATTGGGTTTTGAATTATGAACACGGTAGTGACTAGGCAGCCTAGTATGAGCTAGCAGCAGGAATACGAGTAATGTATGTATATGAAAGTGTATTCTAAGGTACACTTTCCAATATAATATATTGAGGAATACGAGTAATGTATGTATATGAAAGTGTATTCTAAGGTACACCTTCCAATATAATATATTGAGGCCCTGTGTTGTTCGGTGGTGCGAAATCCTGTATCCCGCTTTCATTCTTCCGAGGGAAAAGCTTCAAATTCCAAATTGCAATCGTTTTTTGTTCGCATATTTTTGTTGATCGGCGTTAACCAGTCAAATATCGATTGATTCTTGGTTTGATCGCCTTTGCATATGGGAATATGAGAATAACAGAACCAGCGCGAACAATACTTATGCATGTGAGGGTGAACGTTTTATTTCTTAAAAATTTTAGCTCTACCTAAATACCAAGTTTCAGCCTTATATCATTATATGTAGGTTCTTAAGGTATAAGCATCGGAACCTTTCCCTTTTCACCCTCCCCCACCCTCACCCTCTACTGCCACATCCCCTATTCTATTGTTCTATTGTGCCTACTTCTGGTAAAAAATTTGAGCATCTATCTTATACTGTTCTTGAGATATGAAACGTGATTGTTTTAAAAATTTCTTATCCCCTCCAGTTCCATGTTTTACCACCCCCTAAAAAAATTTACTTTCAGCAATCTTTATTTGTCAGCCTGAATACTCAAACCGAATTTCATCTTTCTAGAGCTATTGGTTTTTGAGATATCGTAATCTAAAGCTTTTCACCCCCACCCCCGTACGCCACTACCCCCACTCAAAAATTTCTTTTCAATCTTTTCTCCTAGGTACAAATATTTGATAAGTTTTAACTTCGTGCAATCAACGGCTTAGGATATATGGATTTTAGAATGTTTTGATCTCGGCATTGTTGCGTTTCAGACGCATTATTTTCCACGCGCTCCCACACCCCTTCACCCATATCAACAATTTTTTTTTATCGAAGTTCTATAGAAATTCCAAGTTTCAGCCTCCTAGAGTAAGCGGTTGCTGAGATCTAGAAACGAAAATTTTTCGTCTAAAACGCTCCCCTCTTCTCCCCCCTCATACCACCATCATTCTTAAAAATACAAGTCGTAGAGGTTCACCCAATCTACCCACCATACAAATTTCATGATAATACATCAACCGGTTTGGGAGCTACGCGTCTTCAAACTATGTTGCGTACGGCGTACAGATGGACATTTTTTTTTTTTGCTTTTTTAGGGTCTACTAGTCCTAAAACGTGATAATACAAAATTTCAGAGTAGCAAATTTTTTTGAAATTTCAGGTCAATCATCATACTTTATTATTAAAAAATAATAAAGTAATGTACTAGTTAATTTTACACGAAACGTCTGTGAAACTTTTTAAAATCAGTGTAGTTCAGATTTGTCCCGGTAAAGTGACTCGATTTTGCTGTTCTTCCCTTTAAGTAGCGACCAATGAAAATGATAGTTTAGAAATCAAAAAGCAGGACCAACAACTTTAATGGGTGTTTTAAAAAGGTTGATACCCATGACAGTTCTTAGGAAAATCTTATGGGAGTTTCTCAACTATCACGGGTAGCCTCATGGGTTTGCATGTTCTGATGAGTTCAGCCTCTTATTTTCGGTCGAAGTTTTCCATCGGGCACGTTAATTTTGGAAGAAATAAAGTAAATGTGTTTAGTCCCTTCGAATATTCACTTGAATTCTATTAACTTTGATCCCTTAATTTTTGGAGGTGTTATGCGTGAAATCTCATCTCCATCAGCTTTTCGGGTTGCTAGGGCCTTGATGTATTGTTTTTTATATTAAATTTATCTGTTACTGTATTGTTATTTTATTTTTATAATTTAGATAATAGATAGAGCTGTAGGTACTGAAATTTACCCATGAAGTAGGTACAGTATTGAAAAACGAACGATATTTTTCGTCGCAAAAAGTTACTAAAATGTTAATTCTATTAAAATATGGTATTTGCCAGTACATTTCGTTTCGCCCGGAACACAGTTCTAGGTTCTAGGCCCTTGTCTCTAAGGATCAGGCGAATTTTTATCGATAAGTGCATTTTTCCAAAAGACGTCTAAATGAGTCTTGCCAACAATCCACCATATGTCCCGCAAGTGAATGGCTCATCTTGTTTAAATCTTACATACACTCTTCTATCTCACCTATATTATAGTATACCTAATAGTATTTCATAATTTTAACTATTATCCGATTAGCTGGGGTGGGCTGTCTATTGTGAATGCAGCATACTTGTTATTCTAGGTCAACTATCACACTGTGCTTATTAATTAAGAAAACCCTTAAAACGCTCTATTAGAAGTGTGAATCCCTAAAAAACTGAGCTATAGAAAATAAATGCTTTTATCGTCGTAATTGAAGAGGTTCATTAACACCATCTAAGTGGTCACTTTTCATTTGCTGAATACCTTCAAAACCCGTGTCTGCTTCATATTCTCCGCTTGAGCAATCTCTAAAAATCAAATGACCTTCAATGCTCCGTTTTTAAGGACTAAAAAGAGTACAACTACAACATATATTTGCTGTGTGGCTTCTCAAGCATCGCCACTTGAGAGTTCATCATACCGAAAGGAAATGCCTTTCATTCACGGCACAAACACACTTGCACAGCATGTTTCCACTGAAGTCCCAAAATCCACAAAAGTAAGAGCGAACTAACCAGCCAAGAACCAAGTTATTTGGGATGAGAGATGGCGCTGAATGGGCGAGCCATCAAGAAGCCCCAGCAATCCACTCAACAAATGTTTTAAATCTGCAACAAAAGCTCAACAGTTCCACAGTCAGTCAGTCGTCTTCCGTCATGTGTTGAGTATGGCATCGTGTAAGGCATATACCGTATCATGTGTGGTGTGGGTGTACTTTGCACTAGAATACTCGCTCGTATG
This sequence comes from Beris chalybata, assembly GCA_949128065.1. Classification (NCBI taxonomy): domain Eukaryota; kingdom Metazoa; phylum Arthropoda; class Insecta; order Diptera; family Stratiomyidae; genus Beris; species Beris chalybata. The sequence continues at coordinate 24,866,715 of OX421896.1, read as the reverse complement.
TTGCGAGGATTCTATGGCCGACCTGGTCCATTCGAGAGAAAAAAAAAAACGGAACGGGAACTACAAAAAAGTCCTCGAACTACCACAAAATCCATTGGGTTGTAGTGCATTCACCCCGTAGGACGACGACAGAATTTCTGGGCTCGATCCCTATTTCTTTTCCACACAACATCCATATATATTTTTTTTTTTCTTCTTCTCATCTCCCGCTCTTTCTCTCTATTTGTCTGGTTCGCTGGATTTCAGGGAATGAACAAATTTTTCGGGAGTTTTTTGCCCTCAAAACTCACTCCATCCCAAAAAAAAAGAAAATAATTTTTCATTGCAGGGGGCTTTGTTCGAAGTCCTGAAGCGAACGAACTCGCCCTCCTTTTCGCGTAGATGTAGAAGTGGAAGCCCTCTTTTCGGGTTGTTAACACCGGGAAAAAACTTTCAACTCTTGGATAAGTCACCGTGTATCGAATCGACATCTATCGAGGCTAAATAATAGGCAGGTAGCATACGTGTATTTATTGCGAAACAAAGAACAAGAAAAAACAACAACCACTCTGAAAACTAAGAAGGAATAGGCTGCGTGAAAAAAATGCACGCAGACCAGCCGCCATATGCGCCTGCAGGCGGTTGTCATCTCGTTTTCTTTGAAACCCTTCAAAGTCGGCACGAGATACTCTCTTGGATGCGAAGGAAGTTGTTTAGGTTTGCGGCTGTTCGTACCTTAAGATGCGCGCACACTCCTTAAGATCTTGGTGTATTTAGTCCGTCTGGTACCACACAGCCTTAGTTTAGGGGTTGACGGCTGAGCCTGAGTCTGGGTCACTTTATTGCGCAAGGACAGATGTTCAGCTTCAGGTCATTGCTCAACTGGCTACTGCCCCAGACAATCGACGTACTTAGTACAAAGAATTGAGTTACTGCCGGTGTTGATCGTGTTTTTTCTCTCTTAAAGCCGTAACTCGGGTATTTTATGGGTCTCTAAGTGATCACCTGTTGGTGAGATAGGTGATCACACATATGATTTTATTGGTAATGCTTCGAACTTGTCCAATAAATCGATAACGAACCACATTCGAGTGTGTTTATGGCGCCAAAATGAATTCGTTTCACATATGTACATATACAATCTATAAGTTAATTTTTGATTGAAATTGAAAATTGTTATTAATCTATTAGATTAATTTGAACATGTGCCAAACATGCGATTCAAAACTCTAGCGTCTGGAACTCCTTTTGAGAAATCAGACAATTTTGTAGGACTTAATTTGAGTGTTCTTTCAAAGAGTTGCTCGAGTTGCTCGGCAACAGGGTACAAATAGCAGAAAAGCCATGGTACTGACTCCAATGGTGTGGCTACTCTGCTCTCGATAAAGTTCAGAGTTTAATACATAAAATGCACTGCAAAAATCATTTCTCCTTCTCTATTATCTGCGGAATGTTATGTCAGAGAGAAAAGATGATTTATTCGGTAATAATATTTTACACCTCTATCCACGTCTCAGTTCAATAGTACTATTACATGCTATCCTTCTAATATCCAAGATCTAATATATCCATGCCTTCCAATATCCAATATCCCACCCTCTCGAATATCTTAATACTCCCGTACACCTCTAGCTCACAACACTACAATATGTAAGCCCCGTTTACATGGTGATAGTTTTTGCGATAGTTGCTGTCATGATAATTACTAGCACCATGAAAACTTCTCGATAGTTACTTTCGTGCTGTTATAATAGCTCTATCGCACTATCATGCTTGACGAGATTGTTGATAGAACTATCGCGATAATTTTATCTTGCCATTTACATTTGACGTTAAAAAATTAATATTTAATTTCAAAACATAAAAATATTTATTCATTTCGATATTATGACGTGCTGCTTGTTGCAAGAAAATATAATTTTGATTTTGTGTGTACGTGTTGCTAATTGCGAGACGTCAACTTTTAAATTTTTTTGAATGAATATACAAATTAACCTTAATTTGAAATTATATAATATTTACTTGTTACAATATGCATAATAGCACCCAACTCTACTTGATACATTTTATATTATCACGTTTGACAAGATAAATTAGACAAGTGACATGTCTAATTTCACTGTCGCACTATCACGCCGTGTAAACAGCAGACTGTCACACTATCACACTATCTTGCTATACTTTCGTGAAAGTACTATCATACAAAACTATCGCTGTGAAAACGGGGCTTCACTATCGACATTTTCATGATAAATGTAGTAAGGAACTAAAAGAACTTATTCCCTACTCTTAGTCGACCCCTGTAACACTCGCAAAGCTTTACGCGCCCACGAGTAAACCGTGCAGCCCCATTCGTGGAGAACAGTGAAATTTGGGAAGTCCTTTATCCCCCGAACATAAGTAATGTGGAACGCATTGCCAGCCGATCTATTCCCTAATAAGCGTAACCTTCAGCAGCTCAAAAGCAACGTTCAACGACACTTCAGATGCTTCCCTCCCATTCCACCGCCCTAAACCCCCTAGCAAACCATTTTATCCCCAACCTATGTCGCTCTAGCTGTGCAATCGCATTAAAGGGTGATCCCCTACGTTGTAATGACGGTCGTAAAAAAAAGTGAAAAAACATACCGCAGTCACGATCAGCGGTTAGGCAATAGTATTCTGGATGCAATACTATAGTTGGAAATAAAGTAGAATAAGGAGTCCATTATTAAGGACTCTCGTCTGGTTGCGTTGCGAAAGCAAACGATCTTCAGTTTTCTATTTGTAATGAGAAATGAATTCAATTTTAAAGTGAGTTAGGATCCCCCATTGCCATTTTTTATAATATGATAGTATCTTAGTGTTCACAGTATTATGGTTATTGGTTATAATAACCATACATCGTTGTTTTTCTGAACCTTAGCACTGTTTGAATCAAACATTTTAATGTTTCCTGGGACCGTAATTATCAGGCCTATTCAGCACCAGAGTCATAAGTCACAAAGTAGGTGGAGAGTCACAATTTTAAATTAATTGTGACTTTCCACCTAGTTTGTGACTTGTGACTCTGGTGCTGAATAAGCCTGTATAATTCTCACAACCATGTTCTGTAATTGTTACAACCATTTATATGATTAACGTAATTAGAATATGTTTATCATGACTCAAGTCATAAGATACTGAATGTTCAACAGAACGTAAGCTAAGATGGTAAAACCAAAACTATGTTTGCCTTAACCATACAACAAATTTTCGTTTGTTTGATCCAATCATAACACATTTCTCAGAAACATAACTATAGTTGCAATAATCAAATTAGAAATATTTTCATGATTGATATAATGTTTAGAGCAACAAGACAGTATAGTTAGCATAACCATAACACCAGTTATTAGAACTATCTTACATCTTGTAACATGGTTCACGCAATTATAAATTCAACCATAGTAAGGTTCTCCCAAAATATGGTTACCAGAGTCTTTTTTTTTTCTTAGTGTAGGACCACTATAAGGGCCAACGTGTACTGAAGACTAAACAGTTGGATAACTTTTTTTTTTTTTATATTCTCAAATAAATAATTAAATATATATAAATATACAAAACTTATTATTATTAACAGCGCTAGTGACTAGGACCTTCGGGTTAGATTTGTTGCAAGTAAAATTTGATGTTCTTAAGTTAAAATTTGTTGTAAGTTAAAAGTGTTGTAATAAATTGTTTGTTTTAATTTCATTAATTAGAATTTTGCTAGTACTTTTGTTAAAAATTGTTAAATTTTTTTAGGGTAAATCTTACTAAGAAATTCGTTACAGTTTAGGATGTGTTCAAACTGAGCACTAAAGTGTTCGATTAAACGATTAGTCGATTAAACTTTTTAGTTGATTTCCATGCGCACACCATTCAAACTACTGATCGATAGTTGCAGTCAATTGCTACTTGTATCAACCTAACACTACCACTGACAGCGTATTAGTGCTGTAATTCACATGTTACAAACTAGCCACAACCAAATGCAGAGATAAACCCGGTTTTAGGAGATTTATCATTTGGTTCGTGTGCGCAACTACATAAACCGCTTTGCATTTAGGGGTCTCCTGTGATAATTTAGTCGATTGATCGAAAGGGAATCGTCTTGCATATTCAACTACTTAGTTTGGTTTGAAACAATACGGTTGGTGACGCACTTCCATACAGCTCTGAGCAATTATCCATTCAACTAAACTATCACCCGATTGAAAATCTCCAGTCGCTCGAATCTAATCTCTCTTAAAATTTGAACTTCAAGGACGTAGGGTAGTTAAGATTAAAGCCCATTTCTTTTTGAACTTTTTTATTTGTAAAATCTGTACCCTCGCGCTGTCTTAAGCCAAACCCCGTATTAAAGAGCAAGAAATATATCTCTAAAATTACAACGTCTTAATTAGTCAAAAGTTAAGTTCTGATTATAAATAAATCCGTAAAACCAACAAATAAAACTGATCTAATGCTAATCTAATTAGTCCCTTTGTAACTTCTCACAATTAAATGTCATTTCAATTCGATTTCAGAACACATACAAATTACGTCCTACGTAGCGGATGTCAGTTTTCGTTGTTTTTTCTGGTACGCTCTTCGCTCTCATCTCAGTTTGTACTTCCGTACTGTGTGTTCTCTTTATTTTTCCTTTTTTTTGTTGAATTTCTATGTTGTCCTTTTGTACTCTTAAGCATATACATACTTACAAAAGAAAAAAGAAAAGGAAAAAAAGAAAACATGAAATCCTCCCCTAAGGCTTGTTCGCTGTATCCTTTTTAGATAGTCATGATGAATAACTAACTTCATAGCAATGAGGAATCCCGCCAGGACGAAGCGTAGGGTACAAAGGCGGACTAGCAAAGAAAAAAGAAAAGAAAAAAATGAAAATAAAAAAGACGATGTGGAAAAATGATGGAAATTGTATGTAGTACTGAGTTTTAGATTGTTGTTTTTGGTTTGAGAAATGGGTCCTGATCCTTTTGGCGAAGGCAACAAATGAATAAAGTGGAATATGCAGTAGAAAAGTGAACAGGCAAGAGAGAGAGACCGAGAGAAAGAAGAGCGGAACAAGCTTGAGCAATAGAGAGATTCTAAGATGTTTTGCTAGAAGGAAAGGGTTGACTGTCGTACTACTGCATACTACGGTATTTTTTTCACCCTTCTTGCCGACGAGTTGAGTCCTTAATGAATTGTTTATGAGAACGAAATCACTTCGAAGGATACGCTATGAGGGTTCCAGTCTCGAGGGCTAGATGTGCTTAATCGTGACTCTTTTTTCCATACGAATTCACTTTGTTTACTTGTTGGATTCACTTCTGGTAACTTCTCCTTCCACTTCTTTTTTTTTATTATCGTTCGGGTAGGATTTTTTGCTAGGGTAAATTTTTGCGTTTTAGATATTATGTGTGCAATTGCTTTTAGGTCATTTGAGTTGAAACTTTCGGCTACAATAGATAATAGAATCTTTGGTAATCTGATTTCGGTAGTGTGCTGATCTCGTAATGCTTTAATCCAGATGATGTGTATTCAAATTGTTCCTTGTAATGGGTTTATCGCTAGTAGTCTACCAACCAAATGACTGGAACTACCAGCATTATCTTTGCGCGAACGTTCTTATTGCCCTAAGACCACGGGATATTAAGAGAACGGCCAACATAATCAATTTACCCGCAAATTGTTAAGTTACCACAAGCAAACATAGCAAACTTACCGTTGCTAGCATGCAATTTGAAATTCGCATCCTCGACATCACTGTTCACAAGTTCTCCATATTTTAATAATAAAGTATTGTGATCGACCTGAAATTTAAAAAAAATGCCTACTCCGAAATTTTATATTTTCACGTTACAGGACTAGAAAACCCAAAAAAAATTCCGTCTGTCCGCCGTAGGCACCGTACGTCATACGTCGCCCACTATACGCAAACCCATAGCTCACAAACTCCGATGTTTTTTATTTTCACGTCTTAGGACTAGTAAATCCCAAAAAAGTAGCAAAAAATCCGTCTATCCGCCGTAAACGCTGTACAACGTTCACCGTACGCATAACCATTTTTAAATATTGTAGTCGAAAAGTTTGGTTTCCAGATCTTAGTAACCGCGTATGCTAGAAGAGAAAGACTTGGAACTGATGTGAATATGATAATGAACCCATTTGCAAATGAATGGTCGACATATGAGTTGCAGAGCGCGGCTTACGATAGAAAAATGAACTACACATTAAAAAAATCCATTAAATTTTACATCTTTTGGTTAGTAGGCAAATATGACACACCTTTTCAAGTAAATTTACAATTGAATGTAATTTTAAATTTTTGATCGGTAAATTTCAATTTGCAATCAGAAAATTTCAACTCCAAATGCAGCAAACTAACTAGATATTCTCTTGAATTTACACTAAAAAAATGGTATTATTTCTACTTCTAATATTATTTCATATTTATTTATGAACTCTTAATAAAACCCTTGGCTGAATCGAACCCGCAATCAAGTCTGGTTTTGCTGGCGCGCGTAGCCACTGTATTACAGAAGGCGTTTAATTTTCACTTCAATAGAATGTACCGTCCAACTTCATAGTTTCATATATTACATACTTTTCGTCGTAAAATTCAACTAGATAAGTAGAATTACACGAAAAAGAACTTTATTTTTAATAAATGTACACTACATGCTGCGTAATTTTGAGAGCCCTTTCGTGTAAAGTTGAAAAGTACATCAATAATTACATATAATTACCAGAAATTTCGTGTAAAAGTTATTGAAATGTGTACTTTTACTTGAAAAAATGATATATACTGAAAATTTCAAGTAAAAACTGTATTGAAAATTAAATTTTTGCTAATGAGTGTACTATAGAAGCAAATCTCAATAATTTTTTGGTTTTGTTTTTCGGCGTCATAGGAGTTTCTGATTTGAAACGCTAACAAAGTCAATACATCCGATGACGAAACAGCTCCTTGAGACATAATCCAATTTTTGTTATGTTCTTTAAGAACTTAAGAATCTTAGGCGGCATGATTAGATCGGATCATGTTCCAAAACGGTACATGTATATTGTACACATACTGTAAGCTATAAAATATTGCTCAACGACCCTTCCCTATATTTTTGACTCACAAGTAAACTACCTTAATAATTTAAAAGGTAAATTGCTGTAATTTAAGTGTGACAATTAACTACACTTCCAAAGCACATTTTCCCAATATCGAGTCATCATACTTTACCACCCTTGAACCTAAACAACGATAAAGTACCGAACTCACTAGGGAACTCGTCCCGGTATAACACCTATCAAACTATCCTAATTAGAATTTAAACACAAGACGGCAGGATGTCTAATATTCAGTCAGACTCTAATCATGCATACATTATCCGTGCAAACAAGAAAATTTTCATCCTTTCGTCACCACCCGAAAATACATACGACACGCAGCGGAACCGTACCGAAGCTCTAAACATCCCTACGAGTCCTCTATAGTCCTCCTCATCATCTAACCTATACCAAAATATCATCCCCTATATTAGTGGATGGATCCTTTCGCGAACAAAACACATACAGGGAGTATACGTTACTTTTACTCAGTCAATTCAGCCCACATTGGAAGCATTTTTCGCCCTCTCGGTTACGAACTTGGAACGACCGGAAAATTAATGAGAAATGAACGAAAGATATAAAAGGGGCGGCTGGGTGCAAAGGCAACAGGACAGCAAAAAGAAGAAGAAAAGGACGAAAAAGGAAAAAAACAATTCGAAAAATTGCCCGAACGTCTCGAGAGATATTCCAGGGCGATAGAAGTTTTTATTTCGGGCGGAAAATAGGGGCGAATAATTTGGGTGTGATTTGTCTTCGCTCCAAAGTGGGCAGGGTGGAATAAATAACACTATCGATAAATGGCAACGAAAATACTTGATGACTATTTTTCCCGTTGATTACTTTTATTTTGTTTTGCATGAATGACTCGATTTCCTTCTTTTTTTTTACCCCCGAGTAGAAGGGGGTTAATTTCCTTTAGTGATATCAATCGAGATTTTATGATATTATCGGGGAATGACTTGAACGGTGAACTGATTTAATGTAAATATTTGTTTTTCACTTAAATTGATGTCCTGACCGTACCATTTCCTGGTTTTGGGAATAGGGCAGCAAATGTGCTTCTTCATAAGATATCCTTTATCAGTCACCTAGACTTATTTACTCCTGCTTTTTGTTCGACTTCATGTCTTTCTTGCAAGACCAACTAAACCTTATCCTTTCAGCTCACTATCTGTTTGGAGCATTGGCACAGCTGGATGACATGGCGCCAATATCAAATAAATAATCAGAGACCATCAAATTAAAGTTCCAGTTAGAGTTTAACTGACGTTCGTAATAATGACCTTAAGTTAACCAACGAGCGTATCGTACTACGCTTTCGAATAGCCTTAATACGAAAGTCCAGGCATGTTCACGAACACATGGCGCTTCAGAGCACAGTAAAAAAAAATTGTGAAAATACCGGTTCTTAAATCAGTAAAATATTAACTGTATAATAACTGATGTAGTAAATTTACAAATTTTCATTAAATTTAACAAAATTACGAATTATTTTTAAAAGTTTGTATTTTTACACATTTCGTCTGTAATTTTCCACTTGTAATGTGTAAAATTTGTCATTGTGTATAAAATTACGCATTTTGCATGCAAATTTGTTGCTTTAAGTGAAGTATTTTTTTTTTATATTATCAATAAATTAATAATAATAATAACAAGCAAACATGAACATGTCCCATTTTGTAGTACATTACAGTACATTAGTTTGTCCACACCGTTTGTAATTTTAAGTAACTTACACATTTTTAGCGATTGATTTCCACACTTATGTGTGAATTTAAATTGCCTAATCTGAGGCCCGTTCCTACGATCGTCAGTTAAACCGGAACTGTAACTGCAAGTTTTGAATGAAAATATGTCAGTTAGAACGTACCTGACGATCGTAGGAACGTACCTACGAGTGATAAATTTTTTTTACTGTAAATGATTCAATCGAAGTGTCCAATGAAAAGACTATCAGTTTCTTTAGTCTTCAGTTGAGTACATCGAGAAGTTTCAGTACTTAAATTATCAACTCTCGAAAAACGTTCCTGTTTCGTATATTACTGAAGAATCCTGTATAGGTATATTATATTATTCTGACATTAACTACTTGCCGTATGTCCTATCGACTCTGACACAATTTTCTTGCAAATTAGTTACTTGAAATACGATCCCACCTACACGCCTCAGAAAATAGGTTGGATTTTCTTTCAGAGTCTAAAAATAAATAATAGGCTCGTATGCATAACGTGAGAGTTATCACGCAGTTTGAAATAAAATACGGATAGAATACCCTCTTGATTATTAAATATTCATTCCAACCCAATGAATGTGTTTTTGGAACTTACAAATGAAATTCAAAGCCTGTCACACGGCCATCCGTCCTAGTAGAACACCTTCCATCGTCGAAATACTTCCACCCACTATCCTAAATGATGGTGTCCTCGAAAATTCTTCAGGTAAACTTTTTTTCAATTTATAACGTTCTAATAGCACACAAGCGAAAACTCTTTTTCCACCTTGCCACGACTAACCACGGTTTCCTATTGTACGTGAAACACAAGCTACTCCAACGGAAAAATCCTTTCCAAGTCTTCGTTAAAACTCATTACAGGAAACAGGATGGATAGAGTGCTCTTCCATCGTCATCTCTACCCAAGAAGCCATTTGTTCCGGAGTTATCCTTGGTCGGTTGTTGCTGCCAGAAAGTCGACCATATCTTAAACTTCTTGCTGTGATTCTAAGGAAATATTACCACGGTAATCAAATTAATGACGGCGCTGTGTATCTTAATGGGTGAATGTTGTGGGTGGTAACTGCGAGCACAGAGATACACCGATGTGTATAGTCCCGTAAAGGGATAAGGAAAGGCTCCGTGGTCATCAATGTAGCGTACCGCGGCGAAACAGGTGTCCCATAAAATTGAAAAGCAACCAACAACACACATAAGGAACTTGGGAAAATTTAAATTTTATGACGTCCAATGAATTAATGAGGTGCCACTTTATGACGTACTTAATATCTGATTGGCAAGCGAAAATCGCTGAGAAATTCATCATTTATGTAGTGCGTTGTTGTCTGAATACATAATTAAAAATTTTGTAACTGGTGTAGCGATATACAACAATGACATAATTATAAACCTAAATACTGACATGAAGTCACATAATCTACGATCCGCATATACTGCCGTCAAACAAATAAGACAAGGCTATAAGCCACGAACAAACCTCTGTAAAGACAAGGAAGGAAATATCCTTAGTGACGCAGAACAAATTAAACAAAGATGGGTTGAATACTTTAAAAAGCTGCTGAACCCTAACAGAGTGACGACCACCGACCCAATTATAACATCAAGTGCACCATCGGATGAGCAGACATCAACTACGGTACCCACTATCGGAGAAGTGGAAGCAGCCCTGCGCGACCAAAAAATACATAAATCACCCGGAGTTGATGCAATACCAGCAGAGCTCCTAAAGGGAGGCGGTCCATACCTCGCCAACCTCCTACACAAAATCGTGACAAAAATTTGGATGGAAGAAAAAATACCCGTCGACTGGCGCCAAAGCATTATATGTCCAATCTACAAGAAAGGAGATAAATTGCGATGTGAAAATTACAGAGGCATATCATTGTTGTGTACGTCCTACAAAATACTGACGAAAGTAATTCATAATCGATTAAAGCCTTATACAGAAAGTATTATCGGCGAATACCAAGGTGGTTTCAGAACCGGACGATCTACTATTGACCAGATATTCTCAGTCAAACAAGTGCTAGAAAAATGCTGGGAGTATAACATTGACGTGCACCAGATCTTCGTGGACTTCAAACAGGCATACGATAGTATAGATCGTAATGTACTATATAAAATAATGCTCGACTTTGGAATCCCATCAAAACTCGTCCGATTAACAAAAATGACCATGACTGACACTGAATCCCAAGTAAGGATACAAAACGAGCTAGCCCAAAGCTTCCGAACAGAATCCGGCCTGAAGCAGGGAGATGGACTCGCTCCCATGCTCTTCAACCTTGCCCTGGAATATGTCATCAGAAAGGTACCCGTTGATACCAGAAGTACCCTACTAATCAAGTCCACTCAACTAGTGGTGTACGCGGATGACGTAAACATCATGGCCAGATCTGTTCCAGACGCAAAGGAAGTCTTCCACTGTCTAGACTCAGCAGCAAAGGATGTCGGGCTAAGGGTCAATGAGAATAAGACCAAGTTCATGACCCAAACAAGAAGAAACGCGCCAACTAGACAAAATATGACCTTGGGGGACTACAATCTGGAGAATGTGGATCATTTCTCATACTTGGGATCACACCTTGTAAGAGACGGCAACGAACGGGACGAAGTAAATCAACGGATCACACTAGCAAATAAGGCATATTTCTCGGTTCTCCCGATTTTAAAATCGAAAAAAGTGCACAGGCTGAGCAAACTTCGCATATACAAGACCATAATAAGACCTGTGCTACTATATGCAAGTGAAACGTGGACTCTCACCCAAGCGTCTGAAAAATCAATAGACGCTTTTGAACGACGAATTCTTCGAAGAATTTTGGGACCAGTAAGAGAAGGCACTGAATGGCGTATTCGGTACAACAACGAGTTGTATAACATCTATGACGACCCAGCCGCATCGACTCTTATAAAATTCCGTAAGCTGCAATGGGCAGGTCATGTGGAGCGAATGGATGACGGAAGAATTCCCAAGCGCACATTGAAAGGTAGAGCCCATGGCAAGCGACCGGTGGGAAAACCGCGAAAAAGATACGAGGATTCAGTTGACGCAGATTGCAAATCGCTTCTTAGATGCACAAACTGGAGGACGCGGGCGCTGAACCGAGATGACTTCAGACAATGTATCCTGCAGGCCCTGGCCCGATTTGGGCTGTCGCGCCATTGATGATGTAGCGATATTTTAAACTTTTGTCCTCATTTATGTTATGGGTTTTAAGGGACGATATTGACTGACAGGATTAGGAAACTACTCTAGTCTGCATTGTGTCGAAAGTATATTTGCAGAAATCGTAGAAATTAAATCTGCTTTCTCATCCCCATATTTTCGAAAAAAAAAACAACCGTCCAATCCATGAAGAGAAGCCCTACATTGGGCGCCAGTTATTACTCACATTGGGTGCCGATTATTACTCCCAAAAAAGAATGTTTTTCGTACGCCGTCGAAAAAACAAAAGCGACTGATTCAAGTCTTCCCAAATCAACCTGAGAAATAAACCAACCAGAAAATATACTTTAAAAAATTATGTACATAATTGATATGCACTTCCACACTATGTCTACATAATGACGTCTTAATATAACTGCGTTGAAATCTTTTCTTTGGTCTGACAGATATCCAGTCGAACTTTTGGTAAGTAACGAGTTTGTAAGCTCTTATACCAGAGTAATGCAAAGTGTAATGACTGTAAAATATTCCCGAATGTTCTTTTCGTATATACATCCATTGAATTTTACATCTTTTTAAAAGTATGCAAATATGACACACCTTTTCAAGTAAATTTCCATTGGGATGCAATAGTCAATTTAAATGTTATTTTCAATTTTCGGTCAGTAAATTTAAATTTTTAATCAGTAAATATCAACTTCCAGTTAAGCAAGTTCACTGGATGAACTCATATGTTAATTTTACACGAAATGTTGCGTAATTTTGGGAGAATTTTCATTTAAATTGTACGGATCAATTCAAAAGAACATGAAAAATTTACTAATATTATTGAAATAATTGAATTTACTGAAAATTTCAAAAATTGGATTGAAAACTACATTTTTTTTTTGAAAACAGTGTATAATTATCTCGGATTCAGTAACTATTTACGAAAGTATTGGTTAAGATGCCGAGTAATGTGTACGAGTAATTTGTACGAACGAGTAATGTGTACGAGTTACTAATATATTGTTGCGAGCTAGGGGTTCGCCGGAATTTCAAGTAAAACACAATTCGTTTAAAATAGAAATAAGTAATTAAATATTTTACGCATTATTATTCCTTTCGCACGATAATTCGCACTGTATACATATATCGCTTGACTCGATCACTTTCGCTTTCTACCAACCCGGTCGCGTATACACTGGCTGTCACAGTCGACGTAATAAAAATTACTACACATCACAAAAACAGCTGCGTTAGCTACAGTTAATTTCTTTCCAAAAATGGAGAAAAAAGTAAGTGGTTCTAATTCAATGAACAGGGACTGTATCTTTCAGAAAATCTCACCGTTACTGAACAGATATAGTTTATAGTTATTAAACTCACAACGAACTTGACAGAATTTAATACAGTAGGTACGAGTAAGAAGATATCTACATTGTGTTCAATCTGTAGTACTGAAGAAGTACCACTATTCAGTACTGAATAAATTTAATTTAGATAAATTTTATCAGTACTGGAATGTGGAATGGAGGAGAGTACAGATACGGAATGTGGCTGCAAAGTCTTAATATTGTGAATCTTCTTTAAAAAAAACTTAAGTTCATATCGTATCTATCGTAAAGTATTTCGAGATTCTTTGTGTTCCACAGAACACACATAATTCTCGATATAACTGAACTTTCCCAACGTCATACTTTTCTACTTTTCCAATATTGTCGATACCTAGCAGTAACAGCTGCCTGAATTTTTATTTTCACAAAATAAATTGACACGGCACACAGAAGTTTTACAGCAAAGGTGAAAATATCCAAATACGAAAAATATTTGAATCCGTTATTTAGGGAAAAAAAGTTTAAGCCAAAGAAAACTCAACGAATATAAGAAAAATGCCGGTTCCAGTAACGAAAGGATAACGTAGAAAATTCAAAGAAAAAGAAACGAAGACATTGAGATTTACCTACATGAAAGAGAAAAATTTGTCGGGAAAAATCGGGTCACAACGTTAGGAAAGACGTGCAGGGTGGGTGGGTATGTCGTGATCTTCTGCAGCTCAATTTCTTGGCAGAAATATAAAGTATGGTTAGGCCTGTATATAGGGTGCTATATGTGAATAGATAGTATAGTTTCAAGAACGTGAAGTGTTCTTACGATGAGTTTTCTTGGAAAAGCTTTTCCATCCCGACCGCAATAGAAAATTGAATGCCGTTCCAGAGCTTAGCCGTTACAGTTTTATATAGGTAGTACCTACAGCTACGAAATGAAATCTTATCTGTACTCGCAAGTATAGCGGAAAATGCGAAGCGACTACGAAAAATATGTTTTCCCGATCTTCCACACTTTACTGTGCTGACTGGAAAATTAATGGAAGAAGCTTTTATGATTTATTGGTGCATTTTTTCCATGCTTTCTCTTTACTTCTTTAGAAGATTTATATGGCTCATCATTATTAATGACCGGCTTCGTTTTGTTACTGGATATCTTGTCACAGCGAAATCTGTATTTTGTCCAAGTGTTGAGTCAATGGAACGTCCATGGAAACGGACATTGTCATAATTTACAAGCCTTGCTTCGAATTGTGTACATATAATAACTGTTCCTGTAGAAATTTATTATTTGACTCATAAAATTAATCGAGCGGAATTTCTATTGGCTTTCATGAATCGATAAAAATGCCTTCTAGCTTATAGTAAGGACTTTATTATAAAGACTGAACCATAAGCTTCAACGTCCGAATCGAATACTAACGTCAAATAATTTTTGACATCTATTTTGAAATTTAGGTAGTTTAATCTTTGATAACTGATTATTTTCAGCGCCTTACGGAATTGGATGCATAAGAAAAACCAAGTATTTTTTTACGGATACCAAACTGGACTTAGGAGATTAGCCTTTGAGTGGTTTAGGAGGCAAAAAAAATGGGCTTTTTTTAACGATTTTTTTCAAGCGAAATGAAGACATAGTTCTGTAGCAGCACATGCTATTTCATTTTAAATTTGTAAAATAATTTTTTGAGTTGAAGAGAATTTGATTTTGTTAATAAGAAAAATAAAAAGATTCAGTCAAGTGTCAACCTTATAATCGAATATTAAAAAAATGTAAGAGATTAATTAAATAAGAGTTTAAATTTAACGACCTTACATACTGGTGGCCAATATAGGAGGCCAAGGTCCGACTGTAGCGCCATCGTTAGAGTAAGACATACTGGTGACCCCGCTTAAAACAATTATTAATAAAATTAATAAAACGAAATGGATTCCTCCATGAAAAAAACAGTAAGAAGTCTATAAGAGGAAAATCATAGAATTAAACTCAAAAAATAAAAGAAAATTAAAAAAGCGAAAAAGTGATAAAAATACAGAAACAGGATAATAAAAAGAAAAAAAAAATACATGTAATAATAAAGTTTATAAAAATGAATGTAATGTAAAACCTGATGGAGACTAAATTTGGAAAATGATTATATGAATAGCGAAAACACAACATGAAAGAAAAGAGACAAGAAATAAAAAAGAAAAGAGAGAAAATGGAAAGAAAGAAAAAGGGAATATATGGAAAAAAGAATAAAAACGGAAAAGATAACAAAGAAAAAAGTAGAAAATACTCAAAAAGAAAACAATAAAGAAAAACACACCTCAAAAATAGTAAGGAAAAGAAAAAGATGGAACGTAAAGTTCAAAATTGTATGACATCCGTCATACTGGAAGGAGAGTGATTTAGCATCAAATGCTATTTCATTTTAAATTTGAAAAATAATATTTATAGATTCAATCAAGTGTCATCCTCATAATCGAATAATAAATAAAAATTTATGAGTTCAATTAAATAAGAGCTTAAACGTGGGAGGGGGGGGGGGGTACGAACGTAAGAACGTACCCCCTTGTAACCCTTAATGAACTTTTGCTATGTTGGGCTCAAAATTTATTTTTAAATCTGTTTGCGGATTTGAATTTAATTTTAATTTTAATTTAAGTGGTCACTTTTAAAAATCTCAGCCTATGTGCTATGTGTAAATGGCAATGGGACAAACAGCCACTGTGTTGCTGAGGTACATGCCATAGAGCTGTGCGCAGGTAAACCTCTACTGAATAAACCAAAAGATGCTACAGTAATTATCTTATCTGACAGCCAGGCGGCACTGCTAGCGCTAAAATCTTATTGTTTCCGCTCTAAGCTTGTGTGGGACTGTCATACAGGCCCATTCAGGATCGATTCACAAGTCACAAAGTAGGTCGAGAGTCAAAATTTTGTATAGATTTTGAATTAATTGTGACTTTCCACCTACTATGTGACTTGTGACTCTGATCCTGAATAGGCCTGATACTCTTCTGAAAAAGCTGCACATCATAATAGTCTAACCCCAATGTGGGCGCCAGGACATGAGGGTATTCCGGGTAACGAATCGGCTGACCAGCTAGCTAAGCGGGGAACCAACTTACCATTGATAGGCCCGGAACCATTCTGTGGAGTAGGTAAAGGTTTCATTAAGGACGGAATTTTAAAGTGGGTAAATCTTCAGGTGGAAGATTATTGGAACTCCCTTTTAGGACAGTTAAAGAAATTCCTGACCTTCTTTAGTAGGAGAGCTTCGGAATTCCTTTCCTTAAGTAGGTATAACGCACCGGCTATAATTGAATATTTTTCAGGACATTATTTCCTTAATTATCACCTTCAGATCATCGGTAAGGTATCACTAGATACATGTCGATTCTGTGATATCACATCTGAAACCACGGCACACATTCTGTGGGATTGTGATGCAATGGCCAGATCAAGAAGGCAAATTCTCGGTAGATTTACCCTTACCTATGAAGACCTGTCTAAGACTCCCCTGAGTAAAATCATTTCCTTTCTCAAGGAAATAAATATGACCTAGGGAGTAGTTTAGTGCCAGAATCAAAAGACCTCTTAGGTCGTGGTTCGAGAATCAGTAAGGCTTCTACAGGCTCTACGGAACTTAATAATAAATAATATGTGCTATGTACGAACGTATCCCCCACGTAACCTTCAATGAACTTCCGCTCTCCTCGGCTCAAATTTTTTTTAAATCAGTTTGCTGAATTGAATTTAATTTTAAAGAAACGAGTACGAACGTACCCCACACGTACCCCACCATTCGTAGTCACAACTCTTTTTTTTTGTGAATGCCTGGCTTTTGCTCAAACCCGTCTAGCAACATCAGATGCTAGCTCCATAAGGAGAGTGGAGCTGATAGAACTTGACCTAGCCAAGGTGTTGAGCTTCGTTAAGCAGTCGAACCGGAAGAGCTCCCCTTCCAATTTTTTTTTCGTTTACTTCATGAGAAGCGAATCAAGATCCTGCCAGGGTATAAATTTCGCAAGATATCAAATCGACTAGACTTTGGGAATATGCATAGACTTCATTAAGTTTCTTGATAAAGAAACAGGGTGATGCAAAGGACCGCATTGTTGTCCTAAGTGTCGATACCCTTGGCTGGTACTCACTCATCAATACCTTGCATTCCCTTTTTCCATTTTGCAAAATGACACCGCAATGAAACCGATGATGGGGTCTGGCTCAAGATCAGTCAGGGTCCTTCGAACGTCGGTGATTTCAAAATTTTGGGTTACCTGTTCTTGACTTTTCCCCAACCAAACACAAATTGGTATGTGCCTACTTACAGACCTACGTTACACTGAAGGCAACACCATTCACCCGACTGCGATGAAGCTTTGGAGAGTTTTGAGGGCACGCCCTTTCATTATTGGCTACTGCTTGTTGTGAATACCAGCTAGAGAATATTTTAAATAAAGTCTTTTTTGCAAAACTGTTTTGTCAACAAAGTACTGCTCACAATTTAATAGCCTAACTGTTTCCATTAGCTTTTAATCGATATTCGAATTGAAAAGCACGGCATTCAATAATTCCCAAAGGATGTAGATAAAGTCCTTTCACTAAACAGAAAAAGCCTTCACCACTAATTACTCAAATTTATTCGCTCAATCATCTTTAATTTGATACCATAAACCACAAGCACCAACGACCAACCTTTAATGTCTTCCACCCATCACCCTCCAAAACGAGACCAAACTGAAAAGCTAATCCACGCAAATCCCAAGGGGGATCTATCCAACAGAACTTGGTGCGGTGGATGTGAAGGTTGTGGTTGGTGAGAAAAAAACAAAAACTTTTCGGTTATGATCCTGAAGCTTTTCTCATTTTGCTTCCAAAGTTTACGGGCCAAGTGCACTATTAACTGTGCCACCATTTAGCTAATCGTTCCCCACAGGTGTCGAGGAAAACGTAGCAAGCGGCAAACGAAATGAACATGTGGACAATCTACGACGGGACCGATACTGTATCCAGCCCGGAGACCACCCACCGAAGGTTAGCTCCAACTACCGCCACGGCTGTAATGGCATTAAGCATTGCATACGAGGTGCGTGATGAAAGGTGATCACTCGAGACGGGAATTTATTTTGAGCCAGAGCTCCAGTGCTCGGCAACTTATTACCATAAAACTCGACGAGAACTGAATTATGCAGCCAATATACAACGATAATGATAAGGTCAACCCACCGGATACGCCATCCCGACAACCCAGAATCGCTCCCTTACTCGAAGCTCGGAGGCAGCGTAAAGCTGGCCATGTATTAACGCGACCTTCTGTTTACGAGCAAATAAATGTTAGTCGGTTGTATTGGTCGGCTTCCTATCTCGACTATGCTACGTAAGTGTGCACTCCACCTACACATCGTGTTCAACTCCGAAGCGCTCCGATGTCCTTGTTTGCTTGTTGCTTGAGCATTGATTTAGGCCAAATCCCCTTTGCTTCCATACCCAGCAAGAAAAACCGTACCATTCGTCGGATTTTGCTAGTGGCGCCCTTTTTGCAGCTCAGGAAGACGATGTGGCGAATATGTCTCCCGGGAGTTGAATGCGATGCTTAACAAATTTTAATTATGGCCTGTGACTTTGGGTTATACGCGTTTTGACTTTAATGCCAACCTTCCATCCATCGACCCTGTTGACGTCCTCGGCGTCGCTTCTGTCGGTTGTTGAACATACCGTCGTCTTTTTACGAACTGAAGTTCCTCTTAAAAGTCTACTTTTTGGGATCAGAATTTTGACAGCATGTCATTATGATGTTATAGCTTAAAACAAAGATGGAGTGGGTGGTGGATGGGGTTGAGATGGTTTGGTTAGCTTGGGCGGGTATTACCACTCAACCAACCCCCCCGGCTTCATGTAGAATGGTGCAACCCGGCAAATGTATACAGTATTTCGTTCTTCCTAGAAGGCGAACTTCACCAGTGCACTCAATCATATTGTGATGTATTTAAATTAAAGGGCTGGAACTTCATACAGAGTTTGTGCATTTTAAAGTTGAAGTTTGTGGAAGATAGCGAAGCGATTTTTGAGTACCTACACATTTCATTAATTAAATGTGTAATGCTGACGATGTAGTCATCCCTGGAGGATAATTAAAATTGAATTTAAAATTGTTGAAGTCATTCAACTTAATTCAGATAACTTGTAAAAGTGATTGCTTTAGTGGTTTGTTGAAGACTACCGGGTTTCTGGTTGGAACCTAGAAAGGTTTGTAGGGCTATTTGTTGCCATATTGTAAGTCTATTTGTTGCCATATTTACACGAGGGATCAAAATTGATCTATTTCCAGCAATTGCAGACAATTTTGTCGTCACGAAAACATACATCAACATTCAGCAACATCAGCAAATGACGATATGGATCAATTGGTTGTCAACTCGTTGATCAACTGTGACTAGCGATATGGAGCAATACTCAGCAATTTGGCAATGACATCATAAACGGACAATTCAGTATATGAACAACACGAAAGGAAATTTGAAAAATAAATCTAAAACTTAAAATAAAACCTAAAATATTTGAATTCTAATCCATTATCATACGAAACTTGACAATAAAACGATGACAATTACTCGGAATTTTCCAAACTAGTGGAAATACAGTAACTATGTCAAAACATTGTCAAATTGCAGCAACTTGCATGATATTGCCCGGTATTGCTCCATGAATTGCTCCACTAGTCTTGGCAATAGTCCCAGGCAATTAATTGCTTGAAAAATTGCTCGTGTACGCATTATAAAGATGACTTAGATTTTTTTGGGTCGTGGTACGAGCAATTTTAATTTTTCCTTATAAGCCATCTTTGGTCAGATGGTAATAAAGCATTTTGACGTATTTTGACCATTTTGAAAGCGTTGTACCATCGTAACTTCGAAATCTGTTTCGATTAATGGAACGTTCATTCAGATCTAAATGCTTATGCTAAACCACTCAACCGATTTTGATAAAGTTTTTTGGGAACTTGTAGAATAGTCCCGGGATGGTACTTGTGCAATTTGGTCTCAATCGAATGAAAAACAATTGTTTTTTTTTGACATTTTTCAAATTTTTTCGCGATTTTTTCCTTATTTGTTTGTCCCGTACGCTTCCAATTACGATCAAACTTCGCTGATATATTGAACACACGCCCGCGAAGGTTTCTCATTTTACAATTGGTGGTACGAGAGTTATTTCAACATTTGAGTGTATTTCATATGATTTAGCGGCAGTTCGTTCGTTTTTGGTGTAGTAGTTATGCATTCCCATCATCAAATGGTATCAAAAGTTGGACGATGAATGTTGGATAGTGGATGGAGGACGGAGGATGGAGGATGGTCGATGATGGACAGAATTTGGAGGATGGTGGATAGAGGACGGAGCAACGGAAGTAGAGGGAGAAATAGAAGCAACGGGAGCGACATAAGAAATGGGATCAACGGAGCAAAATGCGAAATGAAAGTAACGGAAGAATTGGAAGCAACGGGAGAAATGGAAATAACGGGAGAAATGGGATCAACGAAAGTAACGGGAGCAACTGAAGCAACGGGAGAAATGGGAGCATTGGGAGAAATAGGATCGACGGGAGCAACAAAGGCAACGGAAGCAACGGAGTAAAGTGAAGCAATGGGAGTAACGATAATATAGCACCAAACTAACGTGAGCGTAGCCGCAGTACGCGGCTAGTCTACTATATTTTAAACTATAACTATGAACGACTATATTTCAAATGACTAGATTTTCTGGCAATTCAGCTACTATACTATAACTATACTATAATCGGCCTCGCCATTTCTGCTATTCCGTTGCAGAAAATCAAAAACTCTTACAAAATAAGTTACAAATTTTGACACAGCAGGCAACTTCTAAATTTTTAAGTGTCAAACAAATCTCTTCAAAGCATTGTAAACGATTCTAGATTTCGAAATCCAATTGCCGAAATCTGACAATTATGACTGGCAAAATTTGTGTCAAAGTTCTGACAAAGTTCTGTCAAAAAATTCTGTCAAACTCTATCCGCCAAAATAGACTTGTGTATGAGTTACTAAAATAATGTGGTCATCAAAAATTTGCTTACCTACAGTTTTTGACGGGATTTGTCAGGGAAAATAGTCAAGTGTTTGGCAGCGTGGCATACAGTTTGATGTTAGCCGAACAAATTCTATTGACTGGAAAATAACAATACTGCCCACATACCATCGGAAAATTATAACAGTGATCAAATTTTTCTGGCCAAGTATTTACGTGAACCAGGTCACGTCACGTCACGTCACGTCATCGTTAAATAAACATAAGCTAAACATATTTTTTTTACTCTTTCCTGTCGCCACATACATACGTACAGCAACTAGTCACATTTTATGGTACTCTGAAATCGAAGCAGTCTCTCGAAAATATCCGCTTGTTTCACTGCGAACGGACCCATCTTCATCCCTTTTTTTCGAATTTTATTGAGTGTGGTTCCGATTTATTGTGTCCACGGAAAAAATATATTTACGTTATGCTGCCAGTGTCATAAACAATGAAGGCTCATCGATTGATAGAGTCTAGATAAGTCGGACAGGATACCCTCATTTCATTTTGCCTAATCCGAATCAGTACCAATGATCCATATTCCGTTTCGGACGGTTCTACCAAAAGGACCTTCTCCACAAGAGGGAGCTCGGCATGGATCAATGAACCTATCATGCTACTCTGGCCAGAATTGAAAAGCACCAAATTACAATGGACAGTTTTGGTGCGGCAAGGACGAGTGAGTGAGTCCTGGAGGTGATGGTTAGCATCGGGTTGATGATGCGGACTTCTTCTTGTCCCGGTTTCCGTACTGGTTTTTTTTTCTGTTGGTCGAAATCGGAGAAGCAAATCCTTGAAATCGTTGAACGTTCGAGGGGGTGTGTGGTACGTCGAAATGGAGATACGGAATATAAAACAACTTTCAGATCTTTTGAGGCTATAGGGTCAATTTTTTCCTGTTTTCCTTTTTTTCCCTTATTTTCCTTCCACCCATTGTCGACAATGTTGTGGACTTGATGTAATTCAATTTGGGGGTAATCGGGGGAAAACGATAGTGCAAGTGGACTCTTCGTCCGTCATGATGGGGATTGTGTTAAGATGGCGAGGTATATGTGAATGGGATTTTGTGGGCAAAGTGGCCATTCATCATCCGCAAAGAATGTTGGTATGGGAGTGACTAAGGATATATGGGTGAAAAATGTTAGATTTGATGGCTATGACGAGTTAGGGAATGATACGAAATCTAATATTTTATTTGCATTGAAGATGAAAGTATGGTGCTGTGTAGGCAAATATCCATTTCGGAAATTAAATACGTTCAGGTTGCGATTGGAACAACTAAGTACGCTGTACCAAATGCAGACAGATTACAGAAGTATACTTCCCCGGCACTAAGTTTAAAACAAATATTCTTAGAGATTTTGCGGTTTATCTTAAGAGAGTGATTCACAAAAACTCAAATTTTATCATAGGCGGTGACCTACCATGCTAGGCAAAAACACTTACAGAAGATCCAACATAGCTGAAGAAACTACTTTTCGATATAAAGTAGTGGATCCACATTACACTAAAGTTATTCTAAAACATCCCACAACGATCTAGGAACTCTCCTCTGCGGACTTACCTGTTACATCTTCAATTACAGGTAAAAGTACCAAATATGTTTCTCTGTTCTGTTTTTCAATACTTCAATTTTGCTAAAACGAAGTGCAATAGATTCCGCATAGACTCCTTACTTGCGACCTCAACCCCAACTTCAAAAATGTTTGTCTCCCCCAAGCCAACCTCGGTAAACTAAACCACATGATCGAACATAAGGATCCATATTCAGGAACTTATTACTCATATAAATACTATGTATCGCTAGTGGCACCGATTAAAAATATTAAAAAAAAATTAACCGAATTCAAAAGCCAATAAATTTAGAAGTAGCCGGAAGCCAGAGCGTTAATCAGAAATTATCCAAATTCGGTAAGGGTCCGATGGAAAAACCAGTTCATATCAGACCTTAAAATGTATGATGTTAATAGTATCACTAACGCAGACAATGCGAATTCTTAGCGAACTCTTTCGGATTAGCTCGTAGAATAACCAAAAGACTTAGCGATACTAGCACAATCCAACTAGTTCAAAACTCAATTACAAAAAGTGAGCGTCTGCAACTCGAACTGAATCCAAGTAAACTATGGCAAACCTAAGAGAACCAAAATCATTCATCGGAAAATTAAAAACAGAAACAGTTCCAGTAACGACTTGGTTCCAAATTTCTCCTAGAAAATTTTCCAAAAAAGGCATGTACATATACTCAACATCTATATTTAACAGTTATTTTAAATTTCTATACTTTTCAGAAGTATGCCATGTTACTTCCAATAGCTAAACCTGGAAAGGATGCTTCCTAACTATAGGCCAGTAAAGTAAGCTTATTGTCATCAATTGATAAAGTCTTCAAAGGAATCATACACAGTCGTTCAAAACACGTTCAAGAATACACAAATGAAAAAAACCTTACAAACTACCAATTCGGCTCCAACTGTAGATTTCAACTAACCACCAGCATATAAGAGGAACAAATTCCATCAGAAATTCCTTTTCGGTAGGATTGGCAACACTGGTTGTCGAAAAAGCTTACGACTCGGTTTGGCATGATCTAATCTACAAATTAACCCAATTTTCTTTTCACGTGTCTTATAAAGCTCTTATTCTTCCTAGAAAAAAACTTCCAAACTCGAGTTAAATCATCCCTTTCGTATAACCACATTACATCAGCAGTCTGGGCGTAACTTTATTATTTGCTTGGTAAGACTCCACAAAGCATTTCATATTGAGATCACGGGTAGATTACTATGGTAGGCCACTGACAACCTAAACAAATACCAAATAGCACTTTTATTTATTCTTTAGCTTACCAGTCGCTACGTAAGCTACACCACATCTCAAAATTAAACAGATTCCGGACAAAAAAAATTAAGATTTCGGACTTCTACTCAAAAAACAATACCTAATACCTCCAGGGAGTTTAAAATTAAAAAATGCTGAAACTAGTATTTCCCCATTTTATATTTAAGGCTTTTACAAGTGAAAGTTAATTCGATATTGATATCTCATTAGACCTAAGGAATATTACGGAATTCGTGAAAATGTACACAACCACTTCACAATCACCTTGTAGCAGGGTATCGAAAAATTTTGTAAACGGTTTCTAGACGCTTAATAAAGGGCCCGCAGAAATGGAATTAGTTTAATAACTTCACACGTCTTAAAGATAAAACGAAATTCATGAAAATGGGTTTTCCCTACGAGAGAAATATGCTGGGCCTAAGTCCTATATAACTCACGGTCGTATCCCACCTCTCCACCTCTCCACTCAAAAACGTTTTACTCAATAATTCACAAATAAAACCTTATCTTCGTGGTGCAATTTTTTCCCGATGATATTAGGTTTGTTTCTTTTGCCCGGTGTAAGTTACACTTTAGTGTACCTTGCACCTTAATTGCACGTCAAAATACACTCAAAATGCAGAGTGCAGGTCGCGCAAAAAGAACGGGTTAGTGTATGAAAGTGACAGCTAAAATTCAGAACTTTTTTATTTGCTTTATTTTTTCACTTCTATCAATGAAAATTTATTGCCATTCAATATGCTTGCATGTTTTCAGTCAAAACGGCGATTTCTTAAATTCAAAAAGTCAATGTTATCTGCATACAGCTTCCAAATTTGACAGATTGTAAAGAAGAAGAACTTACACCAGCTCCCAACCGAGTGCAGCAAAGTGTACACTTTTGCACTACACCCGGTAAAAAGAACAGCCACCGGTGACGTTACACCGGCAAAAAGAACGGAAAAGGTGCAAAAGGTGTAAAAGGTGTAGATAGTGCAGGCAAATAGAACAAACCTATTGTAATCAAAAGTTTTTTACTGCCCACCCTATGGGGCCCACCTCCCCATTAACAAGTCTAGCTCTTATATAACATAGTATCTTTAATCCGGGGGGACGTCACAATAGGCTCAACTGTGACTGTAGTGACAGAGGTTAACCATACCAACTCCTTTTACCAATCTATCTATCTAACCTAGAGATGGATTCGCGAGTTGGTGATTCTCTAGGAGAGTTGTTTTACGGAAGTGTCTTGAAAGATTTTCTTGACAACAACGAGGTGGATTTTCATGGTGGAAGATCAAATTTTGAGAAGCTTCTTGGAATATCTAAAGCGAAAAAAGTCACATCGAGGGATAATGCACCAGCGGAACCCTACTTTAAAAAGGTTAAAGTAGAGTAGAACTGAATTCTTTAATCTTTAATGTTGTTGCGTGTTTCAGTCTTTATTCAGTCTTTAAATTTTTTTTAAAATTTTGTTTGATTACTTTTCTGACCAGTGGGGTGGGGTGGTGTTTGGTCTCGGAAAAACCCAATACAGAGCCTTCTCAAAAGGGCTAGTGGTGCCACACGACCTTTGCTTGGGTTCACCCCCTTATGTTGGAAGTAATTAGACGGATACCAACAAAATCCAAATTGGAATTCGAAAGCAATGCGTGCGGTGGGTCATTCAAGAAATTCAAGATGAACACTTGAGAAGAAATACCAAGGACTGAATAAACGGGGATCGCGCTTTTTGGAGTGTCATACGAGCCCTTAACAAGGGTGATATTTAAGCCCGTATCACAATAGATGAAAACAGTTCGACTGCCATAATCACAATGGCCGCTATTCACAGTCGTCATAAAGTTGGCTTTGAGTTAGAGCTTACTTTAGTGTCATATTAATAATACGACACTAAAGTCAGCGTTAACTTAAAGCCAACTTTATGACGACTGTGAATAGCGGCCAATATTTTTAACTATTTCTCAAGCTGTCAATCGACAAACAATAGAAGCTACTGCTAATAACCATAACTTAAGCTTATGCAAAGCGCACTAGGCAATAAACCGTACCGAAAACCTCCATCTGCATGATACTGGATATAGTACTCCAAATTCAACATAAACTTCCGCAATCCTTGATAAACAATCATCTCATCGCTTTCTACCTACAGACGATATAGAGTACCTCTATCTACCTCCATACAACACTGTGTCAACTATTGAAAACACCCAAAGGAAGGCATATGTGCTTACAACCATTTACCTATGTACCTGCCACTCTTTGTAAATCTACTCATGATCCAAAGGCTACGGGGGATGCTGCTACTGCCGGTGCCATGGCTGCTGCCACTGCCGGCACTATTGCTATTGCAGGGATAATAAATCTTCCCCTAGAACAGTATAGCGACTATCTCTTGGCATTTGATGGTGCACATTGGAAATGCACTAGGATATAAAGTGAAGGACTCGAACCCACACACAGCGCCCACACTCTCCACTCCAGCTTTGAATAATCATCCGAACAGAGACTATATCGTTCGCTCTATGTAAGTATGTTACCCATTCCGTTCGGGGCGAAATCCACCCGTTGCAATCTCCATCAACATCGTCAGTGCAAACGACAAATAAAAGACAGGACCTGCAGATCATAGCGAAAGATATGAGTTCTAACATTTTCATCCCTTCCAATATTCGCGCCCAACGCCTGTAAGTTTGTGTACAAGTAGACGGTGAATATATACGAAAGCGGTAGCGCCATCTCTCTAGAACGGATCCTTGTAAATAGGCTGGCTATAACCTTCGCCTTTTTCATCGCTTTTGAAAGAAATTTCTGACATCTGTCGTGAATCGAAACAACAGACTGGCGCGCTCATTACCTCTTCTGAGTTTTAATACAAAATGTTTAGGGGTGGTTTAGCGTGTTCGTATTTACATTGGGTTTGGGATTGAAAATACACTCAGCTTTTTTGATTTTTTTATCGCTTCTTCTAAGTATGGATCACTCTGAATTTTTATATTCTACCCCATTTACTGTCTTTAAAAAAAATGGTAAAAAGGCGGGTATTGTTGAACGCTTTGACTGCATTTAGCTGTAAATGAGGGTGTTAATCTACAAATAGAGAGAATGGTTTAAGAAGAATTCAGTCATGGAATATAGTTACCATACTCTTTTTTGTTGCTATCTTCAAATTTTCAATTTTCACGTTTCAAAGCTATAACCAAAAGACCAAGAAAAGCCCGTTTGTCCGCCTTATATGCCAAAATATAACCAAAGACAGAAGGAGCAAATTCGGAATCTCGACGACGGCAGAGTACCGAGGGTGGAGTTTTGGCATTAAAAAGGAAGACGGTCTCAAATCCCGAATTACTGCTGCCTGGGGCTTACAACGGTTTCCACGGTTTTACTCGTTGCGGTCGGTTTATCATAGAATAACCCATAAAGATGTAAATATTGGAGAACACTTTTTTGTATGAAGCACTTTTAAGCATTTTGAAGCAAAATTGAGCGTTTTTGTATGAAGCGGTTAAATGCAAATAGTAGCCTTGTATTTAAATGTTTGGTGTTTTTCGTATTCAAAACCGAGGTAAACAGTCGCTGCTCGTCATCTCCAGTACATATATCTGTGAAATAACCCTAAATCTTTTGATACGTTGTATTTAAGACTATAGAGATCAGAACAAAAAACGGTAAAAATAATCTAAGATACTGTTTTCATATATTAAATTTAAAATAAAATGTACATCATCATAATAAAAAAATCAATGCTTTTAATCATTTTTATGCTATGGACACACACACCCAATAACAGAAATGATGTTAAAATTCATTGTTACAATGAATGAGTTCGTAATATTGATGAAAACAATTATTCGTATTAAAGTACAGATTCATTATTGCTTTTAAATGGGTCACTCTCAGTATAATATAGTGAACGAGTAAATTATGCCATATGAAAACACATTAAGGTTTCTTACACAATCCAAAGAATTTTGTTTGATGAAAGGCATTCATTAATACATATTAAGAATAGTATTTGCATACTAGATATAACAAACAGGTAATCACTTTGTCGTTACCCAAGTATCACGGATAGTTCTTGGTGACAGCCTGTTGCCCGGTTTTGCGAACTAATGCGGACAACCATAAGAATACTCCTCACTTCAAAGTCCGTGTGTGTTTCGCACAACCACCTGCCAACTTCAGCAAATATGCAATAAAATAGTAGTTTATTGCTACTTAATAGTAGTGTATTTCTACAAAATATGACTCCATATTTAATAGATGTAACATGGCTTCCAATAAAACTGTAAAATATTTTGAACAAAAATTTATACAAAAGATGGGTACATATATTTTGAATCAAAATTCTTATATTCCTACTTCAAAATATTGTTTTTATTCCATTTTTGTCAAAAAGTACTTCCGTTTGATTGACAATTGACATTTTGACTTAAAAGGTTATAATATATTACAATATACACTGTATTAAATTTTTACTACTTTAAAAGTAGGCAATGGGATGCCAACTTAAATTATACTAAAATTACACTGCGTTGTGTACGCTACACAATAGTGTGTAATTCGTTACAGATAAATATGTATTGTGATGACATGCTTTTTCCGTAGTTTTACACTTTACAGATGTACGTAAATCATGTAAAAGTTACATTGGATTCTGTACGCTACACACTAGTGTGTAAAATGTTACTGATAAATATGTATTATTATAATTAGAAACATCTTGAAACTCGATAAAGCACATTTCGTATAAAATCATTATGAACTCTTACCGACCAAAGCACTAGCACAAACTATCACGTAAACTCACTTCTATCGTCATCTTGAACTTGCTTTTGTTTTACGTATACAAATAAGAACATCATATCAAGCAACTTTACTCAGAGTTAAAATTAATATATAATAATATGTATGAAAAAACACAACACCATTGAATTCAACACCATTTCATTTAAACTTATGCATTCTTATGTAATTTTTACAGCATTACAACATTTACACATTTTAAAGCAAATAAGCACATTAGTTCCTTAAATTTACGTTCTAATTGTAAAATAACATTGACCCTACAGCAGGCAGGTAAGTTTTAAGCATATAATCATACCATACGTTTACAGTAAAAATTATGTTTCCCATAAAATTAGTTAGAGATTTAGGGCCGGTTTCACAGTCGAAGTTTAAACCAAAAATTTGGTTTAAACTTAGGATCTCACGAACAAATTCCTAAGTTTAAACCACATTTTTGGTTTAAGCCTAGACTGTGAAACCGGCCCTTAGTTTTTTAATTGAAAAATAATTATCATCAACTCATATTTCAATTTAAGCTCTGTATTCTAATTTGTATTCAATAAGCCATAAAAAACACACACTATCAGGCCTATTCAGGACCTAGTCAAAAGTCACAAAGTACGTCGAGAGCCACAATTTTATATTAATTTTAAATTAATTGTGACTTTCCACCTACTTTGTGACTTGTGACTCTGGTCCTGAATAGGCCTGATTCGTTCGCTCTATGTAAGTATGTTACCCATTCCGTTCGGGGCGAAATCCACCCGTTGCAATCTCCATCAACATCGTCAGTGCAAACGACAAATAAAAGACAGGACCTGCAGATCATAGCGAAAGATATGAGTTCTAACATTTTCATCCCTTCCAATATTCGCGCCCAACGCCTGTAAGTTTGTGTACAAGTAGACGGTGAATATATACGAAAGCGGTAGCGCCATCTCTCTAGAACGGATCCTTGTAAATAGGCTGGCTATAACCTTCGCCTTTTTCATCGCTTTTGAAAGAAATTTCTGACATCTGTCGTGAATCGAAACAACAGACTGGCGCGCTCATTACCTCTTCTGAGTTTTAATACAAAATGTTTAGGGGTGGTTTAGCGTGTTCGTATTTACATTGGGTTTGGGATTGAAAATACACTCAGCTTTTTTGATTTTTTTATCGCTTCTTCTAAGTATGGATCACTCTGAATTTTTATATTCTACCCCATTTACTGTCTTTAAAAAAAATGGTAAAAAGGCGGGTATTGTTGAACGCTTTGACTGCATTTAGCTGTAAATGAGGGTGTTAATCTACAAATAGAGAGAATGGTTTAAGAAGAATTCAGTCATGGAATATAGTTACCATACTCTTTTTTGTTGCTATCTTCAAATTTTCAATTTTCACGTTTCAAAGCTATAACCAAAAGACCAAGAAAAGCCCGTTTGTCCGCCTTATATGCCAAAATATAACCAAAGACAGAAGGAGCAAATTCGGAATCTCGACGACGGCAGAGTACCGAGGGTGGAGTTTTGGCATTAAAAAGGAAGACGGTCTCAAATCCCGAATTACTGCTGCCTGGGGCTTACAACGGTTTCCACGGTTTTACTCGTTGCGGTCGGTTTATCATAGAATAACCCATAAAGATGTAAATATTGGAGAACACTTTTTTGTATGAAGCACTTTTAAGCATTTTGAAGCAAAATTGAGCGTTTTTGTATGAAGCGGTTAAATGCAAATAGTAGCCTTGTATTTAAATGTTTGGTGTTTTTCGTATTCAAAACCGAGGTAAACAGTCGCTGCTCGTCATCTCCAGTACATATATCTGTGAAATAACCCTAAATCTTTTGATACGTTGTATTTAAGACTATAGAGATCAGAACAAAAAACGGTAAAAATAATCTAAGATACTGTTTTCATATATTAAATTTAAAATAAAATGTACATCATCATAATAAAAAAATCAATGCTTTTAATCATTTTTATGCTATGGACACACACACCCAATAACAGAAATGATGTTAAAATTCATTGTTACAATGAATGAGTTCGTAATATTGATGAAAACAATTATTCGTATTAAAGTACAGATTCATTATTGCTTTTAAATGGGTCACTCTCAGTATAATATAGTGAACGAGTAAATTATGCCATATGAAAACACATTAAGGTTTCTTACACAATCCAAAGAATTTTGTTTGATGAAAGGCATTCATTAATACATATTAAGAATAGTATTTGCATACTAGATATAACAAACAGGTAATCACTTTGTCGTTACCCAAGTATCACGGATAGTTCTTGGTGACAGCCTGTTGCCCGGTTTTGCGAACTAATGCGGACAACCATAAGAATACTCCTCACTTCAAAGTCCGTGTGTGTTTCGCACAACCACCTGCCAACTTCAGCAAATATGCAATAAAATAGTAGTTTATTGCTACTTAATAGTAGTGTATTTCTACAAAATATGACTCCATATTTAATAGATGTAACATGGCTTCCAATAAAACTGTAAAATATTTTGAACAAAAATTTATACAAAAGATGGGTACATATATTTTGAATCAAAATTCTTATATTCCTACTTCAAAATATTGTTTTTATTCCATTTTTGTCAAAAAGTACTTCCGTTTGATTGACAATTGACATTTTGACTTAAAAGGTTATAATATATTACAATATACACTGTATTAAATTTTTACTACTTTAAAAGTAGGCAATGGGATGCCAACTTAAATTATACTAAAATTACACTGCGTTGTGTACGCTACACAATAGTGTGTAATTCGTTACAGATAAATATGTATTGTGATGACATGCTTTTTCCGTAGTTTTACACTTTACAGATGTACGTAAATCATGTAAAAGTTACATTGGATTCTGTACGCTACACACTAGTGTGTAAAATGTTACTGATAAATATGTATTATTATAATTAGAAACATCTTGAAACTCGATAAAGCACATTTCGTATAAAATCATTATGAACTCTTACCGACCAAAGCACTAGCACAAACTATCACGTAAACTCACTTCTATCGTCATCTTGAACTTGCTTTTGTTTTACGTATACAAATAAGAACATCATATCAAGCAACTTTACTCAGAGTTAAAATTAATATATAATAATATGTATGAAAAAACACAACACCATTGAATTCAACACCATTTCAT
This sequence comes from Beris chalybata, assembly GCA_949128065.1. Lineage (NCBI taxonomy): Eukaryota > Metazoa > Arthropoda > Insecta > Diptera > Stratiomyidae > Beris > Beris chalybata. The sequence continues at coordinate 24,834,604 of OX421896.1, read as the reverse complement.
TTAAACTTATGCATTCTTATGTAATTTTTACAGCATTACAACATTTACACATTTTAAAGCAAATAAGCACATTAGTTCCTTAAATTTACGTTCTAATTGTAAAATAACATTGACCCTACAGCAGGCAGGTAAGTTTTAAGCATATAATCATACCATACGTTTACAGTAAAAATTATGTTTCCCATAAAATTAGTTAGAGATTTAGGGCCGGTTTCACAGTCGAAGTTTAAACCAAAAATTTGGTTTAAACTTAGGATCTCACGAACAAATTCCTAAGTTTAAACCACATTTTTGGTTTAAGCCTAGACTGTGAAACCGGCCCTTAGTTTTTTAATTGAAAAATAATTATCATCAACTCATATTTCAATTTAAGCTCTGTATTCTAATTTGTATTCAATAAGCCATAAAAAACACACACTATCAGGCCTATTCAGGACCTAGTCAAAAGTCACAAAGTACGTCGAGAGCCACAATTTTATATTAATTTTAAATTAATTGTGACTTTCCACCTACTTTGTGACTTGTGACTCTGGTCCTGAATAGGCCTGATTATCATATTCTCTGTGCGTTCTCGACCCGAAACGTATGTGTTTGATTTATCCATTTTACTATAAAGATCTAAGATATTGCGCAGATTGTTCGTTAATGCTTCGTAGAACCAAATACACTCCACTCACAACCAAATGGTCATTTTGTTCAGTCGTAGCACACAACTCTTCATAACGCTGTAGGTAGCGAGGTGGTATGTATTACATACTAAGCCCGCACTGACAAATTGGTTGTGACAACTATCATATCATCTCAAGTAGTCTGGGTGGCTTAGTGGCTAGAGCACTTGCCTTCGGTGCACCTGGTACCAGGTTCGAATCGGTTTAGCGACAAGTAATTATCGAGAATGGGATTGAGTGCCGGACTACCAGTTCACTTAGCTGTATATGAGTACCTGAGTTGAACTCGCAGTAATAATCACGGAGGAGCGTATGGCTGACCACTTCACCTCCTACCGTTCCGTTGGTCTAGTAATAAAGTAACTCTAGCATTACTTAAAGGCTCAGGCTCAGGCTTATTTTGACTCTCGAAACAGCACTTTACGCTCTCGACCGGTGGAAGAGAATAACGTTGCGTGCATTAAGTAAATGGTAAAAGTTGCGGAAATAATGGCTGTGAATCAAGACTCCCAAAGAATTGGTCTCCCCATGTTTCCCTACCAAATAGCTTCCCGATTCTTGAGTCTCCTTAAACAAAGGCTGAAAAATCAATTTCGATTGTATATGACACATGTAAAACAATAAACGTATCAAGGTGAACGTAGCCGTTAATTAACTTAAATCCACACTAATTTCAATAATTATGTAAATCAATTAAAAACCCTGAGTAAAGTCACAACAATACATTCTAATCGTAAATAAATCAGAGAACATTCACGCCATAAAAGCCTAACGATTCACAACAGGAACAATTTTTCACACCGGTGAAAATCTCCCTAATTAGAAATTTTGTCCCATTTCTTGTCATAAAATAACGAACTACACGGTAAGGTAAGGGAGCCTTATCGTAACCTCAAATAAGCATTCATCCCTTCAATATGTTTGTAACCAACTTCATTCGCATTCATTTCACCTTAAGCACTTAAGTCATAATCAACCCCACAATTTAGCTTTACATTTTACCACTCGTGTTACCCTCGTCCTTGTCGTCGGTTTCCTCTACAGTTTCTATCCATTTTTATTTTTTCAAATTTTTTTTTTTTTTTTTAGGGAAGAAAAAGCCAGCATATCCCTTTGCCGCATAAATATGCAAATAGCCTGCCGCTACTTATAAAATTAAATTTCCTCGCCATAACATAAACGTACATAAGCAGAGCCACCTACTTAACTTTGCCGAGTCCTGAAAAAAAAACGTGTGTACAAACACAATACCAAATACTCACCCATACAATCTCAACCGACCAATAAAAAACATATGAAAACAGTTGAAATATAACACAAACTGACGCTACCCTATGTAAGGATAGCTTCAGGGGATGCAAATGGGGTTGTGGGTGACTGAATTGGATGAATGGGTTGTGTCTGAGCTTCGGTACGAAAATTTTCTTTCGGGAGTACGGGAACTGGGTGATAGCTCCAACACGGTCGCCGGTAAACAACAAAAACAGTGTCGAGAGGATGAAATATGTCCACATCCTTCTCGTGTATACTTTTTCGCAAAAGGATTTATACATTTTTTAACAGGTGGATCTGGTTAGCCAGAACTTTCCTGAAAGACTGTCCTCGTGGGTATTGTGCATTGCTTCCATTTGTGTCGTAAATAATTCCTTCTCGTTGCACTAGTTGCACCGCACCTGTGATATAATAGCCCCCTACAAAATCCATGCACCTACACATTTCGACGAATGGTGGACAATGCCCACTCTGAAGACAACGTGGTTTCCTGGAGCTGTTTGGATTGTCCTGATTAAGTGAAGCTTTCCGGTTTCCGTTTTGACTGACTTGCCCTCTCTTCAGTGAAACCCCACAATCGCGAAAAGAGAAGAAAATATTTGGATGTGTGCAGAGCGAGCATGTATTCGTTAGTCGTTCTCTTCCGTACTCACCTACTAACAGAACAACGAACTTTGCTCCAACGCCGATATCGTTCAGGAGTCTTCTTTTCTACGCCTTTGTTCGTGAGTTTCGTGGCGGTCATGCACACATCCTTACAGCCACGCTGGAAACTTAACTTGCGTGTAATTAACACCGGAAATTCCGTAGTGGAGCTTATCCAGTTTTAAAGCGACGTAATTTAGATAAATGAAAATACTTACGACTTAGTATTTCTTTTCGTTGTTTTTATCGCTCTAATTTGCCGTGGGAATTTTTTTTTTAGTCCGTCGGACCGGACAATGAGAATTTACAATTGCTGTAATTAAGAAATTAATGCTTACGAATTATGAAAGAATTTTTTATCAAAATAAAATTTTTTAACATTGTTTCATTCCGCTGTTTGGTATGCTTTCAAATATTTGAGAGAAAAAAAATACTAATTATAGTAATTGCCAAAATATCCGTCCAATGGCAAAATTCATTAGCTAATAAGGTTGTAAAGATTTTGATTTCTGATCTCTTGCCCATGTATTTCGAAATTAAATGATACATGTAACACGTTTTGATCAATAAAGTATGTACTATGTGTTATATTTACATATGTATGTAGAAAAGTACTGTCAAATTTTTTCTGTCAAAATAGACCAACAAAATAATACGTTAGATGGGTTAGAATTCCGTAAAATTATTCGAATCAAAGCGGCAAAGTATCAATCAATGAACCTACTTCGCCTACCTGATGTATTGGACACTACAATCCTGTCCAATATTCCATTACTTTATGAGATTTGGAGTAAGAACGATGTTGTCCTTTCATTCATTGTCCGGTCATTCTTGATCGGTGAACAGGAATTTGGCCGGCCAAAATTATTAGACGTCGCGCTCATTGGAAAAAATTACCTCTGATAAGCGTCAAATGGGTGGGTACCATTGATGTTATTGATAGAGTAGTTGGAAACCTTCAAACCCGTATTGCGAAGTCCATTGAGTTAGTCACGATCGACAACCCAAAAGACTCTCTTCTGAACGAAATTCAGAACTCCAAAAAATATAAAAATCTAGGTGTCATACCTTCAGTATTTTCTAATTTAGGAATTAAGCACAAAAGTCTCATTGCTGGAGGCTTGAGTCAAAACCTTCGCACTCTTTTTGAGCGGCGAAATATCCAAAAAAAAATTAGATTATCAAGAATGAATGATATCATCCCATATTGGGGATACTCTGGCCAGATGTTATTTCCAACGGTGACAGAATTGGCAATAGATCGGTCATAAATGGAGGCTCTGGAGTAGAGGGTCGTTCACGATTGAACTGTTCAAAAAGAACGCTTCATTAAAGTGAGTGGGTGAAGTAGGTTAGGTGAGGTTATAGTGGCAGCCATCCAAACTATGGATCGACTCATTTAGACCATTCGGTTGGTCTATTGGGATACCACATCCGGGACACCTTAATGGAGTCCCATAAAGGGAGTTGTAGTAGCATTGCTACAGGGAAAAAGCAAGTCGAAACAGCCACAGGTGCGAATGAACTTGGCTAGTTCATCAATTCGTGCTCTGGCCATGTCCCAGAGTCTGGAGGTCTGGAGCCCATGGCATTGAACCTACAGCTAGCTAGGTGGGGACACTCAAAAACTAGATGACTAAAGCCTCAGTTATAATGGTTCCGATCCGATCCTATCCGGAAAACGGAGAGTGTTGAGTTTCTCCATCCGACACACATCTAAAGGGAATTTCGGAACGCCTAGTCACAATCATTCCGGTAATTAGCCGAGACACAAAACGGAGAGGTAAAGTTGACCAACTTTCAACTTCTATCCGTTCCGACGCGACTGTGAGAGGTGAATTATTGAATTTCACCACCTCCTTCGCCACACTAAAAATCAAAATTACACCTCGATAATGTCACTTTGATGGGTTTCGGAACGGAATTATTGTGCCTAGAAAATTTTCTCCTACGAGGTTGCCGGATCGGAACGGAATGATTATAACTGAGGCTTAACACTCTCTTCTTCATCCTCACTTCTACAGCTTCTGCAGTTGTCATTACATTGAACGCCTAAGCGTTGTGCATGTCTGCCAAAGAGACAGTGCCCCGTTATGACTGCCGTAATGTTACGGTCTCTATACGACTTCTGTTCAGAAGATCGGCAGTCCTTCAAGGATGTATGACTGGCCACTGGAAGTTTCACACATAGTTAGGTTGAACAATTTGCCATTGGTCTTTTTTTATCGAGGAGGAAACCGTCGAAAGCCTAAGTCAGTGTGGGACTTTAAACCGCTAAAACCTCCTTACTCGTACTGGTGGATCCTCCCGGAACCACCGTCAGGTATTGCCATTGGTCTGTTCCATTGACATTGTGGGTGAAGTAACTCACTCCTTTTGGTGAACTGCAGTTCCATTGGACACGTGACAAAAAATTTCTTCTATTCTAATCTATCTTCTAGATCGATTGACTTTTTTTTTGGTCATCATCTTTGAGATCTCCTTTTTTTTTTTTTTGGTTTTTGGTCATCATATCCTCCTTCCAAGTTGAACTATAAATGAACTAAAAGAACGAACTAGTGCGCGAGCGCGAACGAAGGAACGAAAACGAAGGAACGAAAACGAAGGAACGATCGAACCATAATGAAGGAACGATGAAGCGAAGAGTTCCGGAACTACTTTACTCAAAGGAACTGCTTTGCTCATCTCTTCTCTAGATTCATATCCGCAGTTGAGACGATTGGTTCGATTCAAGGATAACTAATAGAGCAGGGTTTTATTGTCATAGTTCCTGCCTCAATGACGATCTACATTAATCGATTCGAATGAGCTCTCATTTTTCTCAATGGTTGAGAATATCATCTTCAACAATGACGTGACGAGTCCAATTTGTCATACTGTTTAGTCCGCTCCAGGAAGCACTTGAGGGTCAACATTTTCAAGATGATCAGGTATAGAATTTCGTACCCACCTGGCTATACGACCAACCCGTTTCGTAAAATAAATAAAATAATAAAGGATTAAAAACTTACCCAAACGATGGGAAAATGAATACTTACAACTGAAGAGATAATTCATATGCTCCACCTCCAGTACTTTCTCTTTCACCCCTGACTATAGCAAACCGATTTTTGAAATATGTATTCCATACGTGATGGAGAGATAAGTTTCACGCTTCCAAATACTAGAAAGAATTCCAACTAACTTACACTTTCTTCGGATCATCAATCACAACATTGTGACCTGACGACGAAACTTAAAGACATAAAAAAGTCAGGGATGGTGATGATGATAAGTACTATGATCATTTATCACTCAGCCGGTAAAAAGTTAAGAGCCTTCTATTTCGCTTATTGAAAATGAGACGGGAGAGAAAAAATCGTCAAGGACAGGAAAATCAACTGACAGAACAATAGCGAGCACGTCACAAGTCGAAAAGCGCATTTTCCTCAACAAGTCATTGTTTTCCCGGTCGGCTTACTTAAAATTGCCGACGCCACCACCATCGCCATAGTGGATTGCTGCTGTCGCCGCCAACATCTCGTTTTCTTTTCAACCCCCCCAGCTAAAGGGAATATCGTCCTCATTTTTATCAAGTCTTATTTCTATTTTTTTTTTATTATTATTTTTTTTTCTCCTATTCACCAGCCATTCAGTTTTCCCATACTCTCCATTTTCTTCGCTTTTCGGTTTTAATTTGCGAATCCATGGAGCTCAATTTCGCCCTGATGGCGTGTATAGCCTAGCTCCTGGCTGTGTATAGTGTAGACGCGATTCGACGATTTTTATCCTCGTAAGTAACGAAGAACTAGCCACCCAATGCCACCAGGCGAAGCGCCATAGCGGGCTGTGAATCCACCAACCCTCCACATTTCTATCCGTTCGTCCGTCGACGTTCGCAAGGACTCCCAGTATTGGATGTCTGCGTGCTGAGTGGAAGCTTCCTTTTCGTTTATGGCGATAGGACTGAAATTATTTTTCCGGGCATTTTTTTTCCTGCTGTCTGTTTGCTATTCCCGATTCCTCCCCGTTTTGCTTCCATGAGGATGCCTCTGCTCTTTATGCCATATCGGAGTACGTATGTCCGGATATTGTCCCGATGGGATTGTAATGAGATGCCGGAACATTTTAGATTTAATTTACTTCGAGGATTCGGATAAGAAGTACGAATCTGACTTTATAAGCTAAGCTCAAATTAGAAGGATTTCAAAAAGATTTGCCTTGTTAACCTCGTGATCTTGTGACAAGGTGAAATGTTTTTCGCCAGCTAGGGAACGTGCAGGCAATTAAAATTAGTGCCAATTTCATTACCATGTGATTTTGGGCTTTAGGCTTGGATTTCCCATATACAAACAAGAACGCTGCCAATAGTCTGGACGAAACTGTCTTTTTTTCGGGACAAAGTTTGGAAAGCTGTTCGGGAAGCGATTCGGAAAACAGTACGAAGCGAGTTCAAATGTTACATTGGTTGTTGCGACCCAGGCAAGATTTTTGAAAATTGATTATGTCTCCTTGTAAGAAACACCTTTCAACATCCATCCGTTGTTCTTTAAACAAACATTGAAACAAGTAAACTGCTCAAAGAAGTAAAAATATCGATAATATCGATTTTTAGGCCATAATTAATATTAAAAGGCCTTTGGAAATGTAAAACATACTGAACCCCCTCCCGCGTGAGTTGAATATAAAAAAATCCTGAAATTGATTTTAGGCAATAACATAAAAAGCCAACAGAAGCAAAATTCAGTTTAGCACTTCTTCAGGCCTAAGAGATATGACGAAAAACGTGAAAACAAGTACAACAAGTACATTGATTGGTTGTATTACGAAAAATCAATAAATAAGCTTTTGGTCGATTAAATAAAAAGCGTAGAAAAAAAGGACCAATTAGATTTTTCATCAGACTTAAGAGAAGACAGAAATTGTGGAAACGTATGCAAACCCCTTCAAGCAGAGTTTGTGGAAGTAAAATCTAATTCGATATCTGATCAGACCTAAAAGATATAGTTAAAGGTGTTAGAACGTATGCCGCCACCTTTGGGGCTTGAATAACAAAACCTGGAAACGCTTTTAAGGTGACTATTTTGATATATTATCCTAAGGAATATGACTGAATTCATGAAAGGGGTTGAACACTCTGAAACCCTCAAAGGGTTTTTAAAAAAAAAAATTCTGAAATGCTTGAAGAACCCATAAAAGCAGAATTAATTCAAAATTTCAGAATACCCAAGAGATATGACGAACTTCGTGAAAATATATGTATGCCATCATACATGCTTTAAATTCCAAGTTTCACTCTTCTAGCATAAGCTATTCCTGTCATATAGATATGTGAGAAATACGAGCCTTCAAACGCGTTTGCGGACGACGTATAGCCGGACTGCATTTTTTTTTTTGGTGTATTTAAGAAGGCGGAAATAGTTGAACCTTTTGGTTTAGAACATAATCCACAGTAGCCCTATATCAAAAAGGGTTGCCATGTTACTAAAAGTGATTTAAGTTCAAAGTTCAACAGATTTTTCTTATTGACTTTAAAAACATTATCCGTGATCTAAATATTGTGTAGGAGTTTAATAAGTTCCCGGAATTGGTAGAAAGGAAAAAAATTGTTGTTCATATTTTGTTATTTTTCAATATATCTAGGCACACCTAATCTCTCTGAACATCAACAAATTTTTAGGAATGGGATAACTTTTCGTACCCACTATAAAAATAATTTTGGTTCTTGATGGAAAATTGTACGCATTGTACTTCCTTCATTCTTGGAGTATCGATAAATGTTCATCAACAACTTTTTTTTAGATTTAGAAACAGAATACCAATCATGAAATGATGAAACAATAAATTTTGTTGGTACCTCCCCCATGATTCCTCTCCTCCATATGTGACTCGTCAAAGGCGGCCAGGGTGCCAGTGGTTAGACCATTTCACCAATTAATAGATTATGCCAATTTGAGACAGGAACGTTCGGATATTTTGCATGCAGTCCGTCATTGCCAGACAAACGATGTCAAACTGTGCCGTATGCCAGTGGAAGATGATAGTTAAACCGTCCCGAAGAAATAAGACACCGACTAAATTGGGCGTGCGATTCAACGGCAATGAGCAGTTTCGAAAGTTATCACTGATAAAAGATTCAATAATCACAAATAATCAACTACTGGCAAAGCCTTCCTATTTCATGTATGTACTTCTCTATCACTGCTCGATCGATGCACCCAATCAAAATCGCTTTACAAACACTTTTGCGTAGAAGTGACCGTCGTCTCATTTTCAACGTAGTATTGTATTAGTATTGTTTGTGTCTTTGTTGTTGATTGGTTATTGTTGTTATTGTTGTTGGATGTTTAGAATGAATTGCTTGGGTAGCCAGGGTACACATGCAACACTGCGCACAACATACACAGAATTACACAGTTTCTTCAATTATTTAATTATTTTTTACTTATCTATCTTTTTATAGACGAAAAAAAATTGGTTTCTACTTTTTAGGAACCGCTTATGCTGGAAGGCATAGCTGCGGAGTCGGAGCGGGAGTTTTCTCAGACACGTACTATGTCGCAAAGTCTTACCATTTACCAGACTGCGCCAGCATCTTAATTCGTCGAACAGTGCCGGGAGGAGCTAGCCTACTTAAGTAGCCAAATCGAAGTTATCCTGCTTTGGGTCCCAGTAGTCAGCATGATAGAGAGTAACGAGCGGGCCGACGAATTAGCTAGCCATGGTTCTGCTCTTCAGGACTCACTGGTGGAATCAGTGCAGATCCCACTAGGGACTGTTAAACGCCAAATATCCACCCACTTTCTGACAAACGCCAAGGGGGAGATATTGACCAATTGTGCCATATCTAGGAGGATGGCCATCCTACTCCCGGAGCAGAACAGATGAACTCTTGAGTAGGAGCCGTGTGGGCGTCTTCAGAGTCACGGCCAGTCAACACGGGAAACTGGCCGATCGACGACCACGACCAGACTGGGTATTCCCTTAAACATCAATTGCCACATCTGTGGGGATACAAACAAGAAAGAAACCGTCGCCCACCTGCTTTGCGAGTGTCCACCCCTAGCTACAGCCACACTTCGTGCACTAGGCAAAACCTTCTTAAATAACCTTGATGAGATCCTTCTTGAACAGCTCCCGTTGGATACGATATTCAATTCAAGCCCTGGTAGTCTCTGCAAAACTACACTATATCTACTTCATCAACCCTCAGCGACCAGGTTAAACGAGATGTGGTATCAAAACGGTGCTTCCTGTGCTAATTGGGTCCTGTTTCTGGCAGACGGGCCATCACGTAAATCAACCAACCACCAACCACGCTAAAAGGCTAGGACGTGGAACTTATTTGAAGCTATGATAATGGACCCATTTGCAAAATGGGTGTAGGAGTGGGGAAAAGCAATGCGTCTGAAGTGCTCGAAATTTGGTAATGATTCTAAGATTCATATCTGCTGAACAGTTGATGTTAGAATGTTGAAATTTTGTGTTTGTCTTAAGGGGTACTGCGACAAGGACTAACCAGGAGGCTATTTGGAACGCCATTTTTTAGTTTGTCAGTCACCTAGTAACCTACACCCATAGAGATATATATATATACCTATACTGGAGATAACAGGCAGCGATTGCGTTCAAGGCGGTCGTTGTCCCTTTCACTTACACGAAAAACAGCAACAATTGAAAAAACGATCCGTTTTTTTCTCACTCACGTTTATATTATGTCCCGTTCTTGAATCACACTAAGCTGCAATAATTTGATATAACGACCCTGTTTTGTCTCACTTCTCTGGCATCTTTATACGAAACCGGTGACTTGTTGTCTCCAGTATCTCTATGCCTACACCATATCTCAGCATAAAATACGTTCCGGACATCTGTTCAAAAAATAATAAAGGTACGCCCAGACTGGCAAATTTTTTTTGCATCCAATCGATTTGAAGCGTTGAAGACCGCCGTCTTATTCGGTGTCTTACTGTCTACTGTCTTCACTACTATTTGATCTTATACAAAAGTATGCTAAGAATAAGATCCAAAATGTTGACATACGAGATGTGAGTGGAAGATCGTCCTTACAGCAATATTTCCCTGTATATTTAGTTCGCTTTCGCCCCTATATATTTTCCAATATACACATTTAAAAATAATCCATGCGAAGAATAAAATACAGATTCAATCCCTCATTAAGTTCTTAAGCATCGAATTCATTCACCCTTTCTTTCAATGATAACGCCCTTAATGCAAATGAAAATTCTGAAATTCAACAATTCACTACTTTTCCGGCTGGCTCCGCAAAATCGATAACCTTTCAAGTCAATCGGGGGTGGTTCATTTCTTTTCTATGCACACACGAACGAATTTTTCATTTCATGTAATTTTCTAAATCCACACGAAGGCCAACGAAAAGTAAAAAACCATCACGCAACCCCATTTATCCGTTAAACGCCTGAAAACAAACTTTTTTGATGATTTTTGCTACCCAGAAAAATCAATCAGTTGTAGCATGGTGATGCCCTTCAAGGGTGTCCATCATAAAAGCCATCACGAAATGTTAAAATGCTCCGCGAGTATCGTCAACATTCCCGACGTAGACCGTCACCCTAAACTTATACAGCGCGGTATTATGATACCGATACCGCATCGTTTTATACTGTAAATCATATTATCCCGCTTGCCTACTATCCGATAGGTGTCTTCGCGCTATGAAGACGCTATCAAAATTTCTGATTAACTCGGCAAACCATCAGCTTTTGAACCACTCCATACTCATAGAGTGGCTTCCACATCGGTCGCTATACAACCCTACATACTCCATACTCGTGTAATATGTGAACACACCGTAAGTGCATTGTTCCAGCATTGGCAGAAGGGACGCGTGTATTTCCCACATTACTGCCATCTCGAAATGGGTAGATTCACTATAAGTAGACAGTGGAAAAAATCTGATCATAAATAATATCGGTTCACCCCTAATGTTTATATTTTGCACGACCTTTCTGCCTTTGCCTTGATGGGTCGATGGGAGGCCATAGCCATGCTTGTCCTGGCAAAGGATATCAGTTTTACATCGGGCACCCATCCACTTTTCTGCATCCTTCTATCCATTTGTAGTATTGCTCCTGTTTTTTTTTTTCTCGCATTTTGTTTATCCTGTTCCACCCGACTCCTTTCTTTCTCCTACACCCAGCTCTACTCCTTTTGGTGGATATATGAGGCCCATAATGGTAAACTTTTATGATGTAGCAGGGAGTCACGAAACAGTATAAGGACTTGTCAAGAGATGGGCAGACGACAGTGAACCGAAGCAGGAAGCCGCGAGTGTAAAGGACGACTAAGGAGGGAGTATAACATCATTCTTATAGTGTAAAATCGATTCCTGTTTCCCATCTACATTTGTTGTTGGACACTTCAGCCTTGTAAAGCAGGTGGGTTTTTGGACAGAATGTTCTGCATGGGTGTGGGTCTGGGATTCCGGCAAACCAGAGCTACAATAGAGACCAACATTTGGCAGGCGATTTGGAATGAGGACGGTTATGGGAAAATATTTCTCGTGAAGCCAGTTCTCTTCTATCAGGATGGCAAACCGGAGCGAAGGAACGTATGTTGGGAGGCCCTGGTAGTATACTGGCAACGGAAGATTCAACGACCAGCCGAGAAACGAACCCAAGTAGTATAGCTGTCTATGATTCTGTTCATGTCTTCCGTTCATGCCCCCAAGGGAAGAATAAGGATGAAATGGAAATTTAATGGAAATCTAGAAAATATGTCGAAGAAAAGGAGAGATGCATACGAGCGGAGCAGGAAAAGTAGAGGAAATCGTTGCTCGAGAAGTGGGTGATTTCGGTTCTATGATGGGCTGAAAGTTTTAAGTTGAGAGGATCCTTTTTTGTCCTCTCCGCGCTAGAGCTACCTCGACGTTCTCGTTACCGTCGTCACCGTCGTCCTTTCACTCCCCGTACTACGAATAAGGAAGCTTTAGCTTTGCTTTGTGGTTGATTTTTCGCATTCCTTGATACCGTTCTACTTTACGTTTAGCGTAGAGTCTCTCATTTTTTCGATGTTCTGCTTTTCGATGTGTCTCAGTGTGTGTGTGTGTGTGTTTGTTCCTTTTCCTTCTTTTATTTCTCTACTTCGACGAAAAACACTTTTCATCCGGAGAATGAAATGGAATGTCTTGTTGACCTGATGATACGACGAAAAGAAATTTTCTTTTTCTTGTACTCCGTCCCCTTTTTATACGCCCGAACACACCACCCACACTTGGTGTATTGGCAATGTGTACAACGAGGACATTTCGATCCTGTGCGGCGTGGAATGGAACAACGAAGGACATTCAAGGGATTTTCAACATAACTCCTTGGCGCCTCCTTCGCCCGCAGACACTACCATGCTATACACTTCTATTGCCTTATGTTCATTTGGTTGTTAGGCGAAGATGATTTGCAAGAGATAAAGTGTGGAAAAGTGAAAGAGATTTTCTCACCTCAAGAAGGTGATTAAGGTTAAGGAATTTTGGTGATTTCGTTCAAAGCAAAATATCTTTGTGTTGTTCCTATCATTTTGTTCGGCATAATGAGGGATTAGACGTGATAAATACGTGGAATCGCCAGTTTAATATTTTTGAAATTGATACTAGTTTGTGCCTTATTAGTCTGAACGGGTTGGGGAGAGGAACTATTATTGCGTGTTTTGTAAAATTATCCTTACAATTATATACACCTATTTATTAATTACGTATGCAATTGGTGATCTGTGCTGTCTCTTCCATTTGTTCAAAATCTTCAATTGAACAGGGACACTTATACCAAGAAATTCAATATCTTATTGGACCTAAGAGACATCGCAGAATTCGTGCAAATATATGCAAACATTCTCCACCCTCTGTGTTGAATATCAAAAAAATTCTGAAATTAATTTTTCGGCGATTAGGTACATGAAAAGATAGAAGTAGAAACCAATTCGATAACTTATCATATCAAAGAGATATGGCGAAATTCGTGAAAACAGACAGAGCTTCACTACACTCGCTTAGGGCTCAATATAGAAAAATCTTAAAGAAATTTTCTTGGAGACAGCACGAGAAAGTAAAAACCAATTCAATTTCTTATCACTTCTTCCTTCCTGGGGGGCATTCCTTCACTCCTTGACCCATATCGGCAATTTTGTAAATTAGTCCACTATTGAAGCTCTATAGAAATATATAAATTCCAAGTTTCAGCTTCCAACCAAAAGCGGTTGCTGAGATATTGAATCAAAATTTTCCATCTAAAACGCTTTCCCACCTCACGCTTCACACCAACCCCTCAAATGGTCTCCACTTAAAGGAGTATAACCCAGTCTACCCATGAAATGAAATTCAACTCAATAGCTCAAAGGGGTTTGGGTGCTACGAGCCTTCAAACAATTTTGGGTATATCGGATGGACTGACATTTTTTTTTTGCTTTTATCATGTCTACTACTCATGAAACGTAACATGATCGATCACATACCATGTTATTGAAATAATAAAGTAAAAATCACATAGGTACTCATTGAAAAATTTCATTTTTTCTCTCGCTATTTTCAACCCTTTATTTCAGATCCCATATCCATGCAATACCCCATTTCAAACAATTTTGTGTTTTTACCCACTAGGATTGGAGAACTCGTTTTCTTCTCTATTGCACCTTCATTTTGCAAGAGGATGTCCCCTAGAATCTCCATTGTAACTCCTTCCGAGAAATCATTTTAAAACTGTTGTATTGTAACCCTGCGTCTACATTGGCAATGGCAATTTGCAAAGGATAATATTGCCAGACACAAATAGACAGTGTAGAGGCATCAAACGCATACTGCTCTCTACATTGCCATATAAATCATTGCCATGTTAATTTTGAGTGCAATATTGCAGAGAACGTATCGTTTGATATAAACGAGAATCGCTTGTCTATAGATGGGAATTAGCTTGTTTTTGCTTTGATCGCGAAATGGCTGAAAATAAGTTAACCAAGAAGGAACTATTGAACTTAGTTCTTTTTTTATTTATTTTTTATTTTTTACCTCGTTTGAGAGCTAGACACTTCGAATTCACTCGCTCAATGAAAAATTGCCTGCCAATCAAATGCCATAATATTGCCATTCCCATTGCCAGATAAATTTTAAGTGTAAACGCAGGATTAGGGTGCATAAAATGTCTGTCGCACTTCTTTAGGGAGGCTAATTATTATTTTCCATTAAGAATAAAAACTCAAACATGTTCTTCGTAATCCCATTTTAAACCATTTGGAGCGAAAAAAGGAAGTGGCTGTTTTCTGCATAATTTTGTTGGTAATCTCCTTTTTTGCTCCATTGATAGTAACACTAGATACCTCCCTATTTGCTTTCTCATTGAGTTTTCTTCGTGTTTCCTGCTGGTATGTAACCAAACAGCAGACCCACTGTGTCAAAAGAGTTATAACACAGTTCCAATTCAGCTTCACTTGTCTCGACCCATTTCCTTTTGTCTTTATTCGTAAGTCGTAACGGACTGTCCAGAAATTCGATTTGAGACGAAATGTGGAGCGTTTGTTTTGCCCTTATCGTCTTAAGCTTTTAGAGCTGGTGCTTGTTCCGAAGTCAGAGCTTTCATAAACGAAAATTTGAGATCGAATTTGAAATTATATAAAGAAAGTCAGTAGACAATGGGCAAGAGTTTGTTTCACAATTACATCTCTCTCTCTACGATTGTAGCTGATACGGAATATTCTCACTTAAGCTACCAGTTTCCTAGGAGCGCACTGTTTCCTTTTCTTTGAATCGTCCTTCAGTTTTAATTTAAATAAGCACTCGTTAGCCCACAACAATTCATAAAGCACTACCGTTTATATCAGAATTTAAAAATTACAATTAAGCGTATCACACAACCACAAAAGCTTTTGTGGTGAATAAAAATCCATGCACAGACGGTTCGTGTCACGGATAATATTTTCCATCGTTAAGAAGAATCACCGGAAATTAAATAATTCGTTTTTTCTGTTAATTTAATTGTTAATTGCTCAAGGTAATTGCATCTAAATTTAAAGAATTCATTAGCAATTAATAATTGACTGCTGTAGCCTGTGTCTAATATTTGATTATGTAGAAATATTATCGCATACACCAAAGAGATTCTGCGCACGCATATATCTTGTACTCCATAGTTTTTAGTATAATTTATACTCACTATCTCACACACTAACTAAGTTAGAGAGTAAATCGTACTATCAAATTTACATCAAAGCTTAAACGCTTCGAGACTGAGTCGAAGTATGGAGTAAAAATAAACTCCAAAAATACACGGTCCATTTAGCAGTACTCATATAAATATAAGTATGTATGAGCGTCATACATTTTACAGCGGTCGTAATTGATAAAGTTTGTGACAAACACAATAACCAGGTGTGTACATCGGAGAATTTTTGCAAATGAAATCAGTGCGGATTGTCGACTAAGTTCCATGTGTTCAGGTAACATGAGGGCCGTGGCTACAGGTAGAATCGCATTGCTCTATGACAGTCAAAACCAGTTTTTGGCTAGCTACTAGCTACTTATTATGCAACGTACGAGTATAGTACGAGTTTCTTAGACTGGACGTCCATTATCTCTCCGCGTCTCTTCTAGTCCAATCTGTAAAAACCCGTTCGCCATGTCTGACTCAGATTGGACGTATATCGTAGTAATTCCACCAGACCATGGCCGATATGAGCGAACGGCATTCCTCTTAAAGCGCTGAGTCTATCATTCCGCCCGCTAGTCAAGTCGCGTCAGGCAGTCTTAAGGAGTTCGTGTCGCGGTTAATAACTTAGTCAATCGATTTTTTTTAGATCCTTCGATAGGGATCCAATTTAGTGTTATCGTACCGTTAACCGGAACTATACGCAGTAAGACACGGGAGTTGTCGCAATTTTCTTAAAGACGGTACTTCGCACTTGTCTTAGGTCTTCTTGTCGGCTACGAGCCAAGACTATTCTGACATCAACAGGCTGGGCTGCTCTCAACTTTCAGCATGGGATCTGTGAATTGTAAACAATTCTCCACCGGGAGCAAGACGCATGCACTACAAAATGGTAATTCAATTAGAGAGTTGGGGAAGTTCTAGTGAAGACAATTTTTGTTCAGTGTAGGGTAGGCTCCTCAGTTTTCATTGGAATTGGAATCACATCAGCTGACCATCGGTGAATTAAGTGACTGTACTAAATATCAGGTGTTCGTGGTTTTTTTTTGTCTAATTATTGCGTGCTTATGGATATCGTAAAAGGTTTGCTCTCTAAATGTAAAAATTCTGCGGACTGAATCAACTATACGACGGAAGGTCATTGTTTCTTTTACTTGTTTCTTTGAGGCCCCCAACTATCAACTTTTTTTCGGAACACGTTTTGCAACACGCACTGGCCTCAATAATTGTTTTTTTTTTTTGTTGAATGAAACGCTACGCCATAACTTCCGTTCTTTAACGAAAAGAAAAGTTTCGTACACCGAATTAAAATTTTTGCCCATAAATTTAATTTTGAAATCACTCTAAACAATATGATGAATCATTTGTTTATGTATCTAAATTTTTATCATACAAAATTTCCAATTTGGAATCGATTCATTGACTTCTTCACAGAAAAAAGAAATTAATCTATTGAATCATGTGTTTAATAATTAAACTGTTTTTTAGTGGTTGGAATACGAGCGACAGAATAATTAATTTTTTGCTCCGAAATTAAAACAGCCTTGGTGCATTTTTATTATCTTATGAGTAAAATTCCGAAACGCGTTCAATTGTTAGCCGTTTACATAGAAATTTCGTTTGAGTAAAAAAAAAACAATTCGATGTCTCATCAGACCCTAAGAGATTAGCTGGAATTCGTAAAAGAGTATACAATATCGGAAATCGTTAAAGCGAATTCGATATCTTATAAAACCTAATAAGCACTACACCGCCCTGGGGTTTGAATATCGAAAAATGCTTAAGTCAGCTTTTACTTGATAATTTTTAGAGTCCTTAGAAGTAAAAGCGAATTCGATATCTCATAAGACCTAAGAGATATGTCGGAATTCGTGAAAACGTATGCAACTACAACTACTTCAGGCACCTTAGGGGTTCAATATCAAAAAATATGGAAAACTATTTCTCAGGGGTTTATATAAAGAGTTCGTAAAAAATAAAACAAATTCGATATCTTGATGACGAGATTTGTCAAAATATGTACAGTGTAACCCGGTTATAAAGTACCTTGAGTGGACCACAAAAGTAGATAACCAACATAAGAACCTTTCACATTTGTAAATGGGGATTGAAAAAAGGTACGTTGTAGCCGAAAGTACGTTATAAAAGTGCACAGATACAAACCTCGCTCCTTCCGCAGCTAACATTTTCTTTCTGCTAGGGGTCTTCTTAACCAAGTTCTTGAGATATAAAAATTAAATTTCCTTACAAATGCTTATTCCCCTTTTTCCATGCTCCACCACCCTCTTACAATTTTATATTTAACCTACTCCACTCATAAACTTGAACACACAGACTAAATTTTATCTATCTGGCATTATTGATTCGGAAGATATCGTAGTCTAAAGTAATTTACCTCCACACGCGCTTGAAAATGTAGTTGTTTCTAATATAGGTTGTTGTTTTCTTTTCGTTTTTATTTTTAAAAAGCTGTATACAAACTCCGAGACATATTTTATTTTATCACTTATCACTACAATATATTAATTCTTATGCAATTGATAATAGCAATATTATGCTATCGAGTGACCAACTCCGTCGGAGGTTCGTAAAACTCGCAAATAAAATTGACTGAAGTTAATATCACTGTATATCATGCTGTCCGATATTTGACTAAAAAAATTTTATGGAAAGTTAAGTCAAATTTTTTTCATCAAAATAGACTTTGTGTACAGTAAATAAAATAATGTTGTTAACAAAAATTTTACCATTACCCTAACTGGTAATATTTGCCAGCGAAAATATTTGACAACGTAGCATATAGTGAAATACTGGCCATCACCGAATATGTGGGAAATCTCTCGACTCAAAAAACGCAGCCTCTAAGTGCCGCAGAGCTTGCATACAAATCAGTTTTTCCACTGGTAGCGAGAAGACGTTTAGTTCTTCTCAAAAATGTTTGTAAAGTAACATTATACATAACTTGAAAAATATTTCAGAAAAATTTGGTGGTTTATTTGTTTTAGGCTTCTACGGTATAGGTTATATTTCTTTCGTGAACAACAAAATATAGATACAAACCTATTGTCAGTTGCACGGTTATCAGGTTTAACCTATATTAAGCCGATTCGCTGAAAAAAAGGGAATTTAAGGGAGTATGCGAATTTTAATTTTTTGTTAGCAATCTTAAGGCTGCCATGTTTTCTACTGGTAACTAAACAATTTGCGAGTGGTTAGAGTATGTGAGCCTAAGTTTTTATTTTCAGTTTCGGCGACAGCGTACCAAATAAATTTTATTGTTTATAGGTAAGAATTACCCTTCACTTATTTTCTGTGCTCATTTAAACGATAATTACATCCGCATGAATTGCACCTTCGACGCTTCACCTTGAGCAACCGTGACTCGTAATGTTCTTAATATTCAATTGATAGTGGGCAATCTATTTTTGGTTATCTAAACATTGCGACTCTATTAACATCAAGTTCGTTTTTATCGTACTAATTAGATATTGTTTATATTGTATTATTGATAATATATTACTGTGATTTCGTTTAGCTTTTGATGATATGAAAAAAGTGAATGAAAAAGATTGGTAAGAATAGAGGGGGATAACAAAGAGCTGAATATGTGGCTGTTTCATATCAGAATCAAGTTCTTAACTATCTGAAAATTTTACAGAACAGTCTGAAAACTCAATTTTTGGCTAGCCTTCAAAACTATGTATTACTAATATTAGGAAAACGTTTGATTTATCTGAAATACAGCAAACATCAGAAACGAACCCCAGTGTGAGCTCTGCCTGGACATTGTTACATGAGAACTCATTTATATAGGACTGATCTCTCTAATAGCAAAACATGCAGGATTTGGTATTGTAAAGACGACACACCAGAATCCCTGACCATTTCTCTTTGAAAAATAAATAAATTCTAAGGTCCTATTTCCAGGAGTCCATGGGATATGGTACTTGATTTCCTAAAAACTGCTCCATTTCCCGCATTAGTAAACGCAGTATGAGGCGTTAGACGTTAACGCAGATAGAGTCCCAGCATTAAGATAATAGCGTAAAAGTAGTAGAAATCGGAGCACAGTATGTTGAGTTATTTCTGTACTCAAACTTGGGCGTTGCAGGACTCGGCTAATGATATTGGCCGCTATTCACAGTCGTCATAAAGTTGGCTTTGAGTTTTAGCTGACCTTAGTGTCGTATAATTTATATGACACTAAAGTCAGCTCTTACTTAAAGCCAACTTTATGATGACTGTGAATAGCGGCCATTGTTTTTATATATTTTTCATCTTTATAGTGTTTACTCGTATATAGTATGCTAAGCATTTTAAATCAATTTTTTTAAACGACGTTACAAATAGAAAATTATTCAAGACTATTAACAGACTATAATCCCCTTTGGTTACAAGGTATTTAAAGGATTAAGGTATGTAAGGATTAACAGCAAAAACATATTTCTCCCATTTAAGATCGCAACGTTAATCACATCAATGGAAGCGTACGATATAGTTCCCGATGTGATCAATGTGGCACCGGCAGAGGTGGCCAAAGTAACCTATCCCGGAGGTATAACTGTAACCGAAGGCAACAAATTAAAACCGCGGCAAGTCAAGGACGAACCAAAAGTAGATTGGACTGCAAATCCTTCAAACTTTTATACCCTTTGTATGACTGATCCGGATGCACCAAGCCGAGAGGAGCCAATATTCAGTGAATGGCATCATTGGCTTGTTGGAAACATTCCCTGCAAAAATATTGCCAAGGGTCAAGTTCTCTCCGAATATATTGGCGCCGGACCGCCAAAAGGATCTGGAGTACATCGCTATGTTATCCTGATCTATAAGCAAAAAGAAAAATTGAAATTTACTGAAAAGAAATTACTCAATAACAGTGGCGATAGACGAGAGAAATTTTCTATTCAAAAGTTTGCGGAAAAGTACGAGTTAGGCAATCCGATTGCTGGGAATTTCTTTGAAGCTGAATGGGATGATTATGTTCCGGAGTTGTACAAACAATTGCAAGGCAAATAATCATAGTATACTGTTTTTTCAATTGAATTTACCCATCGTTGAATCTAGCCACCCATAGCTTCTAACATTTGTTATACAACAATAAAAAGATTTCTTAGTTATAAAGTGGATTTGATGAATTATAAACTGAAAAAAACACCAAAATTTTGATGTTCTTCGGGCAGATCCTGTTAAAAAATCCCTAAAATCCGAGGTAGTATCTTTAAAAAAAAAAAATTTTGTAATGCATTTTAGTAACATCTTATTTTCCATACTTATATTGCACTTCTTCCCTTTATAAGGGATAAGGAGTTCAATCTTCATATCATTACACATCAAATTTGTATTTTTAATTCAACTTATCTTATAAAATAAAGTTTAGTTGAAGTAAATACAGATAAAATTCAAATCAATATTGCTAACACGCCATATCCATTCTTGTTCTCTTATTATTTCAACACTATATGTTAATAGTTTAATAAGTATAAGTGTAAGTTTAATAGTTTTTAATGTTAACTTTAAAATTCTGTAGACTAATCGAGTATTTTATTTGATCTGATAGCTTATTCCATAATTTGATTCCAGCTTAAGAATAGTGATTATGCCCAAATCAGTTCTCCTACGCGGCAATGAAACTTCATGGAATGTTCACGAGTATGGTTACTGTTACGTTTAATATCTCCCGTTTGTTGTTCCTTGTAAATTTGTATAGGTACTAGCGATAGCATTGAATATTTTATCAATATCGAGGACATTTATAATAGAGTAGATCATGCGAGAAACGCAGGGGGGGTGTTGGGGGTTCAAACTGTATCACTGAATGTATTACAGAAAAATAGAATATTCTTGCTGTTGCTCAAGAATGACCTTACAGTGAACCATACGAGAAGTAACACCTTTAGACATTACGATGCTGGCAATATGTTCATCCTACCTAAGATGTTGATCAAAAATTACACCAAGATATCTCGTATGATTTACAATTTTAAGAGGTTTGCATTTGCAATTGGTAGAGCAATCTTTTGAATGGACAAAAACACTCAAAGTTGGAGGAATTCCTCTACTATTATACGCAAAAGTTATACATATATGTACTTTTTTCCACGTTAAGTGTCATATAATTATTATCTTACCATTCTTTTATAAATAAAAGGCTTTAATCTAAACTCCATTCCAACAATTGTCCTCCACAAATAGAACGGTATCGTTGGCAAAGGATATTAAATATCCTTTACTTGTTGCTGATGCAAACGATTAACATACCACCTTGATAAAAAAGTTCCCGTGGAGCTTTTATTATTTCGATTTGAGTTCTGTTTTTTTGTTAAGTTGGTACATCTGCTGTTGACATTTCCTCTAAATCTTAGCGTCATAGCTTGACATTTGCAAAAGTTACGTAGCCAAGAGTACATCTATCTCTGTGTGTGTTGGCGATTTTTTACAATTTTAGAAATGGATTTAAATTTGCAACAACGAACATGTATTAAATTTTGCGTAAAAAACGGATTTAATGGTGCGCGAACGTTGGAAATGTTGGAAAAGTGTTTCGGTAACGCTTCTCTAAAGAAAACGGTCGTTCACCAGTGGCACGAGCGGTTCAAAAGTGGTCGTGAGTCAATCGAAGATGATGAACGCAGTGGCGGTTTATTACCGTTGTCCATAGATATATTGATTTTTTTACTCAAATTGTTTTTGTCTATTTCTATAGAAGATGCGAATATTCAATCCTCAAAAGACTTCAGAAAAAACTCTATGATTTCACCTCAACAGGAGAGGGCTTAACGCCCCTGGCAACTTTGCTTATTTTTTTCATTTCCCAACAGATTATTTAGAAACAAACTTCCAATCCTCCATAAAATAGTGCAAACTTTTCGTCTTTTTATGCCAAATTCTGCACTTTGACCTTGAACGTGGGTAGAAACTGGTTTAGAACGGTACCCAAATCCACGGATTGTATGCTGTCAGTTGTCAGCTTATTGATTATTTAAAAATTAAATTTGTGTCTTATCTAACGCATTTCCTTTATTCTTCCTTCTGCAGCCGTGATGGAATCCTACTCTACCAAAGATGGTTGCGACGACGAGTACATCGAAGCGGTGGTTTGCAAAGAATCAGACATCCAGAACAACGAAATGAAGCAATTGGATCTGGCGGATGCCGGCAAGATTCTACTCGTCAAGCAGAGCAACAAGCTATCGGCAATCGGTTCGAAATGTGCTCACTATGGAGCGCCTCTACACACCGGTTCCCTGGGCGACAATCGAGTCAGGTGTCCATGGCATGGTGCTTGCTTCAATATCGCGACGGGCGATGTTGAAGACTTTCCCGGCTTGGACTCGATTCCATGCTACAAGGTTACGGTGAGTAATGGCGAAGTTAAGGTTCGTGCTAAGCGTCGCGATCTCGAAGCGAATAAACGCATCAAGGACATGGTGAAACGAGATCCCAACAACAACGAAACTTTCGTTATAATTGGAGGCGGTCCGTCCGGTGGAGTGTGCGCTGAAACGTTACGGCAAGAAGGTTTCACTGGACGAATTGTGGTGCTTTGCAGAGAGACTTCTTTGCCGTACGATAGAATAAAATTGTCCAAGGCGATGGATACGGAGATTGAAAAGATTCAGTTTCGAACGCAAGAATTTTACGATGAGTATTCGATCGAAACAATGTTGGGAGTCGCCGCAACTAAAGTCGACAGTAAGGAGAAGGTTGTAGTGTGCTCGAATGGGTATTCCATTAAGTTCAGTAAATTGTATGTGGCGAGCGGTGTTACACCGTTTCGACCAAACATCCCCGGAATAAATTTGAAAAATGTTTTCACGGTACGCGATCATACAGATGCAGCTCAGATCCACGAGATCATTGGTCCGGATGCGCAGGTGGTTTGTCTCGGACTGAGTTTTATTAGTTTAGAGTCGGCTGCTTATTGTGTAAAGAAAGTCAAAAAGGTAGTTACTTGGTATATTTCCTTGTTTTCACATATGTAAGTCTTTTTGTTTTGTTTTACGTTTAGGTAACTGTGGTGGGTCGTGATAATGTTCCTCTGTTGCAAAGTTTCGGACCGGAAATTGGCCAACGGATGCTTGAACTGTTCCGTGAAAATGGCGTAGAAATGATGATGGCGAGCGGTATTAAGAACATAATCGGATCGAATGGAGTTGTAACGGCTGTTGAACTAGCCGATGGATCAGAGATTCCATGCGATGTTCTGATTCTAGGCACTGGTGCCACTTTCAACTCGAACTTCCTGACAGAGTCCGGCGTGAATGTTAATAAGAACGGTTCCATCGACGTTGATATGCACCTGAGGACAAACGTACCGTGCATTTATGCAGGTGGTGACATAGCCAATGCGCCTGTTTATTCGTTGTCCAATGTTCGGGCAACGATTGGTCATTACCAGCTATCACAGTATCACGGTCGTATAGCCGGAATGAATATGGCCGGACACATGCAAGAATTGAAAGCTGTTCCGTTCTTCTGGACGGTTATGTTTGGTAAATCGATCCGTTATTCCGGTCATGGAAAGCCCAGCGAGGTAAGATTAAAAATTCGTCTGCTACAACTTGCATAGTGTACCCTTTTTCTTCTTGTTAGATTCGAATCGAAGGTGACCTAAGCGGCCTGAAATTTGTAGCATTCTACTTCGATCAAGACGGGAATGTGATAGGAATGGCATCGTGCATGCGAGATCCGGTCGTCGCGCAATTTGCCGAGTTCCAATCACAAGGAAGACGACTACACAAAAATGATCTAGCTGCTGACGCGTTTGCATGGTGCAATGATATTAAAACTTAGCCAGCTACACCGTATGTCTACATCTGTACATAAAAGAACCGAACAGTATCTCATCGGCTCATTCTTTTCCACTTTGTATTTATTACCATTTAATAATAATAAAAATAGCACAGCTCTTCTAGATATTACCTTCTGGTTTCTCTTTATTTACAACTAAATGCGTTACATTAAGGTCGATTGAGTTTTCAATCCCACTTTTCCTGTACTCGCAGATGCAGCAGTCGCTCCTCGATTGTAACGTGAGGCTTTAGTTTCGAAGCGATTGTGATCTCGTACTTTTCGGTCAAAAACTTTTCATGTTTCTGTAGCTCCTTTGCGTGACCGGAACACTCTTCCTGCAAAAGGACTGGAACGTTAGAGACAATGCCAGAACATGGGAAAAAATTATGAACCTTACCTCAGTCAGGTACGGATGGCGAAGCAGTAGCATGTTGGCTTCCTGTTGTTCGTACTCGTCCACCAAAGAATTCATAGCGCGATTATTTACGGGTTTGACGAGACGGCGCTTACCGCGGAATATGTGGCCGGGAACGGTCTTTTTAAAAAGAAGAACCAAAGACAGTCTCATTGCTTCAGGATTGGTTAAGATCCAGAAAATCTAATTGGGACAGAATTGTGGGTTCGTTAAGCACTCCCTATGTAAGAAACGTCAAATAAAATTTATTTAAGGTTACGTACGTCGTAGCACTTCACAGAGCCATCTATACATTCAAGCAATAAAGTGAAATCTATAACGGCTTTATGACAGCAATAACAACCTCCCTCACGAAATCAGCATCAATGCGACAGCCCAAATCGCCAGGACCTTCCTTCCCGAAATGATTAATTTAAAAATCACAACTAAATGTAGCTAATATGCAACTCAACTCGTAATTCCATGAAAACTAACTCGCCATAGAAGGTGAAACGTAGTGATGTTATAGTTACTCAGAAGGAAGTTAAAGGAGAACTCAATGAGGAAGCAAATGTGGAGGTATCTAGTGTTACTATCAATGGAGAACCCTTACAACAGTTTTGAAATGATTACTCGGGAGTTACAATGAAGATCTGATTGGAAACATGCCCTTCTAAAAAGGAGGTCAAATGGAGGAGAAAACAAGGTATTCGAACCTCCCAGAAGAGTACTCCAGGATTAATCACGGGGCATTTATTAGTAGGGCGAATAGTCCAGAATTAGACCCATGAGAGAGCTCGTTGTAAGACCCCTTGAAGTATTTTCAAATGATTCCTTAAGAGGTACAATGAAGATCTGATTTTAGAGGGCATGCTCTTGAAAAAAGGATGTCAAATGCTGGAGAAAACACTAAAAACGCATTCACCAAACTCATAAATCATTTTTACAATAACCAAGTATTCTACAGCTTTAGAACTGACAACAGGCTAAAACAAGGGAATGGCCTGGTACCAATTCTTTTCAATTTGTTACTCGAATATGTTGTTCAGAAACTGCCCGTTGACACCAAGGAAACACTGTTGCCACTATTATCGGCGGCTTTTTGATATCGCAAACCGAACGCACCCCAATGGATTCGAACGTCCTCGTGGTGAAAAAGGGGTCGAGGAAAAGTAGTAATTGGGCAGGACCGAAACGTTCTTTTCCGGTGGATAGGGGCATGTGCTACACGTCTCGAGAAAAAAAAACCAAATTAAAATTCTCTCTTTACTCGACTGATCGCTGTACAGATCACTACTAGTTAAAGGTATTTTTGCTATTTTCTCTATCTAACCATAAACAAACATGTATTAGTTAAATTAAAATTACAGAATTGCAAACAAATCTGTAGAGTTTTACAAAAATAAAAGTAAGCAAGAAAAACGCTGTTTTATTTTTTGTGCTCTCACGAATTTAATTCAACATCGCTTTTTCACTATCCTAATCACTGAAATCATCCTCATACTGATCTGCTTCAAATCCACACAACTAGTAGCATATGCTGATGACATAAATACACTTCCAAGATCCCTGGAGAGTGCCAAAGAAATATTTGTAAACCTCGACTCAGCAGCAAGGGAAGTTGGACTTGGACTACGTATAACGAAACTAGGAAAAACACGCCAATCAGACAAAACATTACAGTAGGAGACTTCAACCTAGAAAACGTAGAAAACTTTGTTTATCTCGTGGCAAATATATCGAAGGATGGAAGCGAACCCATCGAAATTAAAAGAAGAATAATGATGGCAAATAAGACATATTATTCGGTACCCTCAATAGTTATAAACAAAAATGTGCACAGGAAAATAAAGCTGAAACTATACAAAACAATAGTAAGGCCTGTGCTATGCTATGGCAACGAAACGTGGACATTGACTCAGGCATTTGAAAGAAAAGAAGAATCCTCGGACCTGCGAGGGAAGATCCGATCTGGAGAATACGATACAATAGAGAATTTTATGCCATCTCCGATGATCCAGAAGTAGTGATCCTCATACAATTCAATGGGCTGGTCATGTGAAGCGGATGGATGACGGAAGAATCCCCAAACGCACACTAAAGGGAGAAGTGTATGGACAAAGACGAGTTGGAAATCACGAAAGCGCTGGGAGGACTCTATTGACGCAGACAGCAAATCACTGCTAAGATTCAGAAACTGGAGGACACGGTCACTGAAACGAAGAGGCTACTTGAAATGCTATTTTTTTAGATTGTCAGTCGCATAGTAACCTACACCGCATCGCAGCATTAAACACGTTTCGGACTTCAAGCCATAAAATAATAAAGTTGCGTCCACACTGTTGGCCGATTTTTTATTGATGTTATGTTTTAAAATTTTTAGAAAATACTGGCCACAGAGCGTAGTAATGGAAGCTTGTCCAACATTTGACTTTCAGAGCTAATACAGCCGAAGGAGCTTAAAGCGAAAAGTTTATCGTTGTAAGCGGTCTAAGTCTATCCGATCTAGAGTCACTGTATAAGAACTAACACAAATATCCATTATCTTGAGTACGGACAAGGTGTGTTTCATTTGAAACCAGTACATTTGAAATTTTTTTGCAGTTGTCTGATTTTTCATTTTTATCTCCACTAAAGTGGATAAACGCTGTATTTAGTTGACATTTCATGAGACATATGTATCTCGATTCCGTGAAACGTTAATCAAAATCCATCTGCTACACGTATACACACTAAAACTATGCCATTTAAGAAACCTGCGAACTTTGGAGTTCGCAGGGTTTAAGAGTACTAAAAAGGTACCAAAAGCGGTCATTGTCCGTACTCAAGATAGTGGATGTTTGTGTTAGTTCTTATACAGTGACTCTAATCCGATCTAGCTTCTGACCTCGTCTCTCCATCATGACATTATGTGCAGGGATTATTTTCCCTGAGTATTGAAGGAAGTTAGTAGTAATGGAAATAAATATATAGGCAGCGATTCGTGTGGAATTTTGAGATGCAATGCGTCCTGAAGCGCACCTACATATATTTTTCAGTCTGGTATTACCTCCCGACGTCTGGAAAATAAATAGATGCATTTATCGACACCACGATTCTCCAGGAAGGCGGGTGGAGTGAGCATGGTCCACTCTATTTAAAGCTTATACAAAACAATGGATGGCAATGTTGAGCGGATGTGCATCTTGAAGTGTAAGGCAATTACATTGAAATTATACCACCGTGCGAGTATTCATTCATATGTACGGAATCGAAAATTATATTCTTTGGCGAATCGAGCAACATAATTTATGATCCTTATCCTTTTGATTACTGTCTCACAAAGTTCTTTCTAGTACATTAATGAACGCATCCTCATTATTTTTATAACAATCTTTAATCGTAATTATAGTCAACCTTAAATTTCTGGGGTATCTAGTCGACCATGAAAGCCTGCAACAAAACTAAAAGCTTTCTGAGTTGCACTTGCAAAGGGGAAACTGTTTACGCTGCATAGTCTAAAGGCAACTGTTTCTACTTCTCCACAAGGAGCAACGAGAGTTACAATAAAACGATAGTATTTTTATATAAAATTCTTATATTATACCTTTTTCTAAATAATTTAACAAAAACGTTAAGGATGCATCGAAAAACAAAAATATAACTTTTATAAGCGCACGACAATACAACAATTTACCAGCAACAAAAAGAATAAAACAATTCCTTCTTCCAGTCGTAGTCAATTAATTATGATTCACTTCTTCTTCGGCTTCCGGCCACATTGTTTCGTTATCCGATTCCGTGTCAGCCTCTGCCGGTGAAATTTCGACCATTTCGAACGGTGGTTCTTGGAAGTCCATGACAGGTTCGTCATTCACAGAAGTTGTATACGAAGATTCCTCTTGCTTTGTCGTGCCACGCGAGCAACCCATCGCACTTAGACCTGCTAAGGCGCGAATATTGGTTGGATCCAAGCTGTAAGTTAGAACTTGTAATGTAAAGGAGACTTAAAATTTTACTGATTCACAATTACTTCAAAGCTGTTGTATAGTGCGCTAGAGCTGTTTCAATATCTTTCTCCGAACTTAAGATATCGCCCAGCATAGCATGCAAACGAACATTTGGATGTGTGTGAACTTGTTTCCGTAATACTCGTAAGGCCCCGATTGCATCGCCCTCATTTTGCAAGACCTCGGCTAGTAAACAAACGGCTGGGAAATAGAATTCGTCTAGTTCAAGAGCTTTCGTTAAGTATGATTTGACCTTTTTTCGATGCATTGCGTCCTTTGGAAAAGTTCGCGCCAGTAGCTATAACGACACGAAGATTTGTAGAACTGTTCGAAATTATATTAAGACGATTTTTACTCACCACCAATGTTCTCGGCGTTTGTCCCACAGTTCGTACTGCATGTGCCGCCGTTGTCTGCGCTTCCGACACCCTATTCGTAGCCAGGTAACAATCAACAATTCCTTTCACCGTTTCGAAACGATACGGTGCGATATTTTGAGCGCTTCGCAAAAATGTCAACGCTTCCCGGTACTTTTTCATCTGAATGAAAATCTTGACTTTGAGCAGATACGCTTCGGTGTTGCGAGGATTTTGATAGATCGCTTTCTGTGCGAAATATGCCGCTTTATCGAATTTTCCACCGGCAAAAAGAGTTTGTGACATCACGAACCAGTTCTCGGGCGTATATTCGGATAGGCTTAGAGACGGCGGCGTAAGCTTTTCGAGTTCGAGCAATTTGCTCTTCTGGAAATAAATCACGGCCAACGCTTGCAATCCTTCCGACATTAGAGGCTTCTTCTTGTGCGCTTGATAAAGATATCGTAACGCCGAATCGGGATTACCGTTATAATAATAACTTTCGCCAATCATTACGAGTAAATTTTCATTATTGCGGATTTTGGACGTTTGGTTGATAGTCTTGAAGGTTTCGGCAGCCTGGGAGAATTTTTGGCTGTAGAGATGATCGTGGGCTTTTATCCAGTTACTAAGCCAATCTGCGCATTGTGGTGAAGAGCTTACTGAAAATGGAACAAAGTAATTCAAGTAATTCATTTATTTGACGCAGCAGGGAGTGCGATTTTTACACTTTCGAAATTATAAAATAATTCTCATTCATTCCAAATTTGGTAGAATATTAAGAGTAGTCTATCAGCAAAACTAGTGCTGCAAATTTGTGTGGCTGGTTTTCATTGTGGTGTGAATATTAATTTGTTTTAAGATAATACTTGGCCGCAAGCAACCAAGCACTTAGGCCGCAAGCACCCGAGCACGTTGGACGCCAGAGTCTCCGTTCCAGTGGCGGAGTTACGATAAAGGAAAGTATATTTGAAAGGGAACGGAAAGCAGATACAATACGATATGAAGACCACAGGGATCCATCATCAATAATCAGTATGAAAACCACAGTAGTAAATGAAATTAATTGAGAGTATATTTACCAAAATAAAAAAAAATATTAAAATTTAAAAATTAAATAGTGAAATTGTTACTATCAAATTTTTTTTTACGGTTTCCTGACTAGTAGACACGAAAAAGGCAGTCCGTTCAGTCCGTCTGCCCGCCGTACGTCTAATGGTGTAAGCAAAATTGTTTGAAGGTTCGTTGCACCCAAACTTTTTGAGCGATTTGTTTTGTGGGTACACTCCTTTAAGTGGACATCTTTTGAGCGGTGTGAAGGGGAGGAGGGAACGCGTTTTAGACTAAAAATTTTGGTTTCTAGAACTCAGCAACCGCTTATCCTAGGAAACTGAAACTGAAGGTTGATGAATGAAGATGAAAAAAAAAAATTTAATTTATTTGGATTTCTTATTTCACATCATTTGTGAGAAAGTTACAGTGGTCACCGCAGAAGGCTTTTTTTTTTGAACAGCGGTCCGGGAAATATATTATCCCCCCTATTCAGGATCAGAGTCTCATATCAAAAAAGTCTCAATTAATTCAAAATTCATACAAAATTGAGACTCTCTGCCTACTTTGTGACTTGTGACTCGGTCCTGAATAGGGGGCTATATCTGCTACATTTGTGAATTTTTTCCAATAAAAAAATTATGAAACATAGTCACTATGAAAAAAAAAACAAAAAAAAATTCACAAAAATACCAATTTTTTTCGGTCGCCAACTAGATGTTTCCACTTAAATATTCACCTATTTTAAAAAGGAAAAATCCACATCCCGGAATATGACCGATTTATGCAATTCATATGTTATTTGTGGCAGCGGCATTGGTATTCTAGCGCGACCCTACTCTAATTGCTTGCCGAAATTTTTGTTAGGTTTTCAGTCACATAGTAACGTACACTGCATCTTAGAATTGAACTCGTTCCGAACTTCTACCAAAAAATTGGTAATGTTGAGCCCTAAATGTTGGCAGTTATTTTTATTTATTTACGTATTTTTATTAATAGAATAGGCAATAGAAGTAAAAGTGAATTCAATCTCATTAAACCTAAAAGATTGTCGGAATTCATGAAAACTTGAACAAAACCTTACACCCCCAGGGGCTTAATATCAAAAAATGCTTGCATCAGATTTTTCTTCGATTAAATTCAAAGCCTTAAAAAATAAAATGAATCGAATATCTCCTTAGACCCAATTAATGGAAATTCGTGAAAATGTGATGTCGCAAAATTGGGAAAAAACATTTCTAGTCGCTATTAAAATCAATGTAGCGAAAACTGACGCAATATTTTTTACTAAAAGGCGTGCTCGTAGATACTTGCCGAACGTTACCTTCAAAGCACTAGGTGAAAATATTACTTGGTCTCCAAATATAAAATATTTAGGCATTCACTTAGACAAAAAACTTACTTTTCAATTTCACACTACTGAAGCTTGTTCAAAAACCATGAAAAGCATACGAATTCTTTATCCCCTTATAAATAGAAAATCTGTATTATCGAAGGAAAACAAACTCCTTCTGTATAAATCGGTAATGCAGCCTATTCTTCTGTATGGTGCACCTGTTTGGAATCCCTGTGCCAAAGTGCATAAGCAACAGCTTCAAATTATCCAAAACAAGTGTCTTAAGATCATCTTGAAGAAGCCCTGGCATTTTTCCACAAGAGAACTTCACGTACTAGCTGACTTACCTCGAATAGTTGACACCATTGCAAAGCTGACTGCAAACTTAAAACAAAAATGCGAAAGCTCCGAAAATCCTCTAATTCTCTCTCTGTTGCCTGAGTAACATTTAGTTTTAGTTGTTTTTATATACATGTAGTTTAAGGTTAATTTTAAGGTTAAGCTTAAGTTATTTGTACGGTTTTTAACTCCTTTTTCCGTAAATGAATTAATACCAGAAGAAAACGATTAAAAACAAATATAAATTCAATTATTACACATAAATTATTAAGGATGTAAAGATTTCGAATTAGTCTCACCACCGAACCATTAAAACTAGCTTAAGTTAAAAAAAAATGTATATATTGAAGGAATAAATACAGTTACAGTCTAGGCGCTTATATAAAAACCCCGCAGAATTAAAATTTATTTCGGCATGTTCAATATACCGATTTATATATAACGAAATAGTGATAATGTGGAAAAATCCCTTTTACGGGACATTTGTTTTTTTCAACCTCTATGTCAATAAAAATCGGCTTTTTTTCCTTTAATTACTTCAGTACTATACGTACTAAGTTCCAACTTTATTGCAGAAGCCGTTTCTGAGATATAAAAAAGCACCATATTTTTTCTAGGATACTATATATCCAGGCCCGTGCGCACGGGAAGGCTTTGGGGGTTCGAACCCCCTCCCCCATTGGCCTATTGCTATAGGGAAGAGAGGACCTTTTTTTTTTTTTACGTCCTCACATTTAGTATGGGGGACCTTGATAACCCCCCTCCACCATACAATCCTGCGCACGGGCCTGTATATATCTATTGGTTCTATATAGTCCCATTCTTGTTTTCTATAGTTTGTGATTTTTGAGAAATAAATATCGAAGTTCAGCTCCTTCACCAGTACCCCCGATATCCCTGTTAGAAGTCTACTGGGCCAAACTCCTGTTAAGATATATGTATGTCGAACACATTGCTTTTCTCTTCACTCCCACACTCCTCAACCCTTATCGCCCATTTTTTTTGGAAATAGGTCCACTATCCTAGTTTTACATAAGTTCCATGAGATCTAAAAAACAAATTAAATATAATTCAACTATTTACCACAAGTCAATTCCTATCCTACGTAGGCTGCCTTTTATGTTTCGGGATTTGGCAGCCCTGGTGGTGCAATCTGGTAACTGACAGCTCTATCGTAAAGTTGGACATTTTTGAGGTTATACGTACTCAGAACGTTTTGACATACGAGCGCTATTTGTGTTGTTTGCAGTAAGTTAAAAGATTTATCTCAGCTCAAAAATGGAATTAAATCGTGAACATTTTCGTGCGATTATTTTTTACAACTTTCGACGTGGATTAACTCAGCAACAGTGTATAGATGAACTTAATTCAATTTTGGGCGATGAAGCTCCATCAAGGACCAGTGTTTATCGATGAAATGGTGAATTCAATCGTGGTCGTAGTTCACTTCAAGACGAATTTCGTGAAGGTCGTCCAAAATCAGTTGTTGTTCCGGAAACCATTGATGCTGTGCCCAAACTGATATTGGAAGATCGTCATTTGACCTATCGTGAGTTGAGACAACCTTAGGCATTAGTGGGACCAGCATACATTCAATATTGCATGATCATTTGATTGTCAAATTTGTTCGCGTTGGATCCCGCATAATTTGACAAAAGCTCAAAAAGATGCTCGTGTCAATTGGTCCAAAGAAATGCTCAAAAACATCGATTTGATGAGTCATCCACCGTATAGTCCTGACTTGGCACCGAATGACTTCTTTTTATTCCCGTACGTAAAAAACAAACTGAGAGGTCAACGTTTTTCGACACCTGAAGAAGCGGTTGCCGCATTCAGAATGCATGTTTTGGAGATACCTCAATCAGAGTGGCAAAAGTGCTTCGACAATTGGTTCAAACGCATGCAAAAGTGTATAGATTTTCATGGGGAATATTTTGAAAAACAATAAAGTGGGTTTCGATGATTAATATTTGTTTTTCTTCTCTAATCCCGAAATATAAAAGGCAACCTACGTACTCTGGTAGCACTTATATCTTATCAGATCACTGTTGCTGAAAGCTTCTCTGCTGCAACCAGGAATGTGCGGAAGCAAATAGAGTATTGCTTCCACCGTGCCGTGTACGACGGTTTTTTTTTG
Organism: Beris chalybata; assembly: GCA_949128065.1. Classification (NCBI taxonomy): domain Eukaryota; kingdom Metazoa; phylum Arthropoda; class Insecta; order Diptera; family Stratiomyidae; genus Beris; species Beris chalybata. Next base: position 24,800,477 of record OX421896.1, on the reverse strand, counting down.
ATGTCACAGTGGGTTTACTACGGAATGAAATGAACGCTCATAGATGCAACTTTCAAATTGCTTCCATGTGTCTTCTTTTTGGTATCTTTCGCTTCCCTTTTTCGTGGTGTTGCAAATTTGGCTGTGTGAGATATTTGCGAGTAGTTTCTTGCGAAATTTTATTTAGACTGTGCCAAAGAAAATGTTTAAAACATGACTTTTTTCGCGAGTTTTCTGGGCGATTTAAAACACGCGTTTTAATATTTTGCAGCAACATGTAAGGGAAACAATGCTTCCCTTGCTTCCATGGACCCCGCGCCACTGGCAATCTCCACGTGAACAATACTGCCCCCGATATAATAATGAAATAAACAAAAAACTGAACTTACTGTTCACGATAAGCGAGTTCACTTCAATTCCGTTCGTCCCGAGCTCCAAAAGACTCCGAATCGCCTCGAGATTCAACGGACACTCCCTGAGCACGTCCTTATACGACGTTATCGCCCCGTTGTGATTCGCATTGTGGTGCTGCAGTTTGGCCAGCAAGAAATTCATTTTCGGCGTTCTTTGCTTGTTCGAAATCGTTTGCAAGAGTTTTATGGCATCGACCGGCTGTTGTATTTCATGCAATGATACCGCCATGCGGTACTTCATCTCCGGTTCCGGAAAGTACTCGTTGACGGCATCCATGCAGGCCGAGTTGAACGAGTTCTTCTGCTTCAGGATGTACTGCTTGGCCTGGAGCGCGAGCCGAAAGAAGAGCTCGGCATTTCGGAAGCGACGCTCGTAGTAGTACGAGTTTGCTTCGAACAGGTAAAGTTGATACTCCTGGTCGAACGTAAGGGTGGAGCGATCGTTTTCGGCAATGGTGTGAAGCAGGCTGGCCTGGAATTGAATCGGGGTTGGATTGAGAACGAACGAGAAATTAACCGGTAACTTACCAACGATAGAACGTTGCTGTACAGTTCGAACTCGTAGAGACGTTTCACGTTGGCAATTAAAGTGTTCTCCATTGCGGGAAAATTGTAGCTGCTTATCGCGTTCGATTCGTGTCGAGTGCTTACTTATTGCAGAAATTAGTAAGACTAGTTTTTGTGTTTTTAATTTTAAAATTCCGCCGACATTTCAACGTTGAAGCGAAATGTTTGTAAAGTGACATTTGTCCGATGAAGTTTGTTAGTTACAAAAATTTTCACAGAAGCGTTGCAATCTGTGGAAAGTATTGTTAATGGTGTGTTCCAGTGTTGGCAGTTGTGTTGGCAGTTGTAACGTAAAAAATTCGTATAATTATTGAAAATATTTCACTTTTATTATTCCTGAAGGTGTTTAAAATGGAAAATAACTCCAACTCTAATAATTGTTTAAAGTTTTCATTTATAAATTCCATTGAATGTAGCACGAGACATGAATGAGAAACAGCTGACTTTGACAGCCGGCTAAGCACGCTCCCACATTCCAAGCGGTTTTTCGATTGCAACAAGTTTGAAAGGGATTACAAAGTGACAGTGCCAGCGATGACCTAAGTCCAATTTATCAAAAAAAAAAAAACGGATTTGAAACACGATGAGTTTCTCGCGAAATCTCTTCATCAAAGTGCGACCGCTTTTTTCGAATTTCGAAAGAGCGGCAAAACCAATTCAAATCGGGTTCTCCTGCCGAGGAGTTGCCCTTCCTCCAGTTCGCAATGTTTCCGGGTCCAACCAACAGTTCAACGAAAACCTTATAACGATCCAAAAGAAGCGTCCGTTGCGCAAGAAACGTAACGAAGAAGAGGACCTCAAAGCAGCCGGCTTCTTCAATGTAACGGCCTTTGCGACAGCCGATGAATACGACTTGGAAGCCCTACTGCTCGGACTACGAAAAGAAGATCTCTACAGTCCGAAGAAGTTCTTCTCGACGGACAACTTGGGAGCAGAACAGGACGTCCTGCATGTCACGGCCAAGTACAAAGTCGGCGAGGAACCACGCGAGATTTTCTTCTTTCGTGAAGGCTCCGTTGTCCTGTGGAACTGCAACGACCTCGAGAGTAAGAACGTTTTAAAGTTCATCAAACCGTACGAACGTGATCGATACACACCGGCTCTAATCCATGGCGAGAGTGAAATCATGCCGTACAATTATGTCGCGGATTCCGAAGCGCCGAAGTTCCAATCCGCGAAGTTCTTCATTACCAAAGACGAAGAGAACTACTTGGAAAAGTACACGTTCTCGAACGCGATTACAACGTCCATCAAGCTGGGCGTTTGGGAGGCCATCCTGGACAAGTACATCGACTCGATGGAGTTCATCACCGAGGATCTGAAGCGTGGCAGTAAAATTCGAATATCGCGCAGTGATTTACTACGAAAGACCGGCGAACTGTTCGCACTACGACACCAAATCAACTTAAGTTCGGATCTGCTGGATACTCCCGACTTTTATTGGGACCGGGAGGAGCTTGAGGCCCTGTACCTGCAGGTTTGCTCGTATTTTAGTATTTCGCGACGCACAAAGGTCATGAACGAGAAGTTGAATCACTGCGTCGAGCTGGCCGAACTGGTGTCGCACGAGCTGAACGACACGCATCATGTCCGGCTCGAATGGATGATCATCATTTTGATTATGGTCGAGGTTGGCTTCGAGGTGATTCACTACGCAGAGCGGTACTGGTCGAGTCAAGACGATGACGCGAAGCATGGCGGAGCTGTCGAGGCAAGTTAGATTTAAGCTTATGTAGTTACTGTTAAATGTTTTGTTTCTGTATGCGAAGAATAAAAAGTAAATCTGTTAGATTTGTAGTTTTTTGCTGAGTTTCCACCCGTTTAGTAGTTTTGAGCAAATTTTTGATGACTGCTTTCGAACTAGCTGAACTCTTTCTCTGTATCTCCTCAGGAACCGGCCTTGCTTTCCAGGATGCATTGAACTGGAAGCTGGCGGAACACCCTCCCAATAAAGCACAATGTAAAAACTACCGAAGCACAATTTAGAAACATCCGAAGCAGTATCACACGAAGCTGTAAGTGTACTATAAGTCTCAATTTTATTATAATACGTTTGAAGGGCGTTTAATTTTGCGAAAAAACGCAAACCTTTCGATTTAATTTGAAAATTAATGAAGACATACTAAAGAAATGATCCTTGATTTTTTTGTTATAAATCCATGACACAATATGAGGCTTAAGGGCCTCGTTGCAAAAAATATTGAAAAATAATCGATTTTTTTTTATTTCATATTATTTTTGTACACTCATTTCTGCACATCACATAAAAGACCGCACCTTTGTGGGATAACAGGAAGTGCCTCAAATTATGCTCTGAAGTCGGGAAAGTCGAATAAGTTACTGCAAGATATGTTTTCTTTTTTGGCTCTCTTGAAAAGTAGTGTTTTTTCAACTTTCGGTACACGTTTCTCAGTAACCACACATCGTAGCGTCTTTATTTTTTTTTTTTAATTTTTCGTTGACATATTGACTTGCTTCATACGTGAGCAAATTAAATTATCTCATCAAAAACTATCATTTTTTCAAATATGAATGAAGGAAAACGTTAATAAAAATTTTTCATTTTTTTTTACTTAAATATCTCCACTTTTAGTGAAATTTTTTTAATTTACTCACGTACTAGGCTTTTAAATACACTAAACAATAAGTGTAAAAAATTTGACTGTTGTGATTTAAGTAGAAGCTGAGATTCAGGTACCGAAAGTTAACGTGTTTCGCCATACAAAATGTATGGGAGCTCGAAATTTGCAACGAGCCCCTTAAATCCGGAATATTCTACAAATAATTTTTACACTGAAATAAAAAGAGACCCACCTTCTTCCCTACATCGCAAATTAGTGTTTTTGATGACAAACTCTGTCCAAACTTAATGGTTTTTCATGTAGAGTTAACTTCTAAGTCAGTTAACTCAGTCAGTTAATCAAAACCACTCGAGTTAACTTTATATGGAAATACCGGACCTATAAGTTAACTCTACATACATTGAAATACCGAACCTAAGGCCCGTTTCTACGATCGTCAGTTAAATTCTAACTGCAACTTTAACTGCAAGTTTTGTATAAAAATATGTCAGTTGAAGTTCCAGTTAGAACGTAACAGACGATCATTGTGCAATTAAAAAAATTCTGCCAATGGTCTGGGCGCAACTTTATTATTTTTCCGGCAGAAGTTCGGAACGCGTTCAATTCTAAGATGCGGTTTAGGTTACTATGTGACTGAAAAACTAGCAAAAAGTTCGGAAGCCGTTAGAGTAGGACGTAATATACCACCCAATACCATGTTTGGGTCATTCTCCGGGATGTGGTCTAAGGGTTGAAAAAGGAAAAAACTTAAATATAGATGATTATTAAACTAGCCCGTGGAAATGAAATGATATTCGATATCTGATCAGACCTGAGAGATATAGTGGAATTCATGAAAAAGTATACATCCACTTTACACCCCCTTAGGGGTCGAATTTCAAAAAAACTTGAAAACATTTTCTAGGTATTCATATGGAGAATCCGTAGAATAAAAGTAAATTCAATATTTTGGAAGACCTAGTAGATATGACGAAAATCGTGAAAATATATGCATTCTTTTTTGACTGAACCTTTTTTTTACCCCCACTTCTGAACGCCAATAGATATTCGAATTTTTTTTTTAATTCAAATTACTTTTCTAGTTGATTTACATATACACACCGAGTTTCAACTTTCTAGCATAAGCCGTTTCATAGTTAGGAAAAACACCCCCCACCCCCGTACCATACTACCCCTAAAAAAATTATATTTTTCCAACATGCCACTACTGTAGCTCTATCTAAATACCAAGTTTCAGCCTTTTATCATTATGGGTTCTTAAGATATAAACATCGGAACTTTTTCCTTTGCACCCTCCCCCACCCTCACCCTCTACAACCACATCCCCAAATTTCTGCTAGGGTTCTATTGGGCCTACGTCTGGTAAACAATTTTAGCATCTATCTTACACTGTTCTTGAGATATGGAACGTGATTTTTTTGAAAAATTCTTATCCCCCCCCCCCCACTTCTATGTTCCACCACCCCCATCAAAACTTTTACTTTGAGCAATCTTTCTTTGTTGACCTTTCTAGTCAAACCGAATTTCATTATTCTAAAGCAATTGGTTCGTGAGATATCGTAATCTAAAGTTTTTCACTCCCCACCCCCGTACGCCACTACCCCCACTCAAAATTTTCAATCCTTTCTCCTAGTATAGGTATAAATATTTGTTAAGTTTGAATTTCGTGCCATCAACGGTTTAGGAGATATGGACTTTAGAATGTGTCGATCTCGGCATTTTTGGGTTTCGGAAGAATTATTTCCCCCCCCCCCCCACTCCCACACCCCTTCAGCCATATCAACAATTTTTTTTTAAGATGGGTTCACTATCGAAGTTCTATAGAAATTCCAAGTTTCAGTCTCCTAGCGTAAGCGGTTGCTGAGATCTAGAAACCAAAATTTTTCATCTATGACCCTCCCCACTCCTCCCCCTCTCATACCCACACCCCTCTAAAAGATACCAGTCGTAGAGGTTCACTCAACCTACCCACCATAAAAATTTCATGATAATATCTCAACGGGTTTGGGAGCTACGTGTCTTCAAACGTTTTATGCGTACGGCGTACAGACGGACATTTTTTTTTTATCGCTTTTTTGGGGTCTACTAGTCCTGAAACGGGAACATGCAAAACTTCAGGGTAGCAAATTTTTTTAAAATTTCAGGTCGATCACAATACTTTATTATTAAAATAATAAAGTAAAAATTAAAAACAAGGCATATGATGTGTGCAAGTACAAATAAAACCAGACAAGCAAAAGTTGTTTCCATGGCGGAATCCAATAAGCAAGTGAGGCTCGCCAACATGCTCGCCTGCCAAGAATTACATAAGAAAACCTCATTTAATTGAAAAGTATCATAAATAGTAGAATTAATTGGTATTTCTAGAAGATAAATCAATGAAAAAATTATTGATTTTTAATAGTTAAGCGTTTCAAATAATTTGAAAACTTGTAACACTATTTTTTTCTGTAAAATCAAAATTAGTTCGCTGATAGACGAACGATGCAGGCGTATTGTCCACGCCAAATTATACGAACGAAAAACGATTTTAATCGATTAAAATCCTCTCAAGAAAAAAAAATCAAACAGGGACAAAAAATTGTCGTACCGGTTTCATGGGGCCTTAAGGGCTCATATATCTCTGCACGCGCTGAAAACCGAGTAAATTTTAAAAATTATTATGAAGGTCATATGGTGAAAAAAAATTTAATTGTTGAGTTTACATGTAATAGGTGTGTTTTAATGCTCTCCAGAGTAGAGCACCTAATCGGCAGGCGAAAAAAAAAACGATCCAGGGTATTATGTGGAGTACATTTTATTGGAAGACTTGGCAGCCCTGCGCTGTCAATTTTATTCAAACATTGCAATCACTCACCTTTTCTTTTCTTGCTTATTAATTTCACTTTAATTTCTACCAAAAATTTAAAAAAAATATTTGGCCTTTCTTTGCTGCAAAACTTACGGCAATATAACTGTCATCGGATTTTATTTAATTGCAGTTCGGTTGCATTTCTGTTGTGCTGCAAACCATTAAAATCGAAGCGAATTAAAGCGAATTCATCCTAGGCTCACACCATTTCATTCTCTCCGGTGTAGGATATGTAACCTAGTAAAATTAGTGGGTTTACTATCCTGGATGCTGTTGTTGTTTCACGTATACTTATGCTGTACTATCCTACTCTGGAGAGCATTAAAACACGCCTAATATTAACTATTCAACTACAGAAAAAAACATTTTTTTTTTGTTTTCTAATAATAACATTGTTTTTTACGGGTATAAATGGACTACTTATGAAAACCATGGCGCCTGCTGGTCGGCATCATAGCTTCACCAAAAATAATTCAATTTGCAAAAATAAAAAAGAATCTTGGAAAATAATGTACATATAGTAACAAGTAGTTATAGTCTGTCGGAGGGAGTTTTTTTTTTTTTTTTTTTCAAAATAAATAAGTTACAGTATTTTAAACTTTAGTAATCAGTTTTTTTAAGAAAAATTTGCTATACCTAAATGACCTTTTTTTCTATGATACTCGGCTTTTGCAAAAAAATATATGCTAAACGCTGCTGTTGAGAGTGGCGCTGCAAATAGCCAGGAAACCGCTCCAAACCGATGTATAGTCACATTTATTGCTATAACTTTGTAATGGAGTGGAATTTTCTAAATTCTAAACTTTTTTATAATTCTTAAAAGTATAAGAAATAAAAATGTGTAAAAAAATCGATTTTCAGGGATATATGAGACCTTAATCACCGAAAAAATTGTTATGAGAGGATAATTAAAAATAAAATAAATACAGTATCTGATACATTTAATCTGTATCGGTTTTCAGTATCAGGTACTTTAAGGTATCACCTACAAAGTGTAAGATTATTTCACCGATTTTTGCAGGTTGAAATATGAGAAAGAAAGAACGATTAGTTCTAGAAAACGTGAAATTTGGGACTTACAGACTAAAAATTGGGAAAGGCTGGAGATGTGTTTTTTTCCCGCGTAACAACCTGAGTCGAATGTCGAATTGAACTATGCCATGGACTTTAATCCAAAAATAATAAACTGTCTCCCACACTACTGGCACGATTTTTTTTTAACAACTTTTATCATTTCTTAAGCCGCATCCCAATCTTTGCCGTTTGAGGATATATTCGATATAAATACCTAAAAAGATATATATATATATAAGAACGAAATACTCCATGTTGTAAATCAAAATAATGCTTCTTTTAATTTGTGCATAAATCGTCTGAACAACACGATTGCTGCTCCTTGCATTTGTACTTCAGAACTTGGAGCTATCTATCAGTCCTGCAACTTTGTAAGTTAATGATCTTGCGCTTTGATCTCTGGATGCGTGTAATACCTACGGGTACCTATCTTTATTTGATCTGGCCATTCACTATAATAATATCACTTGTACTTGGAATACGTTTAAGATCACGCGTATAACTTTGAAGCAGTGATGGCATTGGACAAGGTCGTGTTTGGGTAGGTATAGAAGATTGACATCGCCTCCCAGTTCCCAATTCACATGAATATTTGTCGGCAGATAATAAACTGACAAAGAACTCTTATAACATTATGTTATACTTACCTATATATGTAAGTACCATTCACAATCTGACCATATGAGAACCGAGGACTGGAATCAGCTTATTTGGTCGTATCAGAAAGACCAACCCAGTCGACTGCGGCGTTATGCAAATGAAAAACTTGGCATCTCGAGTGCATAAGATCGCACGATCAGGTGCAAAGACAACATATCACCGGGATAAATTGCATCTCACAGTGCAATTAACGACTGTTAAGCACGTTTCCATGTAACCGCCGTGGAAGTCGTCTGCTTATTGTCGGAATCGTCGAAAATTTCAATCGGATCATAAGACAAATTTGAATTCACGACATGAAACTCGATCAAGAAAAAAGTTGAGGGGCCGCTCAAGGTTCATCTCGCACAGCACGATCGATAATAATCAGGTGCATTTCTGGAGTCTCCTTTAATGGGTGTCGCTGATGATCATGATTCATGATCACATGCGATCGTCAGGGTTTCATGATATGTCCTTATGATTAATTCTGTTGATTTTGATGTGTTTCATAAATTGATCGTTTCATGTTCTACATGATGTTAAGCATGATCTTCAGATGAATCACGAATTTTAATTTCATATTAATGACCTCTATAAATAGTAGAAATGATCAGGCGAATTACAAAGAAAATTTCATATCACAAAGTGATTTGTCGTTCGTCCAATTCAGTTCAAGTTGCAACAGTCCAAAATTGAATAATAATAAAAAAATAAAAATGAAATTCACAATTTATGTGAGCCGTCACCGACTAAAATAAGATTGTGGCATAGTTTAACTCGTTTTGCTTCTGTCGAAATTCCGATCGTTGGACGGTCGAAAAAATGAAAATGTCACGTTTTAAGTGGTCTCATCGGAATGAAGCCATTAGCCGCGAGTAAATCAGAGTTAGTACTCTTTAGCGACCATAAACAAAGTGAAGACGCAAAGTTCGGACAATGGAGTTTCTTAAAGAACAATGTTTGCACGAACAAGGGAAGATAGTCCCAGAAGAGTGTCCGATGCGTACAGAATTGTGGCCTTGCAATTTATTCATCTCAATTATTCCAAAGTACAAAAGATCGCAATGATGACCAAAGTAGCGGACCTACAGTACCGATCGCGCAATTATATTCACTGACCTTACTATAGCGCCACCACGATGGGGTATGCCAGTTGAAGTAAGCAATTAAAGTTCGGCGTGGAGCCACCAATTACGTTATTACGCTTCCAAAAAGTCCATAAGGTTACTAACTGGTGTTGTGGTGGCGCCAGTCAAAGTGCATAAGGCCACGCTACAACAATTATTTTTTACTACTTATGGTCATGACAAGGACTTCTGTTGTTCGATTTTGGAATTGTTTATTGTGAAAACACGTTAATGTAGTTTTTATGAAGAATTGTCAATCATGAAATATATTCGATTTGTGTAAGGTATCTTCCTACGTAGAGCTTACTGCGGATGACATCAATTGAGTTAATTTTTGAATAAACAAAACAGACGCTAATGGAGAATGAACGATTTATAATTAAGCACTCTATCTTTTAGGTGAGAATTACTGAGCTAGTTTACACCCAGCGACCTAACCGCGGCTTGACCTATATCGTGACCTGAAGAAGGTGCAATCGCCAACTGTTTATACCTATATTTAGAGGCCTAAAATTGGTCTGACCTATTTTAGGGTAATAAATGAAGGAGTCCCGGCCTGACGATAGTTTAGGTCGCCTATAAAATGTTTACAACAGGCGTCCTAAATAATTTAGACCAAATTTGAGGTATGGTTGGTTGGTTTACGTGGCGGCCCGTCTGCAGAAAACAGGGCCCAATTAGCACAGGAAGCGCCGTTTCGATACCGAAAGACCTAACAAATTCCGGAGTAACGGTACAGAGTTACGCTGACGAACTTGCCATCCTTATTAGAGGTAAATTTGAAGAGACGGTGACAGATCTAGTTCAGAATACCCTAAACCTGATGCACTAAATCAGAATTGGGTATCAACCCAAAGAAAAGCGCAATTGTTGCATTCCAAAAGGAGGTGTATGGACAAGTTATCTAAACCTACTCTTTTTGGAGAATCAATAGAGTATGCAAGTGAGGTAAAATTCCTGGGAATCATCCTGGATCAAAAGCTCCTTTAGAATGCTCATTTGGACAAAGTTCTTCAAAGGTCCAGAATCTGTCTCTGGACCTGCAGGAGCCTTCTCGGCAAAAACTGAGGACTGACTCCAAAACTAACCTACTGGATGTATACCGTCGTTGCCAGGCCCATTATAGATTACGCTGCATCCGTATAGTGGAAGAAAACAAATCAAAAAAGTGTTCAGTTTAAGCTGACTAAACTACAAAGACTGGCATGCCTGGTATTACTGGGGCGATGCTCACCACTCCCACAGCTGCCTTACAGGTGATTCTCAACCTAGCACCTCTACGCTTAGAAATACAGAAAGAAGCTAGGTTCACCACAAATAAACTTTTGAGCTCTCCGCGGAACTCAACAAGGACCCCATACTAGCGATACCTCTTTCTGATTCAATTGTACTGAAATTTAATTTCAGAAGCCCATTCAAAGTTATCCTTCCTGAAAGGAAGGGAATATTGGGTCCCAAACAAACCCACTCCAAAAACCAGTATCTCTAACATTGTACACAGACGGATCTAAAACGGATTAAGGTGTAAAAGCAGCAGTTTATGGAGTGCGCCCAAATGTTAAATTCTACTGTAGCATGCACATAACATCCACTATTTTTCAGGCGAAAACTTAAGCTATTGAACTATGCAATAGAGAAAATATTAGACGGGGCTACAAAGCCAACATACCATATCCATTCTGTGGGATACCATTAAGCGCAGCCGGAATGATCATCTGCATGTGGGAAAAATCGCAAAGTGCCATTCACTGGGACTTGGCACCGGGCAACAAGCACTTAAAGCTTTTTATGCCAAAGCATTCGGAAAAAACATCTGACTATCTAAAATTAAGCAGATATCAGACCCGAACCCCAGTGTGAGCTCTGACTAGACATTGCCAAACGAGGAAACATCTCTACAGGGTTGGTGTCTCTGAGACTAAAATTTGCAGAATATGCAATGACGAAGACGAAACACCAGAGCATATTCTCTGTGAATGTGAGGGTTTAGGTTACAAAATACTATACTTCGGTCAGAGTTTCATGGACCAATCGGAATTCCTGACCATTCCTCTTCGCAAAATACTAGACTTCTTTGAAAGCGCAGGGATTGAAGAGGAATCATAGGAATCAATCCGGGGGGACGTTACAAAAGGCCCAACTGTTGCTGTAGTCGCAGAGGTTAATCACACCAACCTCTTTTTCCAATCTAATTTAATCTAATCTAGCGGTTTAGAATACAATTTTTTCTCACACACCCCTCTATCCACATTAACCATATTGTCAAAGTACTCTATAAATTCCAAGATTCAGTTTCGTAAAATAATCAGTTCCTAAGAACTAGGAAAGTTTTCTAGTCACTCCTCCACTCCCACCTCCCTAACACTACCACCCTCCTCGCTGAAAAGGCCACACTTGATGGCAATCTGCCAATCTATCCTCAACAAAATTTAACTAAATGTCGGGTTTGGGAGCAACAATCACTGTTTTGTTAGGCATACACGGTGCGGTGGTCAGACGGACCTTTTTTGCTTTTTTGATTTCGACTGGTCCTAAAACGATAAAAATTTCAGGGCATCAGATTTTATTGAAACCGTTGGGCTTGATTAAACCTATAATTAAACAGTGAAATTCGGGCGATATTCTCTGAAACCGACCCAATGCATCTACTGGAATTTGTGGATTGTGTAGAACTATCTACCACACATGCCTACGAGGTAAGACGATAGAACGTAAAGTTTCTATATATGTAAGTCCTAACAACCGTGAGAACTTCTACGATGACCTCCTCGTTCAGACTAATCGCATTCGAATCCATTCTGCCATGTAAAAGTTGCAATTTCTCCAACTACACCATGCAATTGGTGACACGACTAATTCCCTAGTTAGCAATTAATACTGCGAATGAGCGCCATGTACTTTGCACTTCGATCGTCTATTCATCTGCTACTCACCTGTCCAATTGTGCGAAGCACTAGCTCGATTATCGTGACCACCAATGCGCCATGAATCGGCGGTACGTTACCGTTTGGTCGTCATACTTTGTCATCGTAATGAGAAAATTATTTTCCTCGTTGAGCTTGCCTGGCACAATTTACTTCCATAAATGGCAAGACCCAATTAAAAACGGTTTTTCACAGTCTCGTTGTCCTGTTTTGGTCTTGTGCGGAATATTTTTTCAAGACATTTTTTTTCACTACTCACGGCATTCACAGCTAAGATCATGATGGGCAAAATCGTAAAGAGGGCGAATAAAAGGAACTCGAGGTGCACATGATAAGTATTTAATGCCATTGTAGTAACTACAGTAGTTGCATACTGACCTAATACCTACTAAGAGATGTGGAACAGTAACGTTCTTTCATAATAACTATAACGAATAAGGCGTATTAGTTTCAGAAAGTGAGTCACTAATGCCATAATAATAGCTCAATTAGAAGATTTGAATATTTAGCTCAGGTGTTTTATGTTGAAATCAAGGTAAGGACTTGAAACTGTACAATTACGGTCAGATACCGTAGGAGATGTATCTAACTACATATTCTGTTCGAAAACAGGAATATACATATGTATATGCAGATGTATGCGGTTTTTATGTCCTTGTATCATTGATTCATAAAACACACTTTTGTGCAATTAATCTAATAACATGACACTTACTTAATATAGGAGCGTTCGGTGATTAGTCAGCGTGGTAAGGTCGCCTTTATTATTTAGAATAGTGACTAACTTAATGAGATCGGATAACCTTTGGCTTGTTATAATCAATGCTGTTTCGGGCGTCGTGACTATAGACAATCCAGATATGCTCAGGTATCCAAGTTAAACTATTCTTTTCGTTTCTGCTATGGAAAGGCAGGTTCTCACACAATTCCATCAAATGAGTGGTTCCGCCAGATCAACAGGAGCCAAACAAGTTGCCTTAATGTTGAAGGATGGCCAGGGAGACTGCAGCCAATTCCCTGCTCTGCTCATTAGAATGGAAATGGTTCAAGTGAAGTGAAAGTGGCTCCTAAAATTTGAGTGTCGCTGACATAATTACCACAAGATTACCTGTTCATGTTAGAAGTTCCATGAACTACTGTCGAAGTGGCAATGTATCTAGCATTTAAGCACGTGCTAGCTCGTCAGCTGGTGGGTGGGTAGCCACTTCAAAAAACCACAAGTAATTAGGAAATTTTCTTTCATGAATCATTTTCCGGTAAAGCATTGTTTGTCAATTTTTCGGGACAAATTACTTTATTATTTTAATAATTAAGTATTGTTATCGATTTTTAAAAAATAAAAATTTGCTACCCTGAAAATATTTTTTTTACACGTTTTATGACTAATAAACACCAAAAAAGCAATAAAGTCCGCCTGTACGCCGTCCGCCATCCGCCGTACGCAAAACGTTTGAAAGGTTATAGCTCTCAAACTCTTTGAGCTATTAAGTTTAATTTTATTTTTATTGGTAGTCTGAGCGGACCTCTTAATGTGGTCACATTTTCGGCGGTGGGGTGTAAGGGGGAGGTGGGGGAAGCGTTGTAGACGAAAAGTTTTGGTCTCTAGATCTAGGAGGCTGAAACTTGGAATTTACCATGTATAGAGCATCGATGGTGGCCCCTTTTGCAAAAAAAAAATGATGATATTTGTAAAGGGGTATGGGAGTGGGGGAATAATAATGCGTTCGAAAACCGAGATCGAAACATTCTAAAATCCATATCTCCTAATCGGTTAATGTCACGAAGTTAAAACTTAATGAACATCTGTGGGTATACTAGGAGAATAGATCGGAAACAATTTTTTTTAGTGGAGCGGGCAGTGGCGAACAGAGGTGGGGGGGGGGGGGGTGAAAAACTTTAGATTACGATATCTTACGAACCAATTGCATTACAAAAACAAAATTCGGTTTCTGTATTAAGGTTGGCAAACAAAGTTTGGTCAAAGTAAAATTTTTTGAGGGAGCGGTGGGGTATGGAAGTGGAGGGGATAAGAATGATTTAAAAAAAACACGTCTCATATCTCAAGAAGGGTGTATGATAGATGCTTAGAATTTTTACCAGAAGTAGACCACTAGAAGAAAACAAAAATTGTAGTGAGTGTAGGTGTAGAGGGTGAGGGTGGGGAGGGTGAAAAGAAAAAAGTTTTGATGTTTATATCTTAAGACCCTATAATGTTATAAAGTTGAAACTTGGTATTTAGATAGGGCTACAGTAGTGGCATGTTGGAAAAATAGAAATTTAGGGGTAGTATGGTATGGGTCTTTTTCCTAATTATAGAGTGGCTTATGCTAGAAAGTTGAAACTTGGTGTGTATATGTAAATCAACTAGAAAAGCAACTTTGATGAAAAAAAAAATCGAATATCCATTGGCGTTCAAAAGGGGGGGGCAAAAATTATGATCAGTGAAAATCTACTAGGCCTTCCCCAATATTGAATTCATTTTTTTTTCTATGCATTCTCTATATGAGTACTTAGAAAGTGTTATCAAGATTTTTTGAAATTTGACCCCTAAGGGAGTGTAAAGTGGTTGTATACTTTTTCATGAATTCTGGCATATCTCTCAGATTAGTAGCTCAGTTCTGTAACTTATGAATGAGAAATTTCTCACCAAAAAGTCATAGTGAGGACGAATTGATGCAGTTTTGTTTCTGTATTCTCACCAAATGAGAAAGCACCGTAATTGACGTCATACCTGTATGATTCATATCTCTGGTGATTTCTATCTTAGAATAATAAAATAGTCTATTTGTAATTTTACAATTACAACATAATTGAAAAGCTCTGTTGTTCTTCGATTTTTTTTACCCCGATCCCATTAAGATCCCAAGTTAATTTTTTGGTAGGTTTGTAAAATATTAGAACCTACAAAATATATAAAAAAACTGCTTTTGAGAGTAAAATGTAAAGGATAATTTTATTCGTACTTTTTTTTTATTCCACTAATTTTTAAACAACAATATTTAAAATAAGTCTTACTTTATTATTCTGGGATAAAAATTTAAATGAAGCCATATTTTATTATTCTAGGATGGCGATTCTTGATGACGACTGTATAAAGCACTTTGAAGCATTTTGATGCAAAATCGAACATTTTTGTATGGAGCGTTTCATGCCAGGTGGCAGTGAAATGCAAATAGTAGCCTATTCTTCAAAGTTTGGGCTGTTTTTCTTTTCAAGACCGGTGTATAACAACATTCATGTGAGTAAGATGCTGATAGTAGCATAGTGAATATCGCCGGTCCTTTGCGAGAAATCCTCCGGCTTCAAAACAGTCGCTGCTCGTCATCTCCACTACATACCTACTTATATCTCTATGGTTATAAGCAACATGTACTTTATAAAAGAGAACGTTATATTCGTACAAAAATACAAGAACTTTTCACATTTGCGCTTGGGGATTGCAAAAAAGTACTTTATAAGCGAAAGTATGTTATAAAAGTGCACTTTATAAGCGGGTTGCACTGTAGTTCATAAACTTAAAAAAATATGTGTGCAGTGCACACGCGGTAGAAGTGAAACCTTCGGAAAACTAAACAGCGAGAGAATGAGACGGATGCAGTATCAGGAGTGGGATAGTTATAGGGTTTATTTATTATATAATTGGTACCAAGTTTAAAAATTATTGCACATTTTATTATTCAGTCTCCATGTTTTCGATTTCAATAAATGACACACACAAGAAAGAACCCATATGTACAACGCTCGGTAGACTAGAGTAGAGATGCTTGAGTTTTTTCAATGTGTCGTAGGGTAGGGGTAGAGAGGAGGGTGAGGGTGGGAGGGGGAAAAGAAAGTAGATAAGGGGGAACAATATGTAGGGTGAGGGGTAGAATGATAAGGGTACACAGAGTGGGATATACATTGGGGGGGGGGGCGAAGGGTTGAATTTTGGAGGGGTAGGGGTAGAGAGGAAGGTGGGGGTGGAGGAGATAGAGAAAGTAGATGAGGGGGAACAATATGTAGGGTGAGGGGTAGAATGATAACGGTAGAAACGGTAAGAAAAAAAGTAAGAGGTGAGAGAGGGGTGAGGGAAATCAGTTGTTTAAAAAGGTATAGATGAAGAGGGGGAACAGATAGGAGCAGTATTTCAAATTGTATGGGTGTTTTTACTGTCGCTTTTTCGTTTCATCGAGTTTCAAATCAGAACGTGGCTAAAGAAGTTTTCACTTCAAAATCTTTTAAAAAAAAAATCAGGATATTTTTTCTTAATAGTCCACAAACCTTTTTTATTAAAATAATAAATTAAAAGAGAACGATGATTACAAATTTGATGATTACAAATCCGCAGGCAGTAATGGGTTAATAATACATATCGCCTTCAAACGATCAACGCCACAGAGCAGAAAATATTTAGTACGTTTTCAATTCATTAGATTTGTCCGCATATCGCACTGCTAAGAAACACTACTTCCAAAAGTTCCACGCGGCACGGTAACACTTTTGCCGCATGATAAGACACTCAGTTAATCGGCGTCATCGTCGAGCGAGGGTGGCTCTTATCAGCTGAGCGGAAGCTGTTCTTGTTTACGTTTCTCGCGTGCCGCAGACGTCTCTCTCGTCTGTAGCGGCGCTGTAGACTTGCTGCCAGGCAACTGTAGTCGCTGCAAATCTCAGCCGGACTGTTAAGTTCACGGCACAAAAGCAGAAAGCACAGTGCTGCACCTCCTCCATTCGCACGCTTGTCGTCTTTCTTCAGTCCGTTGAGCGTTTTGAGTCAGTCTGCGATTGAAAACGGTACGAGTCGGAGGTGTACGAGAGCGACACCCACCCACACTGTGTTTTAAGATTTTCTTACGTCTCCAGAAGGCATTTGTGCAAACGTTCGCGCGGTTCATCTTTTGATTTTCCGATTTTTCTTATCGTTTCCTTTTTCGATTTTTTTTTTGTGGTGACTTTTCCGTTCATTTTGCTCGGCTTACGGGAAAATTCGCACAGCCTGGCCGCAATCTGCTCGGTTGATACACGATCCGCCGAACAACAAACGGCGACACGAAAGTGCGGTTTACGCGCAAAGTGCAACAATTTATCGATTTCCAGTGCTTTGACATAATTACGGGGCGCGACAAGTGCAAGTTTGTTGTTTTTGTTGTGTGCAGTGCGCGACTTTGACGCGGTTTTCTTGGCGGGATTGTTGGTCGCGTTTCGACAATTCGAAACGGAAGACAGGTCCTCGCTCGACCGGACTCTAAACCTCCTCGCCCCCCTCCCCAAGGACGGTTGCTGCTACGAGGCCAGGTAAAAAGACTGCAATTCGACGGGTGGTGGAGTTTGCGCGTGAACGTTAACAGGACGAAAATTCCTTTGGCACGAGAAAAGGACTCCGAATCAGCCGGGAAAACTGACAGAAAGACGGCGGCAGGAAGTTCCAGAGAGTCGTTTTTTTTACCGTCAACAAAGTGAAGTTCGCGTTGTGTTTTTTTTTTCTTCCTCGAATCCTTGAAATCCTCCCTGAAGATTTTTAAGTGAAGTACTTCGAATTGAACGGCTGATAAGTCATCGCCAACTTTCAGCCATTTACGAACCACGAACGTGTTTGAACATCCGCTGAGTAATAATTTCCGATTTGTTGATTTTTCCCAATTGAATCGAAGTGACAGAACTATTTTGGTCTTATCGCGGACTCAGCCTAGAAAATACGAACGAACGAGCGAGCGTCTTATCGCCGCTGGCTGGCTCCAAACATCGCGAATGTCGTCATGATTCATTCCAAGCGAAAATAATTTTCTCACTAGTGTCGGTTTTTTTTCATATCACGACCACCAGCCATCCAACCCGCTCCACAACGTGAATGGTAAGTTAAATTTACACGCTCATAGATTAAGCGATTTATAAGCAATACTAAGCGTAGCTAGAGCGGATTTTGATGGATTTCCAATAATCGGTATCGCGTAAGACACAGGCTAATTAATTACCAATCAATAGCATCACGGGAAATGAGTGTTCGATAGTTGGCCGAACTCGTTACCACACCAGTTAGAAGTACAATACTCTGAGCCAGCTAAAGTTTGCTATTACATTGGGGATGTAGGTGGAGCAGAGTTGCTCCTCGTCCTTGGCAACAGGACAAACTTGCGGCTAGTGATTCCAGCGAGACTATCAAAACAGCCCTTTTAGCTATGCGCCTGCACCACAAATAGCCAATTTTATTTTGATTAGATTTGGGCGGAAATATTCTCTGTGTGTTTACACCTATTCCTTGTTTATGTGATATTTTTGCCAATGCAAATGTATTCGTTTCCAAGGAACCGTTCGTGAAATCTATAGACTGTTATGAGTTTCATCGAGCGCAAACGTTAGTAACGCTAAAAGTTGGATGAAAAAAAAACAGCCTAAAATCCAAATCCGCTTAGTGTTCCTGCGTCTGTCTGTCCAAGCACAGTCTATCTGTCCGAACGAACAATAATTAGAGACCTTGAAAGAAAAAATTTGGTATCCAATCGTAAAAAAGAAATGCTAAGCTCACTAAAGGGTGAAATCATCCTACTCCTTCGGGCAGCTCCCATACAGAAATCCTTAAAATCCATCATCATGAATATTGACCAATAACTTCAAAACTGTCTTAATCTCGAAATTCACTTGAACAAAGTTTCAAATTCGTAGCTCAAGCGTTCTTAAGTTACTAACCAATATTTTACTTTATTATTTTTTTAAGTATTATGATCGACCTGAAATTTAAAAAAAAATTGCTACTCTGAATTTTTGTATTTGCATGTTTTAGGACTAGTAAAACAAAAAAATAAAAAAATGTCCGTCTGTCCGCCGTAGAAAAACTATTTGAAGGCATGTAGCGCACAAACCCGTTGATATATTAAGTTAAAATTTCTATGGTAGGTAGATTGGGTGAACCCCTACGACTGGTACTTTTTGGGAGGGTGAGGGGAATGCGGGGAGAGCGTTTTAGGCGAAAAATTTTGGTTTCTAGATATCAGCACCCACTTACGCTACGAAGCTGAAACTTGGAATTTATGTACATAGAACTATGATAGTAGACCCTTTTGCAAAAAATGGTCGATACACGTGGAGGGGTGTGGAAAATAATAATTAGTCCGAAACCTTCGAAAACCGAGATTGAATCCATATCTCCTGAACGATTTATGTCAGAAGGTTGAAACTTTGTGGTTGTCCTTACGGATACTTCGAGATTAGACAAGAGCTAAAATCTTTAAGGTTTTCAAAAACTTTAGATTGCAATATCTTCCGAACCAGTTGCACCAGTAAAATAAAATTTGGTTTCTGTATATGTATACTTTTTAAGGGGGTGGTGGGGAACAAAACTGGAGGAATAGAAATTTAAAAAAAAGAATAATTTTTGTATCTCAAAAACCGTATCACATATGATCTTGAAAATTTTACAGGAGTTAGAGAAACTAGTCCTCTCGTGGAGATCTTGAGTTGTCGTACGTTTGGACAAACAGATAAACGGACAGCAAGTGGAATTGGGGCTATGAATGAACAAAAAAACGGTTCAGTTCTTATGGAATCCAGATCATTTTGTCACCTTCAACTTTATGTTAAGCTCAATGCACTTGAATAACTAGTTAAGGAGTTATCTTTATTTTACTAACTTCACTCGAGTAATTCCTTTTTTAACAAAGTGTAATTAAGACCGTTCAATGGTTCTATTACCTATAATTAGTTGGACAGCAATTTTAAATAGAGTTTTACTATTACTTACAATAGTTCCAAAAATTGTTAAACATTATTTTGAAAGCACTTGTTAAAAATTAAGTTGGTTTTAACCTTACTTAAGGGGTTATACGCAGTCAAGATGCCGAAAAAACGCTATTATCCATGCATTTTTTATTTTAATTTATTAAGTAAAAAATTTATATAGGTCCATATATATTATGGTAACTTCTAACTTTATTCTGCAATTTTTTTTATTTGTAAAAATAATGAAAAAAAAAAAAAAAAAAATTTTTGTACTTAATCAAAAGAATGCGCAAAATATTAATATTTTAAAAAATGACGGCTTCTCAAAAAAAATATTGATTTTCGATAAAAAAAAACCTTAAATTTTTTATAAAATGAAAAATATTCATCGGCGAGAAAGCACCTTCTAATAATCACTAAAAAATACATTCATAAAGCTTGATTAAAATTTTGAGATAGATCGATTTTGCCGTTTCCAAAAAATCTTGGACATCAACTTTATAAACACAGTTTTGAAAAAAACGCGTTCAAAGTTTTAAAAACACTTTCAAACGCTCCGAGACGCCTTTAAAAATATGAGTGTAACTTCGAGAATATTTGTCGGATTGGTATGAAACTTTCTGTGAACATACATACTTAAATATATGTACATTATTTTTATTTTTAATTCTGACTGCGTATAGCTCCTTAAATTTTATTATAAGTAAAATTTAAAAGGAAAGGGTGGATGGAAGAAAGACTGGTCAAAATAATTATTCAACTTAAATTCACGTACTGGTTGTTTTCTCCAGTTGGGCACAGTAGAAAGTAGGAGTTACTACAGGCTCGCTTTCCTATCGAATTTCTTGTAAGAAGGTCCCATCTGCTCTAAGTAATTTTTGGAAATATCCTTTCATCGCGGTATTAGGAAAAATGGTCTTGTCAGAGACGTCAAACTTAAGGATCGAGTGCTTAAAGTATCATGACCAGAAATATCAGTTGTATCGGTATGAAGCGTTTTTCAGGAAGTGTTTTTTTTTTCTTTCATAGTTGCACTTTAATAATAAAAGTTGAATTTGTGTAATTTTTTGTATTTAAGGTAGAAAACTTCGAAATTACTGGAGATAGGGCAAAAATTGTACTATCTCACCAATTTATTTTCAACCAGTTTTGATTTTGATAAAAATACCCAAATTACTATCACAACCCTTTTAGTAGGGTATGGGAGGAAGAATCCGTCAGCATTTATATTGATGGCTTCAAAACTGATGACGGGGTAGTTGGACGTGTTTTCATGTTCTTGGCAACTCTTTCTTCCTTCCGGACCACTGTAGTGTTTGAAGCCTTGTCCTAGTTGAGGTCTAATGTAATATTTGCTACGAATATTAGCATTTGCGGTATCAAGATCCTTGGAATTGGCCTCTTCATGATCAAGGGATGTCGTGGACTGTCAATCATCTTTTAAGGAGATGATAGAACAGTTCAATATTCTCTTGTGTCGGGTTCTGAGAACAAGGATATTCCAGGCAACTGTATTTCTGACGAACTCGCTCGCCGTACTAGTATCCTTCAGATTATGAGGAAAAGTCGGATTTTGGGTATACTTCTTGCTTATTGAATTGGACTCAACCGAGAAAAATAAGTCAAGATGGACTGTCCAACTGCGAAACAGATTTGGTCTAAGCAGGATTTGAAAAATCGAATCCGCTTAAAAAGAACAAATTTGTGTTCGCAGTTAGTGCCCTAACCGGACACTGTCTTATAGGCACGCATCCTAAAAAGCTATGAATCTTGTCAAAGAACCTCTGTAGAAGCTGCCTGGATCAGGAGGAGGAGGAAATAATCCTTGATTTTCTCAGTAGGAATCCCAGTCTGAAGAACAGTCTCGGTGAGCTGGCCGGAACGGAGGTTTACGAGAAACGAAAGCTTATTGAAAGCTCAAGACAGAACTGATCGTCCTGCAGCGCTTTTAATATGTATGGGTTTAGACGACAGATTTGGAGCATATTCAGTTGCGTGTGTGGAACTATCGGGAAGTGTGAAGAACTTGCGAAAAATCGACGAGAATTCGAGAAGTGTGTAGAGTTTTCTCCGCCTTCCAGTTGGATGTTGTTTTCTTACTGTAAACGAGTTGTGTGGGTTGCCAGAATATTAATGTGACAATATTTTTGATTTATATTTCAATAGTGCGTTTTTTTAAAATAAATAAAGTTTAAAGATTTATAAATTTCTCGAAAAGCTACGAAAAAAGTCTTAAAAAATAACAACGAAAAAAAAAACACATGGCTTCAATATGAATTTTCTATGTAAGTCTGAACGGGATAGAAAAAACACACCTAATATCAACACTGTTAAGAATTACTTTGTTTTGCGCATTTAATGTATTTCTAGCTTTGTCTATTTTTCTCTTTAAATTTTGTATTTAAATGCAGCTTTCTTAAATTCTTAACTTTATTTCCTTTTAAATTTTTATTTGTTTGACATTTGTTCATAATTTGTATTTTTTTTTTTTTAAATAATGTGTTACCATTTTTTAGTAATCATTTTATTCATGAATGAATTAACAACGTCATAATATTTAATTTAATTTTCTGCAAACTACCTGAACGCCACTCACAATAAATCGGATGCACTACTAAGGAATCACTTAACTAGTTATTCAATTAAATGTTGATATCATTAAATCAGATTAAAGGTTTTTCTTCAGATTTAATATAAACGTACAAAAAAATAGCGACATATTGTTGATGTAGTCACCTTCGAATACATATCAGCAATTCCTACTAAGGCAGCTTACAGACAAACATTAATGTACGATTTTTTTTTTTTTTTTTTGATTATCCGTTAAATCTTTAAATAAATTTACAAATAAACTTTCAAGGTTGGTGCCTCCAGAAAAAAAATTCTTTTTTGACAAAACCGAGCCGGGCTTACGTGAGAAGGTGAAAAAAGAAAACAAAATATAAACACATTAGGCGCCAAAAAACAACGAAACCATCGCGATTGCCAATTACGAAATTCACAGATCATGTCTTTGTAGTTCCGCCAGACAAAATTTAAATCCAATTACACCTCAACAAGCGTCCATCCTCAAGGTAAGGTAAGAAAATTAGCAAACAAATCGACACCGCATTATGTGCTGATCTCTTAGAGGCATACCTATACCGTATATGTGAGAAAAATAAGAATAGAAAATGTTCACAAAGAACGGAAACAGTCGGTCCTCTAAGCTTAGCGGGCTTAACTTAGCTCCGACTATCATCATCAGGCTTTTTGTTTTGATTCTAAACAAAATCTGGATCTAGAGTAGACCACCATAGCACAAGACTCTCCCCGCCCATTTCGCAATCGTCTTCGTTTCCCAGGTGCGTGATGTTCGCGATCTTTTGCCAAATAGGTACAAAGCGAAGATACAGTTGGGTTGCATGCGCCACTGGCTAACAAATCTGTAATTAACTGCGTCGGTCAGAATATAAGCGAGCCCACGGATCTACGGATCCCCATACGTTTGTAAGTACGGCTGCGTCTTGTCTTACTACTCGTGTCGGTTTCGGTAAGAAATTATCGCGTGCTTGAAATGACGCATCCACCGGCCGAACTAGTTTAGGAAGCTAGTTAACTGGTCTGGGTATACCATTTCTGGTCATATAGTTGGAAGTTTTGGTTTTTGTCACCGATGTCTACGACAACATATTGTTATCTGTTCCAGCGCATATATGCAAGATCGACGACGATCAAAGCAGGTGATACTCTTGGCCACGATTCTTGTGACTTCCACGATCACCGCAATTTGATTTGCAGTTTCCGGTAAGTACAATGTGTACGAAATGACACATCATTGCGAATTATCTTTCTGCATGCTGTTTTTAACAGCCGGCAGACATAGTCTCCAGCTTAAGCGATCCAAAGGTTCACTATATTTCTCGAATATTATTTGTGTATGACTTGAACTGTGGATATCGAAAGACAGAATCGATTTCTGTCGGCGTTTCAAGCGTTAACCGAAAAGAAAAAAGCTATACTACAAAAAAACGGATAGAGCGTCGTCGCTATTGAACTTGTCGTGTGTGGCTAATTGGAGTTTGTAGCTGACGGGGCTTTACTGGCTCCATGTCAATATTACACAGCGCGAAGCGAAGCTTGGTCAAAAGTGTGCGCGGGCCGGGCTATTCGCACAATCCAACGATCGAAATGAATGGATTTGTATGTCGCACAACATGGGGCCGTCTCTGCTATCTTTGCGATCTGGATCATTGTTCCATGCTGATCTTACATTTGGTATGATCAATGATCCTAGCTTTCCGAGATTTATGACGAAGTAGGTGCTGTATCCAAGGGATTAGCGTATTTATTTATTTGGAATAAGATAGACACTGACCAATCCAATGATTAATTATAGGTGGACATTGCCATTGATGATCGGAACAAGTGCTCTATGCTGCCAGGGACGGTGTGTGGTGGTTAAACAATTTACTGCTGAGGTCAAATTTTGTATTAGATAATCGGACAAAAATAGCCGACCATTTGAGTATATCCTTCAACAAATTTCTGGTTTTGACTGAACATTGAAGGTCATTTCGGTCTGGCGGATTTGAAGACTTTGGCCATAGTCATTCATATAGATTGGGTTACCTATCCCATTGTGAATGAGCGTTTAAAATGTGTTATGTTTGGACATCTGTAGCGACGTTGTATCTATGGATGTACTTCGTGTAGAATCAGTAAAAAGAAGATGATAAATTTACATTTTGGTGTGTGTTAGACAGTCTATAAAAAAAAGCCAGTTAATAAAAATGCTCACTTATAACTACAATGTACAGAACGATTTAGAGCTTGATCACTGTTCCATCGCTGCTACCATACCCGTACTTTTCGCTGGCTGTCGTTTCGGTTCACCGTAGCAAAAACTCCCCTTGGCTGCAAACTCTGCTGCGCTTATATACTGCATGTGTTGAGTCGAAAGCTTTCCCGAATAGTGGGTGGTGTGTGGAACGTTAGAGAGTGCTGAAGAACATGCGAGGAAAGAGCTAGGTATCTCCGTTGGATATTTGGGAGGCGTGGCTTTGTCAGTGGAAACTGATCGAGTTGTGCGGGTTTTCTGGATATATAACATTTCTTTCTCCTAAGTTCCTGTTTGTTTCGAACAGTTACAGAACGAATAGAATGTTATCCTCAACAGTGGCGCCATGATATTTCTCCAATGGCATGAACCCTTCGTTTTAGTACGTGAAACTTCAGCCTCTAGTTGTGGGCTGATTCGATGTAATTCGCCAGTTGCGTTGGGGTTTTGGCGATGTTCCCCTCTATCTTCGAGGACTGTGTAACAATAGCAGATCCTTATCTCTGTTGTTGATAAAACTCGGTATACAGAATAAGTTAAGTTGACACAGAATAAGTTTAGTTGTAGTTCAATTGCTGTCGATCTCCGACAGTAATTCGTCGCCCTCTACCTTACAATTGCTGTCTCTCCTAATTGGCTCTGTAGACTTACGCCTGCATCTTTCCTTTGTTCCGCAGTACAAGTCTGAATACTACTTTGGTGTTCTTTTCGTCTTCCGACAATCGAGCCTTAAGCGTCCTTCTTGTCCATATTCCCAACATCTCAAGACTCCGACTCTTGCTTTGAACAGGGAGTATAGAAGTACCATCAGATATTCAGCCCGATTTTTTAAAATGTGTAGTCCTTTCATCCCACACCTCAAGTGGGTTGAACGAAACGCTATCAACCTATCCCTGGAAAAACACCTACCATATATTGAGGGACTTCGCAGAAAATGTTTAGATCAGACGACGGACGACGTAATGTTCCTAATGCGATCATTCAAATAAAGAGTTATTCAATTCAATCTTTGAATCTAATATGTACATATATAAAAATACAACAGTGTTTTGCTTGGGTCGAATGGAAATCTACACCTGTGAACCGTTCCCTCTCAAATTTGTAATGTACATTCTCGTGACTATCGCACAGGTCGAGAACCTTATTATATTCCCGAAACTTGGTTCGTATATTTGTTATAAACAGTTTAATTTTCCATAAGATTGGCATTGGCGTGAGTAGCGCCTTCGCTCAATGGGAGAGACGGGAGTAACAGTGGCGATGAAACAACGTGAGCGTAGCCGCGGTACGCGTCTAATAGGTACATAACAATTTTGTATTTTAATACAAATGCATCCTGAAACTTTTTTGCTGGTCTGTTTGTGAGCAACGTTTGAAAACTATATTTTTTTTTAAATACAAAATTGAACAACCCTTCAATAGAGACACCGAAAAGGCCAAGGCTCGATTTAAGATGTTTATTAAACTTTGTACGGAAGAGAGTTATTTCATCAATGGATAGTTGCATGTTTCGTGGTCATCAGAGAGCGCGTCATAGAGAAATCCAAACATTAAAGGATAAAGGTTTTGGCCGAAACCACACTGTATTTCGAAAAATGTCGGTTCTTAAAATGTATTTAAGTTGTTGGAATGGTTATGATAAAAGTATCAATAGAAAAACTTCAGCGGTTGTATATTTTCTCCCAAGGCTATCATATTCTTTCTTTATTTCCCAATTTTACGATGCAGAAAAGTTTGACAGTGACACAAAACAAAATAAAATGTAAATCCACTTCACCCATTATTCTCATTCGTTGAATCATAAAATTGGTGATTTAAATTTGAACAGAATGTTAACAAAACATTAATAAAATAAAATTAGCGGATGCTTAAAAGAGATTATAATGAGGTGCAAACTTTGACACCTTTAGAGCGATCAAAATCGATTTGTTGTCTAACAATGCGGCAGGTCTCTTTTCGGTTTAAACTGCTTCTAATTTATTTTCCAACGTTAATTTGATGCCGCTTGAAAACGAGGGTGCTGAAAAATTAAAATATGAAAAGAAAACCGGGGGAACTGAAAGCGAAAAAAAAAATTATAAGAATCGTATCGTTGTAGCTCTTTCTTTGAATGCCTTTAGCCATTCAGTTGTGCCCCATTTCCTCCGGCAGTTGTTACCTTCTTCCCCATTATTTATTTTATGAATGCACTTCTACTTCTGAAGAGTTTCTGTTGGAAATAGGATCCATGCCTGGAAGGTATAATATGCACCTCGTAACCATGAGCAGTGCTTCTGCGATATGTGACAGTATAGGCTTAATAAACGACACTTGAACAGATTTTTTTTCCCTTCTGTCATAAGTAGAAGACTAAAAAAACGTATTCCTCCAGTCTGGAGAACTAGATGACTCTTTGAAATCGAAATGATGAGATGCCATAGCATAGGTGCAAAGCTGTTGCTAGTAGATAGGTCCGTAGGTATGCGATGGGAAGCACTTTTACTTATGTTTTATATAAATTTGCTTAAGAGGCTTCAGGTGTGCTCCAAGCTAAATGACGCAGGTAAGAACGAGAGTATTACGATGATGATTACTAATTGCTCTTGAAAATGGTGCTTAAAATACCTTTAATGACCGCTCGGCCTTGCTTTTATTATGTTGTCTTATCCGCATGCTTAAGGACTCGTAAAATTCGCATATTCATTGAGCCATTGTAAAAATGATTAAATGATCTGAATCATTGCCAGTTTTTTATTGGACCCAAATTCATCGATGTTGAAAAAAGCAAGTCATATCCTGGATCTCAACTTTGAATTAGCCTCTAACCTGTAATACGTTCTATGATGTAATCCTTTATGAAATTGAAATCTGTTTAGAATGAAGTTGTTGGAGAGGGTTGATGAGCCTTTAAGAGCCTTTGCAGTCATCGCTTTTCCCAGAATTTACTCACTGTCAGCTTAGGAAGTTATCTAAGGTCCTAGTATCATTGATATTTTACGAATTTCTCTAGGCTGTAATCAGGAGACTATACCACTTTGTGCTCTAGAAAGGATTTTGCAGTCTCTTATTGTATCGACGGGAGAAAAGGGGTCATCTCTATTTGATCGTCGCTTAATCCTTTTTTCTCCAGAATTAGATGAAACCAAAGCGACTACTTGCAAAGCATGGTAGCTATCTCCGAAAAAATTAGGATACGGTTTTCCGGAAAATCCATGTCACCGCCAACTGGCAACCTTTCACTTTTCATTGTAGAAAAATAAAAAAATAAAAATATTAATAAAAATCACGAGGTAAAAACTATTGCAAATACATTTTTTGGTTGCGGTAATTTCCTGTTTCCAAAATCAGCTATTGACCTTTTCCTTTAACTAAACTTTTGGAACGAATATCTACATCTTTTCAACATGTATTTTAGATTATGTAAATTGTATTTCAGAATAGTGAGTTGTATTTCAGATTAGGTAAATTGTATTTCAGAATAGTGAGTTGTATTTCAGAGTACGTAAATTGTATTTCAGAATAGTGAGTTGTATTTCAGATTAGGTAAATTGTATTTCAGAATAGTGAGTTGTATTTCAGATTATATAAATTGTATTTCAGAATAGTGAGTTGTATTTCAGAGTACGTAAGTTTGAATTCAGAAAACGTAAATTGTATTTCAGAATACCTAAGTTTGAATTCAGAAAACGTAAATTGTATTTCAGAGTATATCAATTGAAATTCAGAACACATCGAAATAATAAGACTTAATTTCACACTTGTATATCATCCAATGCCAAAGCTTTGGCATGGAAAGTGGTAGTATGCTGCGCCGCCCGAGCACAGTCACAAATTTTTTAATTATTTTTTTTTTTTATTATTGAAAAAAAAAATCATTTTACAATCATTTACAGACGGGGTACTATCTGAATAAAAAATTTCAGTTAATTTGGTGCAAGTCGGATGCTAAGTTCACACGGACCAATTTTTTCTCCGTTCCCTTGGGGTACAAACAAAAATTTTTTCGGTACAATCAAGTGCAAACAAAACTCCACCCGAAAACAATTTTTTTATTCAATTTGGTTAAAGTGGCGTGCTAAGTTCACAGAGGTTCTATTATGTATACTTAATGCGATCTCAATACAATAATTACGTTAAATGTCAACATTCTGATAAAGAATGCAAGGGTACCTATCTGATATACAATTTACGTTTTCTGAATTCAAACTTACGTACTCTGAAATACAAATCACTATTCTGAAATACAATTTACCTAATCTGAAATACAACTCACTATTCTGAAATACAATTTACCTAATCTGAAATACAACTCACTATTCTGAAATACAATTTACCTAATCTGAAATACAACTCACTATCTGAAATACAATTTATATAATCTGAAATACAAGTCACTATTCTGAAATACAATTTACCTAATCTGAAATTAATATTATATAATCTGAAATACATGTTGAAAAGGTGTAGACAACTAAAAATGATATCAATGTCGGTCTTTTAATTTTTAATATTATTCAAAAGAGTGTCAAAACGGGTCAAAAAATTAGAACAACATTGACGAAAAGGGATCGTTTTTAATTTGATATGGAATTTATCATATGGTCACCCGACGACAAGCTTCAGGTCTAAGATACGTTAACACCTCTTTATGAAATTCGTTTAACATGTCGCCATGTTATTTCTTATAAATACATTTTTCGTAAATCAACTAGATCGTTCAGAGCATGTTCCGTAATTTTTTTCAACAACTTTGGGTGGACTATTTTATCACAATACCGTTTTGAATTTTTTGAATGGGTAGAATCAACCCATCGTGACCACCGAGATTGAATACAGAGGTGCGACCACGAAGGATTAACCAGTGTAGTGGCTCTGAACGCTAGTGAACATTTTCTCCTTAACTAAGTGTTTTTTTCGCCACTGTCAATGCAACTAAAATTTTAGACGACTTTGTGGATTTTTTGAAGTCGTCAACGAACTTATTTTTCAAGGAAATGAATTCGATTTTTATCAGTTAAATTAAGACATCGAATTAAATCGTATTTAACCGTACAATTAATTAATTATTAAATTTAATGAAAATAAATAAATCAAAAATTATTATTTAACGCAAATCAGTATAAAGCATGGATGTAGTAGTATAACTGGATCGGCAGTATGCGAAATTTTGCCTAATAGGTTCTGGTTGTGTGAGTTGTCTATTTGCGTTAGTGTAAGTGTTTTGGGGGGGGGGGGGGCTACAAAATAGAAAACACGTTCTGTACCCGGGAAATTTTTTTGGTCCGACGCTGTGGTGAAAACAATTGTTAGAAATGATTGTCATAACCCGTACAAATTTTTTTTGAAAGATGGGAACAACTGTCACAAAACGAATTAGTCTCACATATAGGAATTTTATGCAATACAGCCGATCCAGTTATACTAATACATCCATGGTATAAAGCCTGAATTAGATTACCACGGCAGCGACAGCAAATTGATTTCATTGGTCGAGAGCGATCAGCTGATTGAGTGACAGCAGCAAAAACGTCGTGCTGCCGAGTCATTTCTAATTCTAAATTTGCTGTTGCTGTTGCTGCCGTGCAATCTAATTCAGGCTTTAAGATATTAATAATTTATATTCTCTTGCAACTTATTTGTATTTAAAAGTTTATTTAATATTAAATTAATATTGTTTAATATTCAGTAGTTCATACATATGTAATGGGAACTTTCGGCATGAATACAATTGGGTTTCCAAAGGAGTTGTATTTTTGAATTTGACGGGATCTTGGCGATTTTTATATAATACTGTAAAAAGTAAAATTTTAAAAATCGAGATCTTATGTCACAAGCTTTTGAACTTTTTGCACAGAAATATTGTTTCTTATGGGATTTTGAACATTAAATGTTATCGCTATCGAAAAATTTGACGCACCCAGAACAATTGTTGAGTTTTTCACAATTTTAAATTTTTCACTTTGCACTGATGATATTGGAACAGATTTTGTGAGATCTTTAGCCACTTGTTCTACTTGCCGAAGGCTCATCTACGTTTCTGATATTTTTTTGAAGATTTATTTAATAAAATATTAACCTTGTAGTATTTATGTTACTCATTTTTATTTACTACACAACTCACTTCACTTTTTTTATTACTTTTTTTTCTTTGTACCTACTCCAAGCTACATACTCGTCAGAAGCCTTTAGAACTAAAACATAAATGGCTGAATCATGTAAATATGATCAAAAGTACTAGAGCAATAATTTGAAACGTTTAAGATGCAAAACATTCGACTAGATCGAATTAAACGTTTTGTTAGTCATTTTCTATACTTTGATTTAGTTTTTCCTGTACATACCGCATTCAGAATTGACAGCTGCCAATCTTATAATATTCTAGAAAAAATACTGATCTCCTGTGTATACAGTTCGAAGCAAAAAAGATTGAGTAGTGCAAGTATAGTGTGTTTACTGCTTTTTACATTATTTTTTTTAATAGTAAAGTCTTGTATTTAAAAAAAATTTGCCTGCCTTAAATATTTCATTTTAACTTTATGAGGATGTAGACAATAAAATCAAACGCAAAAACATTGTCCGCCGTACGCTAAATTGTTCGAAAAGGCTTCGCTCATGAGACCGGTGAGATATGACGTAGAAAAATAATTTCTAAATAAATTGGGTGGTAGGGTTAGAGGAGGAAGGTGGAGAGAGCGTTTTAGGAAAATTTTGGTTTCTGAATCTCAGTAACTGCTCGAGGTAGGAGTCTACAACTTGGATTTTATTTAGAGCTATGATAGTGGAGATATTATTCAAAAAATATTGTCTTTACTGGTGTAAGTGTGTGGTAAAAACCTACTAGGAGCGTAGACAGATGTTTCAATCTTTCGAACCCAATTATACTAGAAAGATTAAATTTGGTACAAAATGCAAAGCATTTGTGCAGGAGGTAGAAACCAGAAGAGGAGATAGCAATTTTTCAACAAAAAAAATAATAATATATCAAGACCCGTATCAGAAATGGTGTACAAATTTTTACAACAGTTAGGTACAGTAGATCTCTAGCAAAAATTTTTTTAGAGGTGATTGTTTAAGGTGTACGGTGGAAAAGAATTTTTGAGAGAGGAAGCATGGTACGGGTTTGTAGGATTGTTTTTGTATCTCAGGGACGTCTTATGCGTATACTAGAAAATTTAAGCTTGGTATGAATATAAAATTATTAAATATATAAATGTAGTACAAAAGTAGATAATCTAACAAAAAAAAAAATTTAATTAAATTTTATTTCCACTTTTTCACGAATTTCGTCATATATCTTATTCTTGTAGGGCTATCGAATTAGTTTTACTTCGGCAGGATCATTATAAAATCGTCTAAAACGGTTTTCTAGATTTTTTGATATTAACACCCTACATAAGAGGGTTAAAGAGGACTGTGTAGGTTTCCACATGTTCCTATATATCGCTCAGGTCTGATAAGATATCGTTCTGTTCTTTACTTTAATACCGTTCGGAGCCAGCGACGCGACTCCGCGTACAAAGAAATTATTTACCCCTTTAAATATTATTGTCAAATTTTTGTCAAAAATTTACTGACTTTTTATCCAAGTGAAAATTTGACACAAGTAGGAAGCGTTTTACATTCTTTGGTGCGAATAGCATTTCTACATTCTATAGACTCGCTATGACTTAGCTTATTACTATGAGTATAATATGATGCGCTAAAACTTCTTATTATTGTGCGCATCCCTTATCTTATCTTATTTTTTTTTAGTTTTCAAAACTGAGACATTCCAACGTTTGTTCAACACTGCGTTCTCAGTATCATATTCAAAATACGCAACTATTGCCACACATGTAACCATATTATACTTCTTCATAAGAGCAACATCCTCATCGCGTTGATTTCTATCGCAACATTAGCAACAAATATTAGAAATGACTGGTAAAAACTATTGTAATTTTCGACATTAGTCAAAATACGAATAGTCTCCAGGCCAAAGCATTAAATTCCAATTACAAAACCGATTTATTTGTCCATAAACTGTCTGGACCCAACTCTTTCTTTGTAATATTCGAATTTAACAAGTCTCACGCGCGAAATAACCCGTTAAAACATTTGTACACAACATAAAATCCAGAACTAAAATTTATTTCTCCCACAATGAGTAATTCGAATGCCATAGTGGCAATTAAAAGAAACACCTTTGAAGTACTTGGCTATCGGCTACCATTAAAATTTTGCCTTCCGGCGATTCTATAAGTTTTCCTTTCTGTCCTCCAGACTATTCATATCTCGAGCGTATAGCAAACGATTTGAAATAATTTCTGACCGTAAACGGGGTCCGCCTTAACGAATGCGAGCAGTTTAACAAAAACATCTCAAGATTCCAGATAACGAGAGGAGTGAAGTGTATCTTCTCATCATCATCATCTTTGGCGTCGTACGTCCGTCGTTTGCCATCATCATCATCAACTTACAGTAGAATTAGAGAAGCCGAAACACCTTAAGGCATCCGATGTTTTGGTCCGAGTCCAACCCAACCCGTTTCGGTATAATCACCGTGAGTTCTAGAAACTGCTAGAGATCGTACGTAAACTTTCTGTTCCATCGTATTCCGACACACGATCTATGACCATATAATAAACCTCCCTTAAAAGTTGCAGCTCCTCCTTGCTTTGTTTGCTTCATACAGCGTATAATTGCTATTTTACTCATATACAAGTTTATGGATAGCTGGCGCATTTGCATAATTCCATCGATGCCGACTCCCAAGAAAAGAGATCTCGATCAAAGCTGCATAAGAAACGAGACAAGTTCAAGGTCAGTCATGAAAATGCATTTAATAATGCACCACGACAGCATCTACGATTATGGCTACGTAGGTTTCTGGTATATTCTATATCATCTGAAGCCACCCACGAAGGCTCTACCTGCATAGGTAATGAAATGGAGGGAAATCAAAGACGACGACGACGACTACGACAATGCTTTCGTTTTTCTTTCGAGGAAAGTGAACGTCTGCTATCCGACATTTTCCATTCTTCCTATTGATTTTTCCGGCAAAAGTTCTACATCGGGAAAATCCCCTTTTGTCATGTTCCCTTGTCGGAATGCTTGCAATAGATTACGAGTAAAAGTGGGAATCTGTTTGGAGGAACTTCCAAGGACTCGTCGGCGCAATTGTTCAACAAAATGTGAATGATTGCTTGGATAGACTGTCTCTCTTGGTCGTAGTTCGTTCTCTGCATTTTATTACTTTTTATAAGGAGGGTTACGTCGAGAACAGACGCCATTGAATTAATGCGTTTGAAACTAATTCGTTCGAAGTTAGGGTACGGTTAATTAAATTTAAAAAATGACTAAAGAACATTTAAATTAATGTTTAATTCCATTTCGGTATTCAATGCAGTGCGTGTTGAGTAAATTTCTTTCATCTTATATCAAACCTAAGTAGGGGATCGATTATTCCATCAAACATCCACTAATAAGACGAAACTTTGTAACCTTAACATCGCCGATTCTTTTGAAATTTTGCATACTCGAAGAACTAGTTAACAAATTATAATTAAATTTTTTTTATTATAGTATGTCAAATTTGTTAGTTCTATTTAAAAAAACTTGGTTCTGTGTCTATGTATTGCTATTGAAACATGAGGAAATGTGCACCAGATTAGTTTGGTAAGACCTTATCGAAGCTTTATCGAGGTACGAAAATAGCTTCGATAAGGCCTTATGGAGGTAAGTTTGCTAGTTGGGTTCCCGCTTCCAGAATTATGCGTCGAAAAATAATATATTTTGCAAATGTTTTAATTATATGACAATTTTACCTTCTAAACCCGATTTAGGCGGTTATATAGAAAGTAGTAAAAAACAATTTGATACATTATCAGACCTAAAAGACATGTCGAAATTCGTAAGATTGTACGCAGTCCTTTTAAACCCTCTTAGGGGTTGAATATCGCAAAATTCTGGAATCGAAAGAAGCGAAAAAAGCTAGAGAAATGATAGAAAGCTGTTGGAAATAAAAACAAATTTCCATATCTCATTAAGAAATATTAATATTTATTCAATACCTCGACAGATCTTGAAAATATGACGAATTTCGTAAAAATATAAACAAACGCCTTATCACGGAAAAAAAATTTACTCTCTCTACTTTTCATGTCACTCAAAAATCATAACTTACAGTGGTTGACCCAATCTACCATCCAAAAAAATCGCGTTTGAGTATCGCGCTTACGGTGGACAGACGGATATTTTCTTTTTGGGGTTTAGTAATCTCAAGACCTCAAAACACAAAATTTCAGGATTGCAAATTTAGGTAGATCACGATATAAAATAAAGTAAAAGTTCTTAAGTAAAATTCTGCCATTAGTCTGAGCGTAACTTTATTATTGTTTCGGTCAAAGTCCGGGTAGGTGTTGATGGCGATGTTCGACATAAATGGCGATGCTTCAGAAACCCTTAAAACACCAAAAAAAAGTTTGGCTTGTAGGTCGAGACGCAGTCAAAAACCAGATGTATCAGAGACTAAAAGCCAGTTAAACTTTTTTCAAATTCTACTAGATTTCACATACATTCAAGAGATCATAAAATATTTTTGTGTGACTAGATTTTGTTGAAATCGAGCTAGAACTCTACTGAGACCCGTCTGGCCAGCACTGAAATTATGTTTCATCACGCAACACGTTCAATTTCACCACAATATTTACTGTTTTATTTTTATACTCTAGATGAAATCAGGTACAGTATTATAAGTTTAATACAGCTCAACACTTTGTAACGCATTGAACCGAGCCTCGGACTAAAAAAAGTTATATATTATTTTTTGTTTATTTGTGACTAAAAATTCCAAATCCGTCTGATATCCGTCCGTCTGTCTGTCCGTTAGGACAATAAGTCAAGTACACCAGGACCTAGGATCTTGCAATTTTGAGTCTGGATATTTGGTTGAATTTGTTAGGCTAAGTTCGTTAGCGGGCAAAATCGTCCTTCTCCTTCGGGTAGCTGCCATACAAAATGTCCTTAAATCACGCGTTCAAGAATATTGACGAATAACTTCAGAACGCCTAAAGTTACGTCTTTGAAGTTTTGTTTTTCAACAGTTGGAAGAATGTATGATTATAAAATACATCTTATTAGTGCTTCAAGTAGCTGCCATACAAATATCCTGTTAAAATGTCTTCACTTAATTTACGAAACTCACTATAACTCAAGTAATCTTTTTGCTACATATTCGGAATTTTGTACAAATTAGTTTTGAGTGTAAAGGAAGTTTGAGTTTACTAGTCGATAAAATCCTTTTAATCTTGCTAGTACCTTTCATACAAAAAAAATCCTTTTATTTTAAATTTTGTATACATTCATTTTACTTTATTATTTTAATAATAAATTTAAATTGTTTCAAGGAAAAGAATAAATATATAAGAAATCAAGTAAGTCCTTCCTGCACCTCCCATGTGAAGTTCTTCGAAAAGGAATTTTTTTTCGATGACTTACCCAGTTTAAGAGCTGAAATTAAGTGCTGAATATTGTCTTTTAGTTTTGAGTTGCAATCTAATGGCAGTCCTTAACAAAGGACATACAACTTGCACACATGTAATCCTACTTTATCCCCAACTACAATATAAATCGGCGTTCAGTATTCATCTAGAGTATCATAGTCCACTAAGTCCAATAATAATATATAATAATAAAAATATTCTACATACCCAGTATCCACACACCACCGAGAAATCTCTCGACTCAAAACATGTAGTATATATGTATGTAAGCGCAGCAGGGCTAGTACACGAAATCTGTTTTTACAGTTCTTACTAGGAAAACGAGATGAAGAGACTAGCTTTACTGGAAAGCGGATGTAATTTTCAATGAAAATTAAATATGTAGGATTGAGTGAAAAATTGTTTTTTTTTTTATTAATTTAATCGAATTGTTTTTCTACCGAAATCTAGACGAACCCCTAGATGTTAAGAATCTACTTGTAAAGAAGCAAGTTGATTCAACATTGAAGTTGTAAAGACAATAGTAGTCTAATCACTTGAATCTATCTTAACAGCATCTAAGCTATGTAATTTTTATCTGATCAATAAATATATGTATGTATGTAGATGTTAAGAATATTTTTAAATTACATTCTTCTATTTATTCTATTAAGCTTTATATATCCGATAGTAGGCATGATACACCCTCTGAAGAGTCTATGCCTTCCGACGACGAAACAGCTCCTTCGGACCTAGTCCAACACAATCTTATAAAACTGGCCTAACCAGGGAAGATTTTCTAATTGTCATGTCCTTAAGGACAGCGATTAATCAACAGTCCGTGTTGGGGTTTCACTCCACTGACATCGGAAAACAACTAACATTTAATCATAATTGCTTCTATGGTAGCGTACCATGAAAAAATTCCATTAATAAATTTATAAAATTCAAACTGCAAACTTGCAATGCAATTTGATTTTTGAGATTTCAAATGCCAAACCCTGGCGACATTATTACCTGAATTACCTGGCTTACCTGAGCTGTGATAGATATCTAAAAAGTAGTAGGTACTATTTCAATTGTCCTACAAATTAAATCGATTAGCCGATTTGGTCAAAACAAATAAAAGCAAAGATAAATTAAGTTATTCTGATTCCAAAATTATGTACTTATTTCCGAATTCAAAATATTGAGGTTATGCAAGCAAGTTGATATGCAAAACCTTATTAAGCCTATTACATCCAATCGAGTTTGAATCGATAATCGCCATAGTTGATAGTTGAACGAATCCTTATGACAAGTTGTATCGGCCGAACAGCTTAAAATATCGTTTTAATCGAAAACGAAAGCAAGTAAAAGCATCCGCGTATGACATATTTAACGAAGTAAATTGCAATCAAATAAGAAACATATTTCTGATTAGTTCCACAGCGCGCTTTAACAATCAACGGAGTGAACTGGGGCGTGGAAAAAATTACAATTATTCACTTTTTTTTTGTAGCTTACGCTTTTATCGCAAACGTAAGTACTCGATACCAGAAACAAAAATGAATTTCTATTTACTCGAACATTACTTTTATTCTTATCAGCTAAGCATTTGAAATATAGTTTCGAAGTTTTGATGGTTTTGCAATCGACATGACCTAATTCGATTTGGTTCGGCCAACGCAACAATTTCGAATCAATTACAGTAGTGTGTAACGCTAAAATACATTAACTGAAATTTGATGATAAGTTCGTTCGATAAAGACGCAAACGATCGAAAAAGGAAATCTGCAAAGCTAAAGACCTTGCCATCAAAGTCGCTTGGCGAGCTCCCTTTAAGTGAGCAAAAACCAATAACAACTAAAATAGAAGTGGCCTCCTACATTGTTTCATCCGACATAGCCTTAAAATAGTCATAATGTGATCGGTCCGTCTAAGTTGGTCCATCTCGTTGTCGTCGTCATAGTCGAGAGTCGACAACACCATAAAAATGTTGTCACATTCCGAAACGTTTATATGATGTCAAATTGCCATTTGTGGTTATACGAAGTCTTCATACGGCCTTGTTACAACAACACCAATAACATTAGTGCTGAATCGCTCCAATGTTTTTTAGTTTTTTTTTAGACTAGTGGAGACGATTGCTCCAGAAGAAGGAAAAAACCACCACTCCGGCTAGAGTTTAGAATTAATGAAAAATTTCAATTTGCGACCATATTTGATGTGTTTTATAGGGTTCTATCCGTTAGTAATTAGCCAGTTTCAGTTAGTACGTCCCGAATAGAACGGGTTGGTTGCAGATGGTATACTTTAATGAGTAGGCGCCCATTCAGACTGCCAGCTCATTAGAACTTATTAGCAACTTTTATTGGTTGTCTTGATAGCTTCTAATGGATGTAAATATATCTGCTTCCGTTTAAAAGACATGACAAGGTGTTCGGCCGCCTGATGAATGAAATCTTGTTGACATAGGGAAATGCACGGTGGTCTTTTCTTTATGAAATGTGGAAATGATGGCTAATTAGAGTACTACGAGAGATTGCGTTCCTTCAATGGATGAGTCATTTACACGATGCAATAAGATTGACTTAAGCTGCAAACCCGGATGTGATGGAGTTTCATTCATTTTGTAGCTTCTTATTGACCATTTTCGTCCACTTTGGAATGTACTTTGTACGCAAGGAGTCTTAAGTCGGCTACAGACTTGTGCTTTTCTTGTTTTTCACATTTCGCTAGATTTTCGTCTTGTTTCACGAAACACATGAAACTCGCGAGAACAGGAGAAAATTGGACACACTATTCGCAAGTTTTCCGTTTTCGTTTATAAAATTTAACGCTTCGATATCCGTCCAACTGATTTTAAATATGTTTCTATGAACCTAACCTACAAATGCAAACTGTCAACACACCACGCAAAACAAGGAATTCGCGAGAAAGTCAGAAAAAAATTGTCTCGCAAATTTTTCTGCACTTTCTCGTCATACAAAACGTTTTGATGTCGATAAAACCGCCTCCAGTAGAGAAAACTTGCGAATTTCGAAACGCGAATAGTGAAACGCGAGAAACTCACGAGAAA
Organism: Beris chalybata; assembly: GCA_949128065.1. Lineage (NCBI taxonomy): Eukaryota > Metazoa > Arthropoda > Insecta > Diptera > Stratiomyidae > Beris > Beris chalybata. Next base: position 24,761,302 of record OX421896.1, on the reverse strand, counting down.
AATCTACACACTATTCACGAGAAAGACGCGAAATAGGCGAAACACGTCTGTAGCCGACTTTACTGACTCGTTTTCTTTGTAATTGATCACATCAGCCTGCAACACTGAATATTGGCTTAAAACCTGCAGGAGTGCTACGGATCCCGACTCCAATCGATAGGAACACTACCACTTTCTTACGGTCCTGTCTCAGCACTTCTAGTAATGAAGTGAGTGAACTCACTCACTGAAATGAAAAAGTTTCAGTTCAGTGAAAAAGTTCGAGTTCCTTTTGAATGTCACTGCCCCGGCAAAGGAACTAGTTCTTTTCAAGTTCAAAGTGAATGTAAGGTAAAAAAAGGTCCACACAGGCTGTGTCACGTGGCGAAACGACCTACAGTTCACCAAAAGGAGTGAGTTAGTTCACTTCAATGAACTGCTCTTTTGGAACAGTTCACTCATAAACGACCCATCTCTAGTCGGAGTCGCATTGTTATGAGGCCGTTGGATTTTTGCTGTCTAAAAATTAAGTGGACCCCTTTGTGAATAATGATTTTATTTTTGAGGAATCCTTTTCAGTTTAATGTTTCAAAACGCTAAGACGGTTTTAATAGGGAAGTTCAAATTGATTGCATAGGCACACCTCTTCCAATAACCCAACTCTGCCTTATACTGTTGGCAGTTTTTTCGCCTCAAACACGTTGTGCGGTCAAAAATGATCATCCAATCTTGTCCAATGTCCAATACTCTCACGCCACAACCACCGACTGACAAATTGACTGCAACCTTAAATGGGCGACAACGTATCGAAGTTAGTTTTGAAATTATTCGGTGTACCCTTCATCGGCTATCAGATGTGACAAATTGTTAGGCCTACGACAGTAATATGTTGCGCCGACAACCTCTTGAAATTAGATAAATTGAACTACGCTCCGAATACCTTGACTACCAACTTTAACTCTTATAGTTAACCAGTCAAAGCTATAAATCGCTACTAGCTCAAGTCTGTTGCATTGAGGCTTAAGTTGATTTCGTTTCGAAAAAAAACAGTCTTATCTTTTTGATTTGTACATGTAAATTGAATTCAATTAAAGAGTCTTTTATTCGGTGGAAATTAGTGAAAATAAACAGTTTATACGTACATTGTCACTCCATTGATCTGAACTAATTCAAGGTGTTTCCAACTGAGTACTTGCGGTTTTCGCGTGGCCGCCCGGTACATTCGCTTTTGCGAATTACGATGCTATGGCGGTACAAAGCTGTAACAATTTCGATTTTGCACTCAGATTATATAAACACCGGGCAGAAAATGTATCTAATGAAAAAAATAATAAATAATGTTGGTTGTACCTATAAATGAGTTATAATGCCGGGCTTTGAGGTGAAGCGATAGTTGAAGGATTTTCCAATTACCGTGATTGTACGGAGCGCGATGCGTGTGTGGGGGCACCTTAATCTCTAAAGAACTTGCACTATGAAATTAGAGACACGGTGGAGTAAATTGTAATGTATGTATGTAGGTATCATACGAGTACCTCAACATGGTTCGAAATTTACCGGCGGAAATCATATGTGGTGCGGGCGAGAGACCGCTCAATGAAACATTGAGCATTTCTGTCGATAGCTTTATCGCACCTCGGAACAGGGGTCACGGTAAATTGCCAACACAAATGTAAGCTTTCGACAGTGAAAAAAAGTTCATGAACTCGCAACGACATTCTGGTAATAAAATTGCTCAGCGGTGGTCTATTGGCTTTATTTTTATTTTTTTCACTTTTCATATTATGGCCGCTTGTTGGTAATTTGAAACGCTGCAAGGTCGACCATGTAATCGCGAGATTATGTCACTATCGAGATTTTTTAAGGTGAAATACGCAATAGCAACAACGTACTGTGATAGAGTGTTTGGGACAGTAGCCTCATGACAATTAATAAGTACCTACCTTAATTTAGTATGTTACTTTTAAGGGGTTTGCTTCCTAGCTGACCGATTTTGAAGATGGATGAGCTAGAAATCGTAGAATTGGCGTAAAGCCGGTTCCGAAACTTGATGACAACATCAACCGAATTAGTGATGAATTATCATCATGCGTTAGGTGTGCAAACAAACCATGACCTATTTTACTTTATTATTTCAATAATAAAATATTGCGATCGATTTTATAAATAAAATTGGTACTTACCCTGATATTTTGGATTTTCACGTTTTAGGACTAGAAAACCTGACGCTAGTATGTAGCTCTTTGAAACATTAAGACCACATTTTAACAAAATTACATACTGTCGAAATTTTACTCCTCTTGGTTGTAGCCATCTACTGTCAAAATTTGACTCCTTTCAATTGAATCTACCTACTGTCAAAATGTGACTGCTTCCAGTTATAGCCTTTTCATTGAGAAGATTAGTAGTGCGGGGAAAGGGGAGTTATCTTAGCAAAAGAATGGCCGACATAGATAGCTGGAAACAGCTAATTCATATATGTACCATAAGCAAGTTATACGTGGTGATCGTATGTCAAAAAAATTCAGGTTTTCATTGATCGCATGTGCCGTGAATGGAATCGAATATGAGCCGTATAATCGGCGGAAATAGAAAATCCGCCTTTTTCTAGAATAAGCTTAATATTTTATTCGTTCTACGCCATATATCCGGTTATTTTCTGGTTTTGTAATCAGCGGTTAAAGTTACCCAGGGAAAAATTTAACCGGTCTGAATTTCTACGATATCCAGGGTTTTAACTGGCGATTTGACAAATTTTGTAGGTATTACTCACGATCGAAGTTATTTCAAAAACTACTAATTTGTGGGATAATTGAAGTGATTCTGTGGAAGAAGACGACAAAATACAAAATGATGCAACGAATCGACATCGACATATGCGGAACGACAAAGACTGTTGCTGAGGTTTCCAATTTACAAAGCCAATTGAATTGTTTCCTTTTCACCGTTCCTCTTACATTCACTACAGTTTTCAGCTAGGTGTTTATCAGGCCAAACTCTCTTATTAATTGTAAAATCCCATCTTATACAGTTCTTGAGATATAATGTTTTTTTTGTTTTTTTTTTAAAAAAAAGCTTATCCATCGCCTCCCTGAAAAACACTTTCAGCCAACTCCTATTGTCCATCTTTAAGCCACATTTTCTATTTCTGAGTTTCTTGAAAATACAAATTTAAATATTTGCAAAAAAAATTAAAATGGCACATTCTTTAAATAATTAATAAAATTTTTGACATTTGACTGAAAAAATGAAAAACTAGCCGATAAGATGTGAATAATACGGCCCTATTTTGACGGGAAAAATTTGACAAATCTTTTTGTCAAATATTTTTTAAGCCAAGAATTTGACTCTCTCCATCTCTTAAGATGCTCTTACACGAGCAACTTTTCAAGCAATTAATTGCCCGACGATTATTGCCGATCTCAAAACTCAAACAAACAATATTTATTTATAATAATTCAAAATGCATCAAAATGTATCATGCTAGTTGCGGCAATATGGCAAGGTGATTGGTGGTGTTGTTCGCCCAATAGTTGCTGTATTTCCACTGACTTGGAAAATTTCGAGCAATTGTACAAGTTCAGTGATTCAATTGTCAAGTTTTGTCTTGAAGTTCATATTTATTTGTCAAGTTTCGTGTTGTAATGGCTTGGAACTTAAATATTTCCATGTTTTATTTTAAGTTTTTGATTTATTTGTCAAGTTGCTTTCGTGTTGTTCATAGACTAAATTGTTCTTGTATGATCTTATTGCCAAATTGCTAAGTATTGCTTCATATGCTGAGCAACGAGTTGATCACCAATTAATCCATATCGTCAATTGCTGATGTTGCCGATATATTTGCGTGACGTCAAAATTGGAATTGCTGAAAATTGAGCAATTTTAATCGTTCGTGTAACAGCACCTTTAGGGTTGAAAAAACTTTTCAAATGCAAAATATGTGGCTAAAAACCTGGAAATCGCCAAAATTTCCTAATCTGTTTTGTGGTAGTTGTGATGGGGTCACAATATTGTTCTCTATTGTTTCAGAGACCGATTGGCCAAGCTTAGCTCTGGATTCGTTCAAGGTATGACCGATTTATTGCCACTTTCGTTTCTGAATCTTAATTCCTGTCTTGGGCCTGTTGATTGGTAGTCCAACGTTTCTTTTTTTTTTACTTCTAGCCTCTAAATCATAATTGCACATGATGTAACTTTCGGTTTCATTTCATATTACATAAATAACATGGAGATTACTCATACCAATTCTGAAGGAAATATGCACTAGCCATTTATTTCGATTAGTTCCACCATCGTTTTCCACTTACATCCAGTGTGCGTCAATTGCCGCAAGAATGCCTACTATATGGTACACTAACCATTTATAAGATATCTACGATGCGGACATTCATTACAAATTGCTTCCTTTTGGTCGGCGGCTGCTATGCTTCAGGTAACACCTTAACCAGAACGTCTTAGCAATTTCGCGCGTCTATTGTTCACAATAATGTCTTGACGCCGTTTAGTTGCATGCGCATCAGTAACTAGCTCTAAACAATAACAAGAAGTACCTTTATGAACGAATATAAAAGACTAAACAGTTCCGAAGCATAGTCTACGACACAATAGGTGCAATTGATACTTAGTTGTTTCTGCCGATATATTTTTCAGTATTATCATGTGGCATGCATCTTTTGTGCACGTAGAAAATCATGTCTTTCGTGCCTTCCTCCATTACTAAGATGACAAATGCGCATTTTATAGGGATAATTATGTTCTCAAAGTCATGGTGATATCACCGACGTCGTCTTTCTTCTGTTTAACGCATCTCTTTTGTAAATGGGTTTCGGTGCAAAATATATGTTAGTAATATGGTGAGTGGACTATTAGCATAACACAACGATTCAAGGTAACTGATTTTAACAGTTAACTGCCCTACTTTTGTGTAATCCAAACTGCGATTTGAGAATCCATTTATAAAATATGGTGTTTTGTCCTATTCTGAAGACGGCTAGTTCTCCAATTCATACATTTCATTTCTCTAGAACCTTTGGTAATTGGATATACAATTTTTCCGAATGTAGCCATTTTGGACAGGAATTCGTAGATGTGTCTTTGAATAGTGGAGATATAACCGATAAGTGCAGGTTAACGTAAGAGAAAACATTCTTGAGCATTGAATGTTGTATAGCTATGTATTGGTACATACAACCTACATTGTAATCTTCAGGTAGCAGTCGCCCAGCACTATTAGTTTCACATCCGTAGGTGCATCCTTTCAGTCATTGACGTAATAAACATATTATACAATAACGTAAAAGTCCTAAATAATATAAATGGGTGTTCTTAGAGGCGGGTACTAGCCTTCTCTTCACGAAATAAATGTAGTTGGATTTATCTAGTCTCGTACGTCACTGACATCCTTACATGACCACGAACCTTAAGTTTCTGGTCATTTCCTATTGTATATAAAAGTAATATCAAGTGTCAACGACGCTTGTCCGCGTCCACCAAAACATTTGATCTATTCAAAATTTGTCAAATTTTGTGGCCAAATGTTTGTCAGTTAATGCGTTCAACCAATTCTCACCTGGAAAAAAATCATCCATACTACGATCTAGAGATAGGCAAAGCCGTTCCTTTCAGTAAATTACTTCACCCTGAGCCACTCACTTTAAGGAACGAGTTCAGTGAAGTGCTTTCATCGTTCCATCGTTCTGTAGTCACTAGTCACTTTAATTGAAGTGTTCACTCACTCAATGGAACTCTTCGTTTCGGACTCATTACCACTAGTCACGTCAATTTAAAGTGTTCACTAACTCAATGGTACTCTTCGCTCCTTCGTTCCGGGGTAACTGCCACTAGTCACTACAATTGAAGATGGAAAATAAAATGTCCTTGCACTACGTCGCCTTAGCGGAGAAATTAGTTTTACCTCTTGCGCATTCTTTGAATATTCCAGCGATTGATACCTCTATATCTTTTTAAATTTTTTTGTCACGTGTTGAATGGAACTGCAGTTCACCAAGAGGAGTCAGTTACTTCACTCACTCACTTCAATGAAGTGTTCTTTTGGAACAGTTCACTCGCGAACGACCCAGCTCTACTATACGATCCGTCCAGTGTACCGTGTGTCAAAATTTTAAGTTCAAATCTCGGAGAAGCTTAATTGGGAACAGGGTCATTCCGGGTCAACAGAACTAAATAAAACGGAGTCTCGACGTAGGCCATTGAAATTGTCCACCTCGGTTCTAGTCATTAGTCTGAAATCTTCGTTTTTCGGGCTTAGTGTGAAATATCTTTGTTTCGATTTGTTCCGCATTTTATTTTTGTTTTGTTGGATCAAAATTTTAAATAAAAAAAATGAAGAAATTTGTCCACAACAAATGAAATAAGTCCGGAATTAATTTGAATTCTAATATTGCCAAAAATATGTTTAAATCAATAGTTTAGAGTAAAAATTGATAAAATAATACTTAGTGTTCTTTATCAATAGAAATCGACTAATCTAAACGGTTATTATGAGCTGAATTACCAAATTATACTTGATATCTACATTTCACTTTTCTCTGCTTTTATTCTTCTTAATTTCGTGTTCTCCGGTATTCAGGAACACGGTCATCATATCACATCTATCCATTCGTAGATATCGGTTACAAGTTTAGCTTTCAATCTGAGAACAATAGATGGCGACAGTTTTTATCTTAAATTAAAATCATTTCAACAAATTCCAAGAATAACACTAACAAATATTTTCCATTTCTTTTCAGAACACTCTTCCAAAGCAAACAAGAAGACTTGTCAAGAAAAAATCACATCGGCCTATTTATTTGCACAAATCGGGACAAATCCTTCCATAAAAAGCACCTCAGAAACGGAATAAAAGCATTTATTTCTGCAACAGAATAAATGATATATTTTTAATCAAAGAGATTAGAACATCGAACGAATGTTAAGAGAACTCAATACGAAAGTTAATTGAAATCGAAACAATACAAAAGCTATGTTTAATTCAGCTATAACATATTTATGTTTTAAAAATGTCATTTTAAAATAGCTTGAGAGCAAAAAGAAACGAGCGAACAAGTGAATTAAAAATATTTTAATTAAAATTAAATATAAAAAAAAATCACAACAATTTTAAACGAAATTTTAATAAATAAGCTAAAATCGAATAAATAAAAAGGAACAAATAGAAAATAAAATGGCGTCCGTCCTATTAGAAGCGAGGCCTTATCGGCCATTCAAATCCAGTGAAGAATATCTCGAAGCGATGCGAGAGGATTTAGCTGAATGGCTGAATTTAATGTATCCCGAACTTATGATAAATGCTGATAATTTTATGGACCGTTTAGATACTGGCGTTGCACTGTGCAAGGTAGGTGGAATTTTATTTTATCAAAAAAAAATTATGTTGTCCACTTGGACTATGGGTCAACTTTTAATGATGTGTCAAGATTTTACCTTCAATGGCTTTTTAACTCTTTCGGATAGGAAGCATAGGCCATTCAAAGTTCTTCTACCTGATAGGGAGGATTAGGCCACAAACAAAGCCACTCCAAAAGCAGGATCCATAATCTGGTACACAGACGGATCTAAAACAGATCAAGGTGTAAGTGCGCCCAAATAACAAATTTGACTGTAGCATGTGCATAACATCCACTGTTTTTCTGGCAGAGACTCATGCTATTGAACTATGCATTAGAGAAAATATCAGACGGGGCTACAAAAACCAACAAATATATATTCTCTCGTACAGTCTGCAATAGTGGAAGTTCAGTCCGTTCAAATCTACTCCAAACTTGTTTGGAATTGCCTCCATTGCCTGATTGAACTCGGAAATAAGAACAGAGTTAACCTCATGTGGATTCCGGGACACAGCGGCTATAAAGGTAATGAAATGGCCGCCTTAATGGCTACAAAAGATTCAGAAGCTGATGTCATGGGACCAGCCAGAATGAACATCCGTATGTGGCAAAAATCGCAAAGTATCATTCATTGCGACTGTAACAGGCATTTAAAGCTTTTTATTCCAAAGCATTCGGAAAAAAAGAACATCTGATTATCTAAAATTAAGCAGATATCACATGAGGAAGCATCTCAAAATGATTGGTCTCTCTGAGACTAAAATTTCCAGAATATGCAATGACAAAGGCGAAACACGAGATCATATTCTCTGTGAATGTGAGGGTTTAGCTTACAAAAAAATAGTCACTTCGGTCAAGGTTTCATGGACCCATCGGTATTCCTGACCATTCCTCTTCGAAAGATACTAGGCTTCATTGAAAGCACAGGGATTAAAGAGGAAGAATTGAAGAAAGTGAAGAAGTGTTCCGCCTAATTAACTAACTTCTCCTTACCATTTGTGTGACACAAATGGAGACCAAATTTAAACTTCCTAGATCAACGAGTTCCTAAGTTTCTGACAATCGCGATACCAGTTCGGAATTTATACAGGTACTATGCTCCAGTTTTTAAGGTCTCTTCTTTTTGTAAAAAATTCATCTTTATTTTTGAGGTCAAAGTGGTAGATATTAAAACTGAGAACGAAAAAATTCCTGGAAAAACCATAGCCGCTATGGAGAAATTGTGTTCCATAATTGATAACAAAACTAGTCACTAGTATTTCAAAAAATATTGGACTTCTGTCGGCTAAATCTTGAGACTACGTAACGCTATTTTTCGGAAATTCGTTCTTTTGAACATTCCTATGAAAGCAAATGCGTGCTTTCGCAGTGAGTGCATTTAAATCAAGAGATTTCTCTGAAAAATAAGATTTTAAAACCACGATTTCCTCATTCGCAGATTGCAGTACGAAAACCTTTGCGCTCGTGGCGTTACTCTATCACCTCTAGTACTTTGACCACGGCTCAATAATTTACACTCTTCACTCTTTTGACATAATCGGAGTTCAGTATGACATCTAGACTGTCATACAGTTGACTGCCGGATCATTTTGATATTTTTGATTAAAGCTATGCACGCCAATTTTCCCTTTCTGGTAAACGGCATCATCTCACTTTTTCTGCGATTCACTGAAAGATTTGAGCCATTGTATGAATTTTTTACATCGCGTGAAGTCGTCAGCAACTCAGGAACGGATACCGGATTGAACTATAATGTGGAAAGAACTCCTCCTAAAAACTTGATAGCCTCACTTCCAATCTAAATTACAACTAGGCTTGTGTAGTTCGTGAACGAACTAATTGGGAACAGTGTACCGATAAGTGAAATGAACGACTACTTCGCAGTGAGTTCGCTCCAAGTTCGTACCTGTTTATGGATTGCCTCGTACTTCCACACTGAGGATCTGTTTTTTCTAGCTCATCACATTCTCGGACACTGACGACCTTTTTTTTTTGGTCATAATACTTCCCTACTCGCGTTTACACTGAATTCACGCGAACTAGTGAACTAAAAGAACGAACTAGTTCGCGATGGATCGAGAACCGAAAATGATCGGTCACTGCAGTGAACTAAAGTCCTCAAGCCTAATTACAACATCAACAAGATCCACCTAACAAGCGTTGGTTCAATCAGTCTATCACAGGGTGTTACCTCAATCGGTTTGGTTTGAAGGTAGAACTGCAAAACCTTTTTCTATATCAAAGAAGTTCGTTTTGTTTATGCTCCAGTTCATTATGAACCTTCCCAAAACGCTAAGTCAGTCCAGTTTTCATTGATTTCCATGTTGGTTCTCACAAACCTGTAAGTTCGCCAGGCTGGTTCCCTTCAAATCACGCAACCCACAATTTTTTTCATGGTTGTTCAAACTCGAGATGGGTCGTTCAGGAGTGAACTGTTCCAAAGAACACTTCATTGAAGTGAATGAGTGAAGTACCTCACTCCTTTTGGTTAACTGCAGTTCTATTAGACACGTGACAAAAAACTTATCGACCTTTTTGTTTGCATCATCTGTTTTTTTTGTTCGTCATGTTGTAGATCTACTGACGAAACAATGAAAGGAAGAGTTCCGGAACTTCTTCACTAAACTGTAGTGATTTTTTTTTGATGAAAGGAAAGAAGGATGGAACGAAGATTTCCGGAATTATTATACTTTCCTGAACTCTACTTTTTTTTTGTGCTCATCTTCTACATCTACTGACGAAAGGAAGGAACGAAGAGTTTCGGAACTACTTCACTGAACTCGTTCCTTAAAGTGAGTGACTCGAAGCGAAGTACTTCACTGAAAGGAATGGCCATCTCTGGTTCAAACCAAATGAGGTTTATCTTTCTGAAGGATCCAACTTTGGTCCCTAAAATTTCAGACCGATCTGCAATAACCAGCTGGCTCCACTATAAGACACAGTAACCTTGAAGATCTTACTTATTATAATATTAACCTGGTTCATGCGATTACTAAACCGCGCATAGAGTCTTAAATGAGGCCAAGGTTCCAAAATGTAGCGCCGTAGCATCGATATAGTCAACCCTACCTGAAATCTAATTAAAGCCGATCCAAGTTTTTGTCAAACTCACTTGACTTTTTGTACAGAAGTAGGTACAGAAGCATTTTTATAGCATAAAAGACAGAAAACAATAGACACAAGATTGCAAGCTGTCATTGTTGGTCCTATGGAAGAAACGTACGATGTGGACCATTAGTGCTATTATAATTTACTGTTTGTTACGATTTATCTTGACAATAGCGCCTAGGTACTGTAATTCCGAAGCTTAAAATTACTACAAATGAACTTATTTGCGTCAAGTAGAAATGCTTAATAAGTAAATTTAACGATGGAAGCTCATTAACCAAATCGGGTAAAACTACTTGGTGAAATTACGTGGCGGCAATACTTTTAAGGCTTTGCAAAAAGCTTAAGAACGAGTTTTCGAAGCATCTATCCGAAAGATCAGTGATTGCTTATTTTTCTTTATAGTCATAAGCAAATTAAAAACATTCCGTAGGATCAAAATGTCAGCTGGTAGTATCTTACAGATTGTATTATGGTCAAACCAAATGGGTGGTCGACGTGCCAGCTAATTTCAATTATTTACTTATGTAACATACTCTGGATAAATTGGAAGCCGCGGCAGCAGCAGCACTATCATGCAGCACTCGATTTCCTTCTTTCACCGCAAAACGTTCCATCAAATATTCAATCGAAATATCCACAAAGCCAATTTGGCACATATGAGAATCAACTGAACTAAATCAAAATCGCATTCGCATGCAAAGTGTTTTTGCATGTTTTTCCGCTTTTCATGTCATGTTTGCAAAATTTTAATTGGCCGAAAGTACAAGATAACCAACCGTCCGATTTGATTAGAAGATAAATCATCAAACCTAACACTATTGGCCTCGCTCGCTATCGCGTATTGAATTGAACAATTTTCTTACGTCGATTTCGCTGAATTTCCCTGTTCGGGTTTGTTTATAAAGCGATGATAAAAATCTCACCGAATGCCAAGCGACTTGCGCAAACGTCTTCCAAGTAAGAATTTACAACGTTTGCCATATGTACCAACTCCGTGTACGCACAATATTGAGCAATCCCCCCGCGTAACTGCAGTATGTACTGCCCCGATCAACATTCATGCAATTAAGTACCATAAAGTGGATCGGTTAATTGAGTGATGCTACTCGGTATATACGCGGTACTAATATCGTGTATAGGTCCCACGTTTGTTTATCCTGTGGCTGTGTGAAGGGAATCCAGGCCCTCAATTCTGCTTAATTTGATTTATTAAGTTGATTTATTGGAATCGGTAGTCTTAAGCGCCTACGAAATGATGAACACAGACTAAACGAAACCAAAACAGTAAGACAGACCCACTGTGGCTTTGCCGAACAAATTGGTTAATGCGGGCTGGAATAATTTAATACTGACACGGTGGTGGGTCTTAAAGAACATTTAACAAGTGTTGAAAGAAATTTTTATTGATAAAGTTTCGGAAAAGCGAGTGCAATTAAGGGAAATATACTTTCACATTCAAGGTCTCAATCGTATAAATTTTTCAGTTCGAAAAATGTTTAAATTTAGAGATTGTTGCAAGCGGAATGTTTGTTTGTATTTGATGAAATTTCGAAAGTTTGTAATTAGAAGACTTAAAAATAAGAAAATACTGCACCCTAGAGATGGGAAATTCGGATCTTCTCAGTGTACCGACTCATCGGATCTCACTCTTTTCAAAGAGCCAGGTGGATCTTTTGCACTGCCATACTAAAGGGTTGTTCAATAGGTACATAACAATTTAGTATTTTAATACAAATTTACCATAACATTTTTTTGCTAGTTTGTCATTGTCAACACGTTAGTTTATATTACAGTTAACGAACGAACAACGTTTGGAAATATTCATAACTCTCCTATTCTTCACGGATGCTTCCTGAGTAGCATGTATAGTATACTGTATAATGAACTACCTCATAGTTTGCAAAGAATTCCTATCAAAGATCTGCGATTCATAAAGATCCACGGTCTGGAAAAATTTGAGATTCTATCATCCATCTTCAATTTTCAAGATTTAATCCTTAATCTTTAATCCATAATCTTTGACCTTTCATTTTTAATCCTTAATCTTTAAACTTCAATCTTCCACTAACCATTACCCTCTATCCTTTATCCTCCATCTTCAATCTTAATTTTTCATCTTTCATCCCTCATCTTCATATTTCATCCTCCATTCTCCATACCTCATCATCAATCCCCATTCGCCATCCTCCATCATCCATCCTCCATGCTCCATGCTCCATGCTCAATCCTCAATCCTCCATTCTCCATCATCCATCCTCCATCATCCATCATCTATCCCCATCCTCAATCCTGCAGCCTCCATCCTCAATCCTCCATTCTCCATTCTCCATCCCCATCTTTCATCCTTGATCGTCCATCCTCCATCATCTATCCCCTATCCTCAATCCTCTATCTTCCATCATCCATCCCCAATCCTCATTCTCCATAGTCCATCCTCCATCTCCCATCCTCGATCCGCCATCCTCCATCTATCATTCAATTTTCAATCTTCAAGCTTCAATCCTTAATCGTTAATGAATAATCTTTTATCTTTTATCTTTTATCTTTAATCCTTAAACTTTAATCTTCCACCAACCCAACTATTTACCATCCTCTATCCTTTATCCTTCATCTTCTATATTCCATTTTCCATCTTGTATCCTCCATCATCATCCCCTTAAAGATCTGCGATTTGTAAAGATCTTCAGTCCGCGGTCCGAAAAGATCCACGAGCCGTGATGATCCGCGAAGCGCAAGGATCCGTAAAGATCTACCAGTCGTGAAGATTCACGAACCATATAGATCCGCGAATTGCAAGATCTGTTGAGCCATCAAAATCTGTGAATTGCAAAGATCCGCGAACCGTAAAGATCCGTGAAGAAGATCTGGCTCAATTAGATTTTCTGTTTGAGCCAGTTCATTGAGCCGCAGGATTGTATTAAGGGTGGCCACAACCCTATGGGGCAATGGCACCAAGCAATCCCCAAAATAGTAGATATCATAAAATGAGAAAAGTATTATATAATTTTCCAATGAAATAACTTAACTAATTGCTCGTTTCTTCTGGTTTTAAATGCGAATCGACAGACTAAAAAATGTTCGATTCTCTTCCAAACACAGATTTTACTATATTTTCTTCGGGAATTTAATGATCATTAGAAAAATTGTTAGAAGATAATTCGAGAAGTGAAGCTTCAGTAGCTGGATATAGAGCTGAATCTTTCACGAGTGAAATGTTCCAAAAGAACACTTCATCGAAGTGAGTGAGTGAAGAAACTGAGACCTTATCTTAGCATAGGTTCAAGAAAGTTATTTTGGTGAGAAAGCGTAAATATTACAATTTTCCAGTTTTGCATAGTCTAAGTCTTAGAGCAACGAAGTACACTAATCTAAATAAATGGGCCTGAAGCTTAAATCCATCAGAATTAAAAGGCACTACCACCATTGTTACTTACGATTATGAATTACAATAGCCCCATTCATTATTCTTATAACGATATTTACAAGACATGCTCGTAATTTAGATTAGCGCTAAGCCATATGAGTGAATTTTCCGCGCGCCAATTTATTTAACATTCACAATGAAATCTGATCCAAGTTTATGGGTTATTATTGAATGAGGTGGCATGCGATTATAAGCCGAAGAATTTCAAGTGCTGCACCTCACGATCGATGCTAGAATTGCGTAAATGTGTAACTCGAAAATCATAAATCGTCTTAAGGCTAGCGAAAAGGTTTTTTTTTTTTGTTCACCGCTCGAAGATAATCCGTTTGCATAGCTGAAGTGAAGCTGCTTAGTAGGTAGACATGCCCCGGAATGGTGCAGTGCGTAAATACCTTAACGACATACCTATGTGCCATAATTCAAAATACAAGCGTCATGTGTGTACACTGAAGATTGTCCAATGCGGTGCTTATTACTGCCAACATTTTACAATCACCACCTAAAAGTTGATGCAACAAAGTCCACTAAAAGTAAAACGGCAGAGGGAAAAAGACACAGGAAAGGTAGTAAAAGTATTTACTTGTACGTACCCGCGTTCGCGTTTAGCCAATTGAATAAGTACACAATTGAGTAGGTACTACTCTTGGGCAATTGTTTGATTTTCGTTTTCTTTTCGAAGCTGATTAACTTCCTTTTGACCAAACGGTGCTGCTATAATATTGCTGCTTAGTGCCCGTACGTACTTTAGTGTCCACTAAACCGAAAGGTGCTGCTCATCTGCATTTAAATTGCGTCCGGTTCAAGTTTAAGTGACTCGTTCATTGATTGCGTCCACAGGATTGCAGTGCTGCTTGGGTCTGTCTGTCAAGCAGCCTCCTCTACCGATTGAAATGATAATGATCATGTCCATAGTGTGTCCGGCGCTGGAATGACAAGCGGCTGGGGTAATTGAGATATTGTGATATGTACCTAAACAAGTCTTAAATAGCATTATGGTTCTTGCATGCGAAATTGTTGCATCAATTGGTGAGTTGTGGTGGCGGGTCCTCCTGAAGACTGTTGAATCGATTAAAGTGGATCGCAAGTTGATCGGAATTACGGTCGATACCACCTTCGGTGACATGTGGTAGATTTTAATGTCCCCGCGCGCGCGCGCAGACCAACGACCAATTGGCTTGCCAACTTTTATGTTTTGTAGGTCGATTGTTAGTGTCTTGTTAAGTTCTTTTAAATTTGCATGTAAAATGTTGGCGGCCGCTGTAGGAGTTGAACGTTTTTTTTTTGTTGTTTAGTTCGTTATTGTTGAGGTCGTGTTTATAAAATTTGTTTTTTTGTGCGAATTTTTAAGTTTTACTTTCCATATTTGGTTGCATCAAATGTGTGGTAATAAAATGGATCGTCACTTAATTCGACAAATTTCAGATTTTATTTCCTGTTTACTATTCGAAATTCCAAAGATGGTTCTCAAGGCTTTTAATTTAAATTTTTACACGCGAATAAACAAAAAAAAATACTGTTTTGGCTTTACGTCTCATTAAACACTTTTTGGACACACGATAAGAGAGTTGGAAAGCCATTCAATTTAGCGTATTGTATAAGAGTACGAGTGTAAGGACTTGTAGTAGGTACCAACATACATCGAAATGTAGTTATGGCTCGATCATCTTTTATTAATTCCGTGAAAAAAAGATAATTAATTTAATTCGGAAATTACGTCCAGTTCATGTTTTTGACATTGAAAATCCCAACAAAATTAATCATGGAGGGTGGGGGTTATCTACTATATAAAAATAAAACAGTTTTTTGGTTGTTTGGAATGAAAATCTACACATGTAAACCGTTCCCTCCCAAATTTTGCAGGTACATTCTCGAGATTACCGGACAGGTCGAGAACATAATTATATGCCCGAAATTTGATTTGTTTATTTGTTATAAATAAAAGAAATTAACTTTAATAAGTTGATCCAGTTGAACCTTAGCTTAGGTCAGGTTTACAACAAGCAATCGTGGCCGAATGGGTAGGGCGTCTTACTACAAGTCAGATGATCCCCTCTGGGAGCGTAGGTTAGTTTAATTTTTAATTTGCATTGGCGTAAATAGCTCCTCCGCTCAACGGGAGAGACAGGAGTAACAGGGGCGATGGAATAACGTGAGCGTAGCCGCGGTACGCGACTAGTATAACATACCAAAAAAAAGGTCCTCACTCACAAACGAACTAGTTCTTTTCAAGCTATATCTCGTGGCGAAACAAACTACAGTTCACCAAAAGGAGTGAGTTAGTTCACTCACCACTTCAATGAACTGCTCTTTTGGAACAGTTCACTCATGAACGATCCATCTCCACTTCGAACTACTGATGGGTCGGTCGCTCATAATTTAGTCGAAATGACCGAATCAACATTACATGCCTCACCAATGAGATGCACTCGGAGTGGACGTGTCCCGGAGTATGACCCGATCATGTATGTAATTGTAATTGTAATTTAATGTGTTGAATGTAGCAGTTACGTAATTAAAATAACTGATTTAAGGAAAATGGTCAGACAAAACCATACATTTACTTTAAAAAGTTACTTCAGTGAAGCACTTCAATTAAACTGTTCATTTTAACTTCTCTCGTCTTAAACCAGCCGTTCAGTAGTCACTTACTACGTATACATGGAGAATTGAATCCAGATTCAATCCTCTAAAATGACATATAGATGCAGACCGGATTGGAATGAGATCGATTCGATCCGTTCCAACTTCGCCACGTGGATCTAGTCGAAAAGGGTTATGTCGTTCATCATTTCTCTTATCTTCTCATGTTTCCGGTGCTGTCATATACGCGAATCACATTTCGATCTTTCAATCTTTTGACTCTCCAAGCCTCCATGTATACGTAGTGACTACTCACTATTCTTTCAATTGAACTGCTCACTTACTCCATTCTCTTCTCTAACCATCCGTTCAGTAGTCACTCACTAATGAGTCAGTCGTTCTATTGTACTGTTTATTGTACTGTTAATGTGTGAGTTGGCTTCTCTAAATAGCCGTTCAATAGTCAGTCAGTTCAGTTCTGCAGCTACTCTTTCTTATAATGGAATGCCATGGTATTCTTTTGGACCAAATAACTTAAAATATATTTAGACATTTCCTTCCACCTTCTACGCATTAAGAAAATATACAAAAATATTTCCAATCACCAGGGAATTGCGCGATTGTGATATCATCTTACATTCTTTCTAATTTTTTGTCTTCAAAAATAAACCATAGACATCCTTTTCGATTTAATCAGGCAGAAAATGTTTCCATTTCAAAGTCATTCGCCTTTATCTGGCCTGTGTATCATAATGGTCAGTATATTCTGCGCCGTTCATATCTTAAGCATTCATGGTGGAAGAACTTAAAGAAACTGAACCGAACGACTTGTGTATATTTATATCGTAAGACGATCAGAAGGGACCTTCGAAATGCAGCCAACTGTATCCAAAGGTATGTTGGCTTGGATACGGAATGTGCATCATCCGAAACTGCGTAAGACGTTGCCTTTATTTTCATTTTCGTATTTCGTGACTTATTCCTTTTGAGTTCGGCGATTTATTCATGGCCAGAATCCAAATGGACAACAAATGAACCGCATCAAAGGGCATTTCACTCCGTCTTAAATCGCATCGACGTCGATCGTATGGGGCCACATACAACATAAGTGAAAATCATAGCAAAGCCCATATTAACCATGGTGGTGCTATTTGTGGCCATATCTTATCACAACGATGAATTCTTCTAGGATCTATTTTCGGAAATCCTTTATAGAACAGCTTAAGTCAACTATGGAAGATTTTGTAGCATACGAGCATATTTACGACATAGGCGCCTGTTTTTCATGGTTCGCCTTCCTCCCTCAACCCTAGTTCAATATACCCGTATGCACACAGTTCTTTCAGCAAGAAGCTAAACCTAACGAATATTAATGGTAAAATGAACCAAAAAGATGTGATTAATTTAAATTTTTACACGCGAATAAACAAAAAAAAATACTGTTTTGGCTTTACGTCTCATTAAACACTTTTTGGACACACGATAAGAGAGTTGGAAAGCCATTCAATTTAGCGTATTGTATAAGAGTACGAGTGTAAGGACTTGTAGTAGGTACCAACATACATCGAAATGTAGTTATGGCTCGATCATCTTTTATTAATTCCGTGAAAAAAAGATAATTAATTTAATTCGGAAATTACGTCCAGTTCATGTTTTTGACATTGAAAATCCCAACAAAATTAATCATGGAGGGTGGGGGTTATCTACTATATAAAAATAAAACAGTTTTTTGGTTGTTTGGAATGAAAATCTACACATGTAAACCGTTCCCTCCCAAATTTTGCAGGTACATTCTCGAGATTACCGGACAGGTCGAGAACATAATTATATGCCCGAAATTTGATTTGTTTATTTGTTATAAATAAAAGAAATTAACTTTAATAAGTTGATCCAGTTGAACCTTAGCTTAGGTCAGGTTTACAACAAGCAATCGTGGCCGAATGGGTAGGGCGTCTTACTACAAGTCAGATGATCCCCTCTGGGAGCGTAGGTTAGTTTAATTTTTAATTTGCATTGGCGTAAATAGCTCCTCCGCTCAACGGGAGAGACAGGAGTAACAGGGGCGATGGAATAACGTGAGCGTAGCCGCGGTACGCGACTAGTATAACATACCAAAAAAAAGGTCCTCACTCACAAACGAACTAGTTCTTTTCAAGCTATATCTCGTGGCGAAACAAACTACAGTTCACCAAAAGGAGTGAGTTAGTTCACTCACCACTTCAATGAACTGCTCTTTTGGAACAGTTCACTCATGAACGATCCATCTCCACTTCGAACTACTGATGGGTCGGTCGCTCATAATTTAGTCGAAATGACCGAATCAACATTACATGCCTCACCAATGAGATGCACTCGGAGTGGACGTGTCCCGGAGTATGACCCGATCATGTATGTAATTGTAATTGTAATTTAATGTGTTGAATGTAGCAGTTACGTAATTAAAATAACTGATTTAAGGAAAATGGTCAGACAAAACCATACATTTACTTTAAAAAGTTACTTCAGTGAAGCACTTCAATTAAACTGTTCATTTTAACTTCTCTCGTCTTAAACCAGCCGTTCAGTAGTCACTTACTACGTATACATGGAGAATTGAATCCAGATTCAATCCTCTAAAATGACATATAGATGCAGACCGGATTGGAATGAGATCGATTCGATCCGTTCCAACTTCGCCACGTGGATCTAGTCGAAAAGGGTTATGTCGTTCATCATTTCTCTTATCTTCTCATGTTTCCGGTGCTGTCATATACGCGAATCACATTTCGATCTTTCAATCTTTGGACTCTCCAAGCCTCCATGTATACGTAGTGACTACTCACTATTCTTTCAATTGAACTGCTCACTTACTCCATTCTCTTCTCTAACCATCCGTTCAGTAGTCACTCACTAATGAGTCAGTCGTTCTATTGTACTGTTTATTGTACTGTTAATGTGTGAGTTGGCTTCTCTAAATAGCCGTTCAATAGTCAGTCAGTTCAGTTCTGCAGCTACTCTTTCTTATAATGGAATGCCATGGTATTCTTTTGGACCAAATAACTTAAAATATATTTAGACATTTCCTTCCACCTTCTACGCATTAAGAAAATATACAAAAATATTTCCAATCACCAGGGAATTGCGCGATTGTGATATCATCTTACATTCTTTCTAATTTTTTGTCTTCAAAAATAAACCATAGACATCCTTTTCGATTTAATCAGGCAGAAAATGTTTCCATTTCAAAGTCATTCGCCTTTATCTGGCCTGTGTATCATAATGGTCAGTATATTCTGCGCCGTTCATATCTTAAGCATTCATGGTGGAAGAACTTAAAGAAACTGAACCGAACGACTTGTGTATATTTATATCGTAAGACGATCAGAAGGGACCTTCGAAATGCAGCCAACTGTATCCAAAGGTATGTTGGCTTGGATACGGAATGTGCATCATCCGAAACTGCGTAAGACGTTGCCTTTATTTTCATTTTCGTATTTCGTGACTTATTCCTTTTGAGTTCGGCGATTTATTCATGGCCAGAATCCAAATGGACAACAAATGAACCGCATCAAAGGGCATTTCACTCCGTCTTAAATCGCATCGACGTCGATCGTATGGGGCCACATACAACATAAGTGAAAATCATAGCAAAGCCCATATTAACCATGGTGGTGCTATTTGTGGCCATATCTTATCACAACGATGAATTCTTCTAGGATCTATTTTCGGAAATCCTTTATAGAACAGCTTAAGTCAACTATGGAAGATTTTGTAGCATACGAGCATATTTACGACATAGGCGCCTGTTTTTCATGGTTCGCCTTCCTCCCTCAACCCTAGTTCAATATACCCGTATGCACACAGTTCTTTCAGCAAGAAGCTAAACCTAACGAATATTAATGGTAAAATGAACCAAAAAGATGTGATGTGTATGCCGCCTTATTGTGGAGCATATGGATATGCAGGACTGCCTCTTTATGACTTGGAGTTGAAGCTGATCTGTCGGGCCATTTGCAAGTGTTGAGACCATACGTTTTTGTTTTTTTTTATTTTAAAACGAAACTTCAAAAATGTGTTTACATCGTATATTCTATAGATTGAAGGATAATGGCTAGAAAATTAATTAACGTCGCTTTATTAGAAACGAGTTTATTGACTTTGACTTTGAGATAGAGTTTATACTGATCACAAAGTTTAGAAATAGAATCGATTAAATATACTGCTTTGATGATTCATTTATTTCCAATAAAGGTTTAGAATAGAGATGGGTCGTTCAAGAATGAACTGTTCCAAAAGAACACTTCATTGAAGTGAGTGAGTGAAGTAACTCACTCCTTTTGGTGAACTGCAGTTCCATTAAACACGTGACATAAAACATGACCAACCTTTGAGCGAACAATGGAACTTACAGTTCCCGAACTACTTCACTAAACTCCTTCCTTGTAGATCTGGTGACCTTTTCTTGGTCATCATCTACTTAAAAGAACGAACTCGTTCGCGAGTGACGATGGAACTAACAGCTCCGAAACTACTTCACTGAACTCGTTCCTTAGAGTGAGTGACTCGGAGTTAGATCACTGAAAGGAACTACTTTGCCCATCTCTGGAGAAGGAACAGAAAATTTGAATGTTCAGCGATTGATAACATATTTCATTATCATACATTCATCATACAAAAATGTCGTTCACTCTTCTAGAAGTATCACGCTGGATTTACACCGAACACGTTGCGGCGCGACTTTAACCCCACCATAAACATCAATCAATCAGGCGACAATAAAGTTGAACAGTGCTTGACTTTTCGGACCAAAACCCAGTTTGTGATGGGCTTGTGTGGTAGATAGACTACGAAATGGGATTGGTCTGGTAACCTCTTTCACTGAAGCCTGTAAGGGTAAAGTCGCGCCGCAAACATTCGTTGTAAATCTACCATCATACGAATGCTGGCTGCATTTATTTTCACTGAGGCGTATGGAAATTCTAGGACCCTAAATTCCTATATGAAACAAAACAAACATTTTTCCTTTAATGGCATCCAATTAAGTAGTCAATAGAATAATCCATAATCCTTAAGTGCTCAAACCTCAAACAGAAATCCACATTTCAATAAGAATTATGACATATGGCTATAATGATTTTAGCACCGAATTTCTATTGCATGTGTTATTTTAGAAGGGTATACCCCATAAGTAGACCGTCGTGTCAAGTACAGGGTTAAGTAGAAAAACATTCAGAGGGTTTTTCCCCGGCAGTATATGTACTCGCATAAGGGAGGCCACTGAGTATCAGGAAAAGTTTTTAAATTACTCTAAGGGGAATACAGACTCAAAAAAAAATCACAAGTCAATTGTTGACGGTCGTAAAAATGAAAATAACTTTAGGTCTATTAGCTGGCAAACTCCGGTGGCATAAATATGAAAAGTCTGATTCTTACTTAGTTTTATGCTCCTACTTGTGATTAATCTTGTTTTATTGCAGAAGGGAGCCAAGCACTGCACTGTAGCCGAAAAACCTATGATAAATTAATTTCAAAAATTTTTGTGACTTTTGCTAACATGAATTATAATAAAATTTGTGAAGTAGATCGGATTAGAGAAAAATACTTTAACAATAAATAACAAGAAGTTGTGTTATACTCGAATTTACTCTAGGTTAAATCATGTCGTGTTGTATAGTCCGCCAAAAGATTGTAACGCAGTTTTTGAATCGAAAAAAGTTAGATATATATTTTTTTCATTGATATTCGTGCCCTATGAAAATCATGTTTTCCGGCCTGTCCAAATACATCATAAATCAAGAACACGTTTAACTAGGAAGCTAAAATTTGGAAGACGAATGGTTAGTCCAACTCATAAGGCATGTGAATTCACCTGACCCCTTCGACAAATTTGCTATAGGCATCACAAACATAGTTAAAAAATACGTCAAACGACACACCTAAAAAAAATTCTTAAGAAGGATAATTCAAATTTTAAAAATCCTGTCACTCCTTTGAGTAGGTCCTATACGCGTCCTTGGTGCATCTATTCACATGTTCGCTTTATAACTCAAGAAGACATTAATTCAAATATCTTATGTAAATTATGAGCTTGACTTTTGTTAAAGGAAAGAAATTCCCTTATTTGTTCTTGTAGTTCCAATATAAAAGTCAAAAGTAGTTAAACCGATAACCGAAGAACGTGTCACACTACAAAGACCAGTTAAATCTGAATTAACTTAAATCAATTGACTTCGGAATAAAACTATAACACTTTAACGGCTAAACTGTTTTGCCAAAAATTTTGACAATACTATTTGAAAAAGTTCAAATTTTCGCTGGCACTGGCTCAAAATGCGTGAATTTATATATACACTATGTATATGCATACAATACAGGGAAGTTTTTGGTCATTGAACACCCACCCCTTTTTATAAGTTTTTTTTTCAATAGAGAACCTTGTAAGGTTTCGATAACAATTAGTAAATGTTCGTCCAAAATATATCTGAGCTTATTGCATACTCGTATATAGAGATTCCTATAAGTTGTAACTCTTAAGTCACCAACATTTTGGTTTCACACCAGAAACTCTACTGACGCCGGAATACAACAAAAATTTTTTTTTAATTTGATTCTATGGTAGCTTGCCATTAAAACATTCCATTAAAAAGAAATTAGTAATATTTAATGGGTGGCTTAGTGGCTAGAGTACTTGTCTTCGGTGAATCTGGTACCAGGTTCGAATCTGCTTGGCGACAAATAATTTTCGAGAATGGTATTGTGTGCCGGACTACCAGTTCACTCAGTTATAAATGAGTACCAGGTACCTGAGTTAAAATCGGGGTAATAATCACGGACGAGCGTGTGGCTGACCACTTCACCTCCTAGTATTCCGTTAGTTTCGTAATGAAAGGCCTAGGCCCAATTTGGGCTGTTGCGCCATTGATTATTATTATTATTAATATTTAATTATTTATTTATTTCTGGTCTATTTATCTCTTCCCATTATCTTTGTCTGCACGCTCAGGGCTGTAGATAATTAAAAAATGGATTAACAAATGAAATGATATTAAAGTCAGTTAAAGTGGAGAGAATAAAACTCTTGTTTTCAAGATAATATAGTAACGCAACTAAACCTCTGCGATCAGACTTCTAGGATACCTGCAACACGAATGAAACTTCAATTACACATGACAACAAATAAATCAATCAAATTGTAAATCTCATTCAGAAAACATCAAAACTGATTCAAAACAGAAAATATCTAGTTATTCAACAATTTCCGGAAAATAATTAATCTGGAAAATCTTGCCCGAGAAAAACATCTCGTCGTTCGTAGCGCAATTTTATCCGATAGTCCCTTCATCTAAAAATAAATTGAAGTGATCTTCAGAAAATGTTCACATCAAATATTCTAATCAGCAAAAATAAAAAATTTATGTTACTATGATTTTTCGTACGTGGACTAAAAAAATCGTTTCGCGGTAAACGAGTTACAAGAGTGTGTACACTTGTTTCAATTGCCTGCATTCCAACGTATTTCGTAGGTAGAATTTATAAATGGCATACGAATATAATAGAAGAATTTAACAGTCTTAAGTATCATATTAAGAATTCAATTATAATCGCCGACGAATGTAGAGTTGAAACGTCCCACACTTGTATTAATTTCCCGATCAACTTTTGCAAAGTGTTTGCAGTCGTTTGCATACTAATCTTTTGATATATTTTTTTTTTTAATATTTTTATTTAATAAAAAACTGTTTGAAATTATCTAGAAAGAGAGACAGACGCTATGATGTCTAGAAGACAGATAGTCGCGGTCTTTTTGAGACAACTTAGTAATATTGCACTTGATCTAACTAATGAATTTTAATTTTAAAATTATTATTATAAGCACACCAGCTTGTTACACGACAATGCATAGATTACCTAGAAAATGAGATAGAATGGCTGTGATTGTAATTGGTGTGCATACAAATCAGAAATGCATTAATTAAATGATAGGTAGGTACTTATAGACAGGCGTCACTTTTATGCTCGTTTATTCTAAATCCGCAATTGTATTTTTTGCCTGATTATTAATGGAACAGCATGTAAATAAATTCAATTGATTAATTAGTATATACATCATAATGAATGGCGCTATAAGCCTAAACGGGCCTTGGTCTTTAGTTACCGCAGTCCAGACCCGCGTCCTTCTGGTTATATCGTCAGGGGCGTCACAGAGTGGTGTTGGGTGTTAGAACGCCCCATTGACATATAAGGAAGTAAGCTGCCTGTATTCGAATCTTAAAAAAATATCCACTAAAAGCTTTAGGGAATCTTAAATCTTTTGCTACCGAATGTTGCCATAGGAAAATAAACTTCGATGCAGCGCCATCTATATAATAATAGCTTAATGAAGATTTCATTTTGTGCTCCTCTGTGCGTCAATCCTCTGGACATTATTCCAAATAGGAAATTAAAAGAATTAAGTGAGCTGGAAATTACTTGACTAGCAAGTCCGAATTAAACCCCTAATTAAAATAGACTTAGAATTCTCAGATTAAATTTTTTTTCACGCATGTGATATTTGAAATATAAGATCTTATGCGGTCGTTTTGTTCACTTCAAATAGATCATATGGTGTCGAATCAATAAGAGAATATGTTTTGACGGTTATGTCTTTCTATCTAATGATAGAGTATGATAAGCAATATGATATCTAAGGCTCAAACCATAAATGTCGCGAAATAAAGTCGTTACCAACTGGGAATGCGTTGAGAAATGGCAAAACAACAACACCAGCGATGAGCAAAACATAAAACATAGCCAACAATTATTTGTTTTATACTCTATATGCAATAATGGAGAGTTTTAAGTTCAATCCACACTGAAAACTTTGTAACGCATAGCGCCGAGTCTCGGACGAAAAAAAAGTTATACCTACATTATTTATGTTCAGTTTTGGCCAAAACTACCAATTCCGTTTGCTGTCCGTCCGCCCATCTGTCCGTCCATTTGCACGATAACTCAAGAACGTGTTGATGTAGAAAGTTTAAATTGTGTTGCAACCTGTGAAGTGGCGTAAAAGTAAGGCTAAATTCGCTAATGGGCGATATCCTTCCACTCCTTCTTGTACCTCCCATACAAAAGTGGCCGGGTGTAGTCCAGTGATCTTGTAAACATTGCTTCGGCGATGTCGTGGGTTCAATTCCCACTCTACGCATAAATTATTTATAAAAAATTTCAGCTGCTATTGGCTTTGAAATTATTTATTAAATAGTGAACATTGCGGAATGTTTAATAGGATTACTACTAAAGGATTTAACTCTGAGCAAGAGAGTTATGTTTACATTCTTACCAGTTTCACAAGCACCACCAGAGATACCAGGCTGCAGTTGATTTGTTATTTCTTTGCTGTTCTGGTAGATCATATCACAATTACGAACAGCACTATAAATTAATTTTTTTAACTCCTACTAGTACTGCCATACCCGGCTCGATTTCTGACTTCCCATCCCTAAGCTGACTGGACTATACACTACAGTGTATTAAAGGCTAACCAGCTAAGTCCAGTTCGGAATCCTTAAAAAAAGGATACGAGTTTATTCACGATTATTGATCGAATGCTTCAAGTTAAAAACTTGAAATTTTGCACACATAAACCTTTCAATGTTTGAAGCGAAAGTTCCGAATGTAATGCAATTCGAATGAGTCCTTCGTATAGCAATCTAAAAAAGTCTTTCAAAAATGTATGCAAGTTACAAAATCCAGTATAACTGAAGAGCGCCTTAGCAGAAAGTATGATTTTTGCAGGAATTAGTTTTCATTCATAAGCAAAATTGAGTTTTTCAATTAGAAACATCAGTCAACTCCTTCGGGTAGTATGTAGTCATACAAAAGTCCTTAAACTACGTGTTTACCAATATTGAGTGATAATTTCAGAACCATTGGTTGGTGAAGTTTTATAGCGTAATCAGAAATATTTGTTCTGTCTTCTTCCATTGCTGTTATGCTACTGTACTTACAAATAAACGTGATGTTACTAAATCTCCTCGAAGATTTGAACTGAATACCTAAGAACCTCCAATCGAAACAAATCACTTGAACCGAACACAACTGTATGTTGGTATTAAAACTCACTCCAAATTCTTTCTTGTTCCTTTTCAACGGTCGATGAAAATGAAACCGAAGAAGATCGATCAATTCGAGCCATCAAATAAATTTATCACGACAATCTATCACGTCGTTCTGTTATTTCGCATAACGACTAGACGTTTGTGACGTGTCTTTAAGATTCCTGTGGATCGATATACGTTCCATAGGTATGCAAATTGCAAATATATATGAGAAAACTATTCCGGTCGTCTGCAAAAAGCCATTTAGCAGTAGGAATTTTTACCTGTTTTTTTTTTAACGCGCTATAGTTAATTTAGTATTATATTTACGCTAAGTCTGAATGTATGTTTCTTATTATGTCTTTAATTTTCCCCTTACTTGTCATTATCCCAGTCTACGTTTGGGCCTTTTTTTTCAAATGATTCTCTTTTGTATTTTGTCGCGTTTTGCCACAGTCCTGAGGAAATATTTCAGACGTCTATCCTGTCCTGTTCTAAAGCGACTTTTCTTACTAACTGGTCACTGGTTTCAATACTTGTGAGGGTGAAGTTCTTAGAATATAATATTCTGTAGCCGTGTGTCTCGGATGTTCGTTCTGGCTTTTATGAAGGTATTCAGTGCATTTCACAGGCTAGCACAATCGATTTTCATCGAAGATTCTCGAGGGTGCAACGAACGGCTAATATCGTCGCTAAGAACGAGAGATGAAAAGGTTTTCTTGTGGATTTTTTTAGAACACCACAGGAGATTTTACGAGGCGTCTTTTGTCGGTAAGTTGAAGGCATAAAGACGATGGTTTTTTATAACAACGTTTTCGGCCTTTAGTATTTCTGTGGTTTTTGAATATTATTTTTACCTTATTGAAAAAAAATATATATATTTTTTTTGTTCTTTTTGAGGATTTATGAGACGGTAGCTTTAGCATCATTGCCGAGCCTCTTGCATTAAGATTATAACTTGTTTGGTAGTGATACGACCAATATACGTGATAGTCTTAAAATTTCGGTTATTAACTGGTTACATTATTCAATTACTTCGTCTGGCACCTAAATAACAAAAAATCTCATACATTTACCGTCGTAATCTCTCTACACAAAAAAAAATTTTTTTCTTTTAAGGTAAATCTTGAATATTTTATTTTATTTTTTATTGTTATTTTTTAATAATAGGCGTGTTTTTTTTATCCTTTATCCAGTACAGAGTCGGTTAGCGAAATGCGAAAACAACAACAATACGCAAAGCGAGAAGAGCAACTACATCACCTCAAAATAGTGATGCAGCTATTCTGGCTCATGACAAGTTCAAAACTCAAAGCTCAAAACTTTTACTCTATAATAATAATAATCAATGGCGCAACAGCCCAAATCGGGCCTAGGCCTTGAAGTAATGCTAGAGTTACTTAATTTCGAGACCAACGGAACACTAGGAGGTGAAGTGGTCAGCTACACGCTCGTCCGTGATTATTACCCCGATTGTAACTCAGGTACTCATTTACAGCTGAGTGAACTGGTAGTCCGGCACCCAATACCATTTTCGAAAATTACTTGCCGCCAAGCAGATTCGAACCTGGTACCAGGTGCTCCGAAGGCAAGTGCTCTAGTCACTAAGCCACCCAGACTACTAAACTTTTACTCTGCTCTACATAAAGTCGCAAAGAAACACGCCCAATATGAAGTATTGTGATGAACCTGCAATTTTAAAAAATAATTTGTTAATCTGGTATTACTCTGTATGGTATAGGTGTGTTTTTTTTCAATTAGATCTAGATTAAAATCATTCGGCATCAAAGTAACTGCTTCTCAATTCATCTAATTGTTTACTATTTTAGCTCAATTTGTAGCACCTAATGAATTAGAATAATCGTGAGAAATCAATACATTTTGTAGAGAAATCAATACATTTTTAAGTCTATTTGTAACATAGAGACAACATGTTCAAAATTATTGAAAAAGCCTTTGTAATATTTCTGTGCATGTTCTACAAAATTTCACCGCTACATGCAATAAAGGGAAACTAAACGTAGCCCTGCCCATACAGTTTATCCAAGGCATTTACCAACAGGATTCTTAACCCTGCTAAACTAGCTTTTGGGTTGATCCACATAGTGATTTTTTTTCAACTATGATCTGATCAAGTCGCAAAAGGCACACCTTATGTCAAATATATGCCTATTCTAGCTGGTAAATGTGCTCAAATAATGTAAACATCAAATTTTTGTTTGCCGTATTATTTTTGATATATTTTGACTAACTACTGCCTGCCTAAGAGTTCCATTGAGTGAGTGAACATTCGATTGAAGTGACTAGTAGTTGTAACTCCGGAACAAAGAACGAAGAGTTCTATTTAGTTAGTGAAGACTTCAATTGAAGTGACTAGTGACTACTGAACGATAGAACGAAAACCAAGGAACGGTGGACCGAAGAGTTCCATGGAAGTATTTCATGGGACTCGTTCCTTAAAGTGAGTGACTCGGAGTGAAGTACTTTACTGAAAGGAACTGGTTTGCCCATCTCTAATGTGAACTGTCTTGCATGCAAGCCCTGTAGCACTGATATACTCCATTTTCTTGAGTCGAGAGTCGGTGAAGGCTGTGGAACTTGTTCTTGTACATGCCAGAGTACTCGAGAAGAAGAAGAGTATTCGAGAAGATATTGGGAGGCGTGAATATTGGATATTGGGAGGGATGGATTTATTGAATATTGGATTTTGCAAGGAGACGTGGCTTTCTTACTGAAAACTGATCGAGTTGCGCGCGCAGCCAGGGTACCATGTAACACTATGCTAACAACTGACCAACTGAACAGTGCTATATGTATAACATGACACCCCACTATACCATTTTGCCCGATTTACCCGAAGATAACTTTACAGTCAAATTTTGTATTTTCATGAGTCAGTACTAGTAGACCCTAAAAAGCTCCCAAACCCTTTGAACTATTAGGTCTCTCCGCTCGGGTATATGACCCTTAAAGGTGATTCAAAATCTCTCATCCGGATCATACAATCCCTACAGATGCCGACCGGTCATTCTAGGAATTCCGTAAGAAAGCAACTGTGTTCTATGGACCTAAAGAGACGACAGCTCAATTATTGACGCAACCTACTGAATGAAAATATCAACTTGTAAAACCCCTATGGCCCTCTTCCGTTTTTGCTTCTCTGTACCACCTCTGATTAAGATTTCTACCAAGCCAAATATTTGTAAGAAAATGTCGAATCACAAGGACGCAGTTTATATTTCCACATCCGCGCACTGACATCAGTATGGTTTCTTCTATACTATAAATTGTAATCAATAATCTAAAAATATGTGAACTATGATTATGTCTCCCTTTTTTCACCCCGTGTAGTTCGTTTCAAAGACGAAAAACAAAGTGCATTATCGTAATCAATAATGTGAAGTAATGTAGTTCAACTGTGCAATCCATAATGTTTCCTATAATTAAAACAACCAATCTCTATAAAAAAAAATCCACACAATAATGCATTTAGTTGCCTATGATGCCAACAATAGCATCCTATAGAACAAACAGGTCACCGGTTTCCAGTACATAATTTCCGATAAGCTCGGAAAAGTCGTGTAAAAAACTCAAAACTCGCTAGAAAAAAATGCAGATAAAAGCTGCCATTTTTTTTTTTTTTTTTTTTTGAAAATGCATCCCAGACTGTAGCTACTGCCAGCAGATATTTGTTGTTGTAGATGGTACCGCCTAAACAAACAATGGGGCCAGGAGGAATATTGTCCGCTTCGGTCGGACTTAATCTCGACGATGCACTCTCCCTTCAAACGAGGTCGAATAACGTATGGCGACCAGCTGGCAATCAACTCCCCCTCAAATCTTGAAAGACAGAAGGCCTACAACTGGCAACAATCATTTTTTTTTGTGTACAAGTGCAACAGTAACAAAGATTAGAAGTCATGAACAAACGAACGAGCCACAAGGCAGTGTATCATAAAACATCCGGCTACAGATTCAATTGGACTTTTTTTCTTCTTAATGCTTAGTGCAAACATACTCATGTACTTTTCTATGAAGTCTTGTTAAAAAGAAAATCCAAAACTCAACTTCCAGTTGTTAAGTTAATGAAAATGTCCTTGTGGCATTGTGCAATTTGGTTTAAAGTCGCATCGAAGACGCATTCTTTGTGCTACAGATCAATTAAAAGATCCCTCAATCATAATTAATTAGATGGTTGAAAGTGTCACATGGAGTTTGGAATTTGATCTTGACTCTGGACTTAGTCAGATTAAAGAGAAATCAACATGATGGTGACGTTCATCTGATGATTTTGTGATTTAAATTTCAACATGTTTTTTTGTTTATTTTTCTTCTGTTTATATGAATAACAAATTGCTATTGAAGTATATTTTTTAAATATTTATGTTAAGTTTATTTTTATCTAAAAAGGTCACTTTAACAGACTGGCTCAACTGTGCTGTTGTTGACATTATTGACTGGAGCAATTAGGAACCCTTAGAAATTCGACAAAACATCGATATTTAAAATTGGAACATCCTAGGTGGCGTCGTTCTTGAGTTATCGTGCGTTCTGATAGACGTACAGCAAGTTCCAAATTTTTTAATTATCAAAAGTATGCCGTGATGATCACTGATCTAGAGTGTAAAAACGTCGCTTAGAGCTTAGAGCTTAGAGGTCTATCGGTCCTAACTTTCAAGATCATAATTGCTACATTTTTTAAGATATAAAAACTTATTTTTTTTAAAATTCATTGTCCCCTTAATTCCGCGCTTCACGCTCACCCTTATTTAGTAGATTCCAGTAGTAATTATTTGTATATAAAAAAACCAAATTAAATCTTCCTGGGATAATTGAGTCAAAAGATATTGTAATTAAAAGTTTTTCACCCCCACCCCTATACTTCACAACACTCCCCCCCCCCCCCTAAAATCGTTAATTCTTTTTTAATCTCCTAGTATCTGTTAAGACAATCACAAAGTTTCAGCCTTCTGGCATCAATCGTTTAGGAGATATGGATTTTAGAACGCATTGTTTCTCCCCCCCCCCCCTCTCAAACTCGCACACCCTTCAACCTCTAGTAACATTTTTTTTTGCAAATGATTCCACGATTATAAGTTCCAACTTTCAGCCTCCTAGCATAAGCGGTTCCTGAGATCTAAAAACCAAAATTTTTCATCTAAAACGCTTCCCTTTCCTCCCCCTCACACCCACACCCCTCTAAAATGTACCACTTGTAGAGGGGTTCACCCATTCTAGCTACCATAAAAATTTCAATAATAGTGTCAGCTTAATATCTCAAGGGTTTTGGCTTTGAGCTGTTCAAACAGTTTTGCGTACGGCGGACAGACGGACATTTTTATTTGTTTGCTTGTTTGGGGTTTACTAGTTCTAACACGTGAAAACACAAAATTTCAGGGTAAACATTTTTTTTTTAAATTTTGGATCGATCACAATAACATACTTATTAATAAATAATAAAGTAAAAATTGACTGAGTAGGTATACCGTCTAAAACAATTTTAAAATATTTGGAAATATTTGTTTTATATGTTACTTTCTATGGAGAAATTCGTCATAGTAAGACGAATTTTACATGAAACATATGCGGTGACATACAACAAATACCTACAATAAAAATTTGTTAATTTTGAGCAAGAGCGTTTATAAGTCAAGGTGGAAAAATATATGATGCCATAACAGAGTAACTTCAATACTAGTTGCGCTGGACCACCTACACGTTACACTTCTATTTATCTTGCAATACTCTTAATGCCATAGTATCGTATCACTGCAGAATAATAGTCGTACCTCTTTTGACTATTTTGACTATTACCCCAAGTGCGCAAAATTCGAACGGCGTACCTACATTTATCGCTATGTTAAGTACAGGTCTATTAGGGGTTTTCAGAAGGACTTATTAAATTTGAAAAAGAAGTTCCGTTTGCATTTTTGG
Source organism: Beris chalybata (assembly GCA_949128065.1). Lineage (NCBI taxonomy): Eukaryota > Metazoa > Arthropoda > Insecta > Diptera > Stratiomyidae > Beris > Beris chalybata. The sequence goes on along the minus strand of OX421896.1, from coordinate 24,728,870 downwards.
TGAGATTATAAAAGTACCCAGCGAGGGGGAAGTCCTGAACAAGTCTCAATTCTGAAAGAAAATTGTCCCTAGATATTGTGTTCTTATTGAACAGCTTTTATTTATTTCAATAATTTTAGCTTGACTTACTTCTAACAGAAGAAATATTTTCAATAGCGGTTGGTATGCCGTTAAATCCTGCATTGTATGCAATTTGCTTTGATTTCGTAGAATTAAATTCCGATCCCATATAAATACTTCCTCCTATTAGGAATTTATCAATGCCCTCAATAAACTTCTGCACCCTCATAAAGACTTCCATTTCGTACATGAATGCCCTTTCATCAAGTAGCAACAAAAGAACTGCACACATCCCTTGCCTTTTTTTCTGACAATTTCCCGAAAACTTCTTGAGATTAAAATCTATGAAACTGACAAGATTCATCTCAAACGAATGGCACTGACATTAATTAACACCGTAAAAACTGACATATGAAGATCTGATAAAAGACGCAAATCTCCTCGATCGATCTAGGACCTGTTGTTTGAGTCTTTCAAATGGTTCAAAAAAGGACATTGACAATTAACCCACAACTTAGTGCACATCGGTCAACGTTCTTCAATACACCGACATGAATACCTCTCAGACCACCAAAGTGTGGCGACGTTGAAAATTGTTTCCTTCCCATTTTGTACGATCCCGACTTTATTTTCATTTTATTGTAGGCTGACATGTACGTAAACAGCACTCACTTCACTTGCTCGTTTGAACTTCTATTTTCACAAGACAGAAGACATTTCGAGACGTACAAGCGACAAATGGAGATAAGTCCTCTTTTAGACGTTCTTAAATCTGTCAAATGAAGGGGAGAAGCGTGGAATGAAATTAATTTGAAAATGCTTAGAATCCCTTGAGTTGATATTTTGGGTTGGAACTGTGCACCACACAAAGAGGGGGACTTTTAAGACGTACGGTTGCCCACTTCGACTATTTTTAAATTGCTTTGCCGACGAAAGGGAATTGATTGATTTCTTGAAAAAAAGAGATTAACATTTGTTACTATAGATAGCGTTGGCGCATTGTTAAACAAATTGAAACACACAAATGTCACTGTAAGCATACTACCGGTTAGGTCTGGCTGAGCTACGTGGTATCATTCACGGTTAATCTTTCAGTTAAATCCTATATGCCTTGAGATAGTATAGTGGGAATTAAAGATGGCAAAAGCTGTTCCTTTCAGTGAAGTATTTCACTTAGAGTCACTCGGAGCTTTTCGTTCTATCTTTCCGTCAGTAGATCTAGAAGATGTTGACCAAAAAAAAGAAAGACATCAGTGCGTCTAAAACATGATAACCAAAAAAAAAAGTTCTGTCAAGTTTTTTGTCACGTGTCCAATGGAACTACAGTTCACCAAAAGGAGTGAGTTACTTCATTCACTCACTTCAATGAAGTGTTCTTTTGGAACAGTTCACTCCTGAACAACCCATCTGTAGTGTGTAGTTTTAATCTTTCTGTCTTGCCATCTTCACTTTTCCTTATGAGTATAATTTGCTATTTCGCTACTATTACTAAATAAGTAAATCTTACCGCTGACCACAATATAATTTGAAGCGACAAATACACGATACAACAGTACAGTACAACTACTCGGCTATAATCGTTAAACATGTTACGGTCTATTATTACTTTTTTAATTAAACTGATTGTAAGATATTTTAAGAATTCTTCGAGAAATTATTCAGAAATAGATAAAAAGACCAAAAATGTGTCTTTAGTCAATAAATAACATGACGCATCGAAACCAAGTCGAAAAACCGTCTTCAAATAATTTTACCATTCTCTGAGGTCAGTGTCAATGTATACTACCTGTACAAATATTGAACAAACATTTTTTCTAAAAACTTCAAAACCAACAAATAAACTTAAGCCTATCTGGGTATTTTTGTTTTTTTCAAAATACTATCTCAAACGCAGAAAATTCGAACGTGTATTTTTCTACTATTGACACATAACATATTTGGTGATAGTGAAACGCGGTAACATATTTAGCCTAGGTACTAATATGTAGTGACATGGACTTATTAATAAGCTCGCAGATACTTCTGACACCAACTTATATCGGATGTGATAAGACCTTTTCACAATTTCCGGAATGATTAATATGATTTATCAGAAAATGAGAACACGGCATGCAATTAGTTTTTTGCGTAATAATTTTTCTAGCTGATCTTATTCATAATTTTAGAATTATTATTTCGTTTATTTCAATTAACTTATTGAGATAATGCAGATTTTCTTGGAATTACATTATGATTCATATGTGGAATTCAAACTGATGTTACAATTGGAATTTCTTATGAGGATGGATTACAATATTAAGTGTGGGATATGAGCTCCCAAGATTCTGATACTGAGCCATAACCAGCTGTTCTATAGATAAACAGAGAGTACAAGTGTGTGTCTGAGAACTGATGCTTTTTCAGCTCGGCACATTATCTACTGGTTGCAGATAAATACCGATAGTCAGATAGTTAGACTAATATAAAAATTCGCAGGTTTGTTACGTTTAGAACCAATCCTCCGATGAAAGAATAATATTTTATGTTCAGTTGTGGGTAAAACTCTAAATCCGTAACCAAACCTTTGTTTTTATTTCGGGTGATGTGATAAGGTTTTCATATCAGAAAACTACATTAAAATTTATTTTACAGTAAAGAAATGACTATTCCATTAGCTAGTATTTACATAGTAAAAAACACGGCCTACAGTCTAGACGAAACATTATTATTTTTCGGGTCAAGGTTCCGGAAGCGGTTAAAATTGGGTCGCAATAGAATGCTTACGCGTTTCGCCACTGGCACATTTAACAGATAAATAACCTAATTGCTCATCAAAGAGATATGGTAAAAGCTGTAAAATCGTAAGAAACTCCCTTACACCCACTTGCGGGTTGAATATCCAAAAATTCTGAAATTAATTTTTGCCTGAGGAAGTAAAAACCCATTCGAAGTCTTATCATTTCCAAGAGAGATGTCAGCGTTCGTGAAAACGTGTTCAACCCTTTTATACCGTTTTAGGACTAGTACTAACTACACCCTACAAACAGTTTGTAAAAATACTGTATTTAAAGCAGAAATTAGTGAAAAAATACACAATCTAATCTAAATGTACGTATTATTGACGTATAATCGTGTTTTAGTGCACAAATAGGTAATATTGCACAATAAGGTGGACAATTATATACATTTATTTTACTTGCCAATTCAGATGTCATGATTATATTACATCATTAATAAAGTAAATTGAGGCTTAGTGTAATTTTACTTAAGATACTGTGTTATATTACGCCAGAATAAGCAAGTTCGCGAAAATTCATTTCATTCAACTGCATGTCGTCAGGTTTGTAAAATCACCGTAATGTTTTTGTGTAATATTAGTAAACTAATAATAATAATAATATAATATAATAATATTATATATTTTTTTTGGCATCACCAACTCAATTTAATACAGTTTATATATTGTGAAATTGAGTTTTAAGTTTATGATTCTACCGTATAATCATGAATTTGAATTAAATGTACGATGGGTGGGTGGTAAAATGAAAAATTTACACAAAAAGTGTGTAATAATGGCATTCTCTGTGTAATTACGCCACCGTTGTTTATTGATTGCGCAGCTATTGTGCAATGATTACATCACTGTATTGATTATACGCACATGTTGTGTAATTATTACAACTTATTTGTGTAATTTTCGCTCTAATTACACAAGCATGTAATTTTATCATTATGAACTTTTGATGGAAAACAGTTGCCAACTATAATCATGGTAAATTTACTCCAATATTTCTCAGAGAGTAGAAGTGAAAACGAAGTTTTCTTTCAGATCACATACAAAATACACTAATAATTTTCGCTCGAACGGAAAATGCTTCGTTTCGATTCTAGTTAGTACTAGGCTTTAAGAGTCGAAAAGGGAAAAATCCTGAAAACGGGTTTTAGTCGATTATATAACAATCCTGTGGATGTGAAAAGTTGTTTGATATTATCTGATCAGACCTGGGAATATGACTGAATTGGATGCAACCCTATTACAGCCACTAAACAGTCGAATTTAAAAAAAAATCCTAAACACGGTTTCCAGGTATTCATATGAAGAATCCATAAAATACGAATTCAATATTTCGGAAAACCCAAGATATATGACAAAAATCGTAAAAATATTTGCATTCCATGTTCATAACTCACCAGAAATTTTGCTATAAGTCCTGTGATTTTCGAAAAACATAACTTTTTTACTGCATTTATATGTCAAATTTTTGTAGGTTAATTTATTGGATGCTGTTTTGATCACTCTGGACGTTTGGCTAATTTCTGTACTGAACTCAGTTTCTTAAAAAATGAAAGTTGACACAGACTAGCTGTAACCGCCACCGTTAGAGTGGCCGTTACCACAGAAACACGCAATAACAATTGGATTGAAATGGAGTAGAGATGGGCAAAGCAGTTCCTTTTAGTGAGTGAGTAAACTCCGACTCACTCACTGAAAGGAACTAGTTCAGTGAACTAGTTCGAGTCCGTTTTGAAGATCACCTTTTAATACCTCCTAGCACGGTTTTAAGCATAGCAGAGAGAACAGTGATATAATTGTGGAAGTCATTGTAAATTTGCATTATTAAAAACTTTAAAGTTATGCACATACCTTCGCTTGGACTTAAATAATTTAAGTGCTGCATCCATTATATTTATCTAACGGCACAGTAGAATAAACATATGTAACTATGCAGCTATCTAATTTTTACTGCTAAGAAAGAAAATTGTCTTGAACTACTAAACATCGTATTGGCTATAAAATTACATAGTTTCGTGTAACGCACCACGTTAAACTTCCTAGAAAATTTTCAATAACATAATAATAGTGGCCTAGAGGTTCTTTAGTTTGTAAACAATATGGCAAAGTGTAGTCGTAATAAAACCAAACAACAAAAGCATGCAACCAAACAAACCTGAACGCATTTCTAACTACTAAGAGAACAATCGTGGCCACAAAGTAAATATGCCTGATGTTAAGCTACGGGCCGGTAAGTGAGGTTAGGTAGTACCCAGGTATTGCACCTTTATGATAGTTATTTTCCAAGAGTTTTATGTTTTATCATCAAAACGAAACTGTTTCTGCGCTTGCATAAAACGAACAATCGCTCGATTGTTCTCACCATAAAAATAAACGATTGCTGCACGTCAGAACATTATGAAGTCGAAGAAGTCATGACGACGCCATCAGGCAGCCAAACAGCAGGCCACCTTTTTATTTTATAACAATGGAAGAAACAGATCAGAGTTACGCGCGCATAATTCCGCGAGGAAAAATTAGACAACATGTCACGTGCGACAAGAGAATCGTGAATCGAACCAACAAATATAACAAAAATCATAATGGCCAATTCCCATGCTGCTACTACTACCCGGCGTAGCTCTGACTGAATTGTTTCGAAGAGTCGACGTGATACGATCGAATTCAATCGTTCATTACCCTTTTCAATTTCATTCAAGACAATCAAAGAACCGAATCTTCATCAGTCCCTCGAGTCTTTGATTAAGTCAGCGTCAACGCTCAATCAAAAGTAGACCTACTTTTTGATTTCAACCAAACAAAAAAAAAAGAAGCAGTGGTCACAACTCACTACCTTCACGTACACTTACTTATTTGGTTCTTCGCGGCTGATTGAAAACCTGGACGCGCACGCTCTGTGATTCATAGCTCATTCATCATGACATGAGTATAAAGTACCAAAGTGCGTAACAATCGACGGTGAACAGATAGAGACATACCTTGAAATGGACCCATGCAATTAATTGATGGTCAACGCTAGGCTCTTATGTAAGCGACATTTGGTAAGACTTCAAAGTTGATTTAAGGGTCCACCAACTAATTTAAGGTCTCACACACAGAACTGGGACTGTCATAGTTATTTTGATTGATTTTTAATTTTCTTCCGATCGACATGGGAATTGGACGTTTTGTAAGCCATTCTCGTGGCGGCATTATTGTTATTATTACTTTTTATGAACTTAAATGGCGGGACCTTGGTTTCGGCGTTTTGTTAGAAATAAACGGCTTTTGACGACTTTATGGGTTCGTTTAGTGATAGCGAGGTTAAAATCTTTTGTATACACTCTCTCGAGATTTCTTTTAACGATTAGGTGACGTGCAGGTATTAATTAAGCAACAACTGACGGTATGACAGGTTATTGGGCGTGGATCACGCTCTGGGTATGACGAATTATAATAATAATATGCTACTGTTTCGGAATAATTTTACTGGTTTTATTATGGGTCAGAGACGGCAAATTTTAGTCCTGTCAAGTAAATAGTGGATAGTGTGAGATGTTAATTTAGTAATCACGCATAGCTACATTTGTGATGATTTAGTGTAAGCTATATACATAATTAAAAATAATATAATATTATTAACGTTGTTAGTTCTTAAGCGTAGGCACTCCCCATCTCCTACTTAGTGTTCGACATCTTAAGACCCCATGGAGATACCTAGAACCTTTTAATTTTCATAGTAGGTAGAGGCTTGAGAGTGTTTTAAACGAAATTTCTTGAGTTTATACTGTAAAGTTGAAACTTGACTCTTTTGATTCATGCTGCATTCCCTTACCTAATTTTGCTTGAAGGGCTGTGACATTTAAAAAAATTATCTGAACATGTCGTTTCAAAGCAAATTCGGTTCTTGCAGCTAAGCTTTTGACTTTATTCCAAAATCCTTTTATTTTCGATATAAAGAAATACATTTCATAAAATGTCGTTCCAAATAGGCTCCTGGTTATTCTTTCCATTGTAAACTACACCGCATTTTAGAATTAAACACGTTCCGGACTTCTACTCAAAAAATAATAAAGTTGCGCCCAGACTTTTTGCGGATTAATTATTTTATTTATATACGTATTTTTTTCAATAGAAATAAAAGCGAATTCGATCTCATTAAACCCAAAAAATATTCGGAATTCGTGAAAACTTGAACAATACCTTACACTCCTAGGGTTTAAATTTGAAAAAAAGCTCCCATTTGTTTTTAAAACCTTTAGAAGTGAAAGTGAATTCGATATTGATATCTCATTAGACCTAAAACATATATCAGAATTCGTTAAAATGTACACAACAATACGAAACTAAATTGAAAATATTCTTCATTCTTGCGCTGCTATATTATTGCTAAACTGTATAAGTCTTCTATTTTTTTAAAGTTTTATGATTGAAATTAACATTATATTTTTCCTTTTTTCAGGTACGTACATGGACGGAATTAGATGAGAATAAAATTGCGTATGTATTTATTAATGTTGGCAGTGCACTTAGGTTCTGCATAGTTACACAAAATTGACTGCTATTGTATGCATTGTAGTTATTTTCTAGTTAGGAAAAAGTTTCTTAAATGTTATTTTTACTATTTTGAATTTATTGTTATTGGGCAGTATTCCCGAGTAAATGTGGTGGCTTTCTCTGGACGAGGGCTATCTTTGAAGTTTTCACGTCCCTCACAAAATCCCTTCAACCATTTGTTGGTTCCACCATTGGTTCCTTTGTAGGCATTAACCAAATCTTCATAAATATCCCGGCCGTTTTTGCCGATCTTTCCAAGAAACTTGATGTCTTAAGGCCGAAACAGAACACGGACCAAGACTGCAATTGTGCAGTCGTGCTACACTCTAATTCTAAGACTGCGGTTGTAGTCTCGGGTATCTAATATTTCCCAGCAGGAAAAGTTTCGTATACTATACGTTGAAACGGAACCGTATGCAAGTCGTATAACTGATTAGACTTTTTGTACGAACATTATACATATATATATATATATGTATATATAGAATATTTACATGACCTCTTCAGAATGCATTTAATTCTGTTTACATTTAAAAGGAGACCGCGAAAGCCCACTTCCTCATCTCCCCACCTAGATGCGATACTCATTTTATACGTATTCATGGGACAGACCTCGTAACCTAAAATTAAAAACGAATGAACACGCTCATGCACCGAGAGAAAAATCATTGTTTGAATCAAGTATGATACATTGTTAACCAACAATTAGTCCAAAATGTTCATATCAAATACAAACATTGTTAAACTAAATAAGGTTACGTATTTAAATCAAGTAAGGAACCATTGTTAACAGCAAAATTTTTAAATATCACGGAAATTGTTTAATTTTAACATGTTTGTGATTCTTTCAAATACGATTTTGTTGTACATTAAACATTTCATTATCAAAATAATTGTTAAGCAACAAGAAACATGTTCAGTTGAATATTACTCCTGCTTACTACGTTTCATCTTTGATCTAGCACGAAAATGTTCAGCTTAGCACAATTATTTTAAGCATGCAATGAACATATTTGAAGGTCGTAGTTTTCCGTGATTGACTAAGCATGATCATTGTATGCCAAACGCCAAAACTGTTAGTTTTGCAGGACACCTGTTAACAATTCTCATTCAATTGTTCACATTTGCACAGTGAAGAAGTTAAAAATAATTTTAAGTGAGATTTGTTTAAAAAGTTTGTGGTGTACAAAAGAATAGATAATATTGAAGGTGCATACAATTCAAAGGTGAGTGAATTTTTGATTTAATGTTTTTTTTTGTTAATAAGTAGTTTAACATATTGTTTTAAGTATGGAGGGTCTTCAGAACATATTCATGGACGATGAAATTGTGAGTTCTGAGCAAATTCTTGTTGATTATGGGAATAACATACGGGTTGAAGGTTCTTCTACATATTTGGTGCTAGATAATCAAGCTAACGCTACTGATAAAAGCGATCTTTTCCACGATAATGAAGCATCACATATAGCGGACGAAGAGTTATTTAATCTGCTCTCATCTTGGGGTTTCGTGAGTTATTATGACCATTTCCTGAGTCTTGGCGTTACAGTTAATTTACTCAAAATAATTGATAACGAGGACCTAAGAGATATTTTTTCAAATAAGCCGTTTGCAGTGAGAGTTGAATTTAAACATAAGCTCTTTCAATGGCGAATGGAAAATGTAAATACATAAATTTTGTAATACAATAACCGGGTTTTTCAAGGTCCTTATACAATTATTTTTAGGGAACGAATGTTCAATCGGAGCCGTCCGCGGTATTAATCAATAATATGACTAGCATTTTGAAGAACATGCAGCAATGTCAAGAGCTTATTAAGCAAAACCTATTGCATTTGATTCATAGGAACAATGAATCGTCAGAAAACTGTTTTGATAGTTCATCTTCATCAACAACACCATCGCCATCTACATTAAATACATCATCACCTATCACCTTTGGACACTTTGTATATTAACATTTCTTACTTCATTCTTTCTTATTAACTTAAAAATTTTTGTATTTCTTGCCTAAACTCTATTTTGTACTTTAAAATTGTAATTATTTTTTCTACTAATAATATTAAAGGATATTGACCAGATACTTCAAGCGTATCCATCAGGAAATTTTGTATTAAAAGATTTTGAAAAAAATAATAGAATTTGTGAGACTGCGAGATCAATTTTAATTGATAGTATATCGTCGTGGTTTATACAAAGTAATAATCCTGTCTCACGTAAAGATTTCCAATATATTGCTGCTAGAATACATGAACGTTTTAACGAAGATCAGGTAATTTTTATGATTTATTTGATTCTGAACTAAAATATTAAAATTCCAGAGTATTTATTTTGCTCCACCAAAGTCGGGAACAAACGAAAATCCTTCTGGTCGACTGTACAGTCGATATTACAATGCAAAGCGCCGACATCGTTTGATTGGCTTGGATACATCCCAAAAAAAAGGAGTGGATTGCCCAGAATACCCTTTTTTAAGTGAGACCGAAGAAGCAAGAAATAAAACGCAAGGTAACCAATAAAACCTATCTACCTATATTTTGAGTTTAATAATTTATATGTGATTTATAAAATGATTTTTAGAAGATTACTCTGCCGATACAAGATGGCTCCAGTTACATAGTGAGCCATGGGATGAAGTCAAATTGAAGTGGAGCGGTACATTCCCTCACAGACGAAGGCAAATATTGGCGGAGAAATTTCCAACAATTTTATATAATTGGCCATTATTGAAACATTCAGCAGGCGTCTCATTGGTAATTTAAATTTTATTATGTTTATCACAGTGTAGCATTGAATAGTTAAATTTTTATAGATAAGCTCTGACTTCGAAAGTTTGTTTCCCAATAAGCAACATTGTCTTATCGCAGGCTGGGATACCTTTAAAGCGTTGATTATTCCAATATTCGACGAAAAAATCAAAGATAAGGATTGTCTAGAGTTGCTTAACAATTACCACAGGAAAAACTTCTCGAAAGGTACTTATATTTCTGTTGATCATTTCTTTGTTAAATATAACTGTAAACAAAATTTTAGGTCCAGAAGACGTTATTGTTTGCAACTTGCTGCATGGGATACTTCCACCTTCGGTACGCCAATCAACTCCAGCGGTAGATGGATCTAGGAAAAGGAAGTACTATAAAAGTACTATTAAGGACTCACAACAGTCATTACTTTTCGTTGTAGTTGAGCCGAATGACTTCAACCCATCATTGGACCGGCTTTCAAAGAAAGTGCGAGATCAAGGTCAGAGTTTGCAGCCAATTATAATTTTTTGCGCCTTTGATGGGTCATTTATAGTTTACTATAATGAAATTAAATATAAGTTTCAGTCTCTATTGCCAGCGCTTGATATATGTTTCAAAATATTTTTCGCATTAAATTTAAAATATCCAGTAGCAAGTAAATCGGTCTGGGCATTCATCCAAACATTTTTTTTTGAAATCGAAACAAATGAGAGAGTCTCACCGGATGTACTAATTTTAATTAATGATTTAAAAGAAATATCGAAATAATGTTTACTTGCCATTTATGCATACTTTCTTTCCAAGAAATACACAATATTGTTTCACACTATAAAGTAGTTCATAATTTGAAACCAAATGATGATTATCATTGTATGAACTGCAAGCAAATTTATAATTTGAAAAGTTTCAAAAGGCATTTTCAGCGATCCTGTAAAAATCTATCAAGTTCAAACCCAATTACTTCTCCAAATTCAGTTAATAGTTTGGAAATTTCAGAAAATGGGTTAACCAAAGGTGAATTACAACTTGTTTCAGAGAATGACCATTTCGCATCTATAAATAAAAGTTCCGATATTTTTAAAGTAATAGAAAGAAATGCGTTGCAACTTCTTTGTAAATTGTATGGAAAACCTTTTTTAGCACGAAAGATTGTAGAAGAAATTATATCAGATTTTACAAAGGGATTTTTTGAAGTTATATTCAAAGAAATTGATCATCAATTTTCGCCATATATAAAAAATGAAAAACTAGAACTTTTTAAACACACTTTAGCTATTTTACAAAGTCCATTCGAAAATGTCAGTACTTTCCATAAATTTGTTCAGAAGGCAAAAAAATATGATTTATACAGGGATCCTTGCAGCTTTGTAATAAACAATGAAATTGGTGTTATCAGTGGTACAGCACCATCTATTGATATCATTCAATCAGATGGCATTATTTTGCCTTTATCATTTCAAATACAAAAATTTTTTGAATTACCCGATATTTATAATTCTATTTCTCGAAATTCGACTGAGATTTGTTTAAATAACGAACCGCATTTAATAACAAGTGAACTTTGGAAACATAAGCTATCAAAATTTCCTGAAAATAAGCGCGACAGAATAATTCCTTTTAATTTATATTATGATGACTTTGAGGCAAATAATCCTCTAGGATCCCATAGTGGATGTCACTCGATTGGAGCAGTTTACTATAATTTCCCTAGTCTTCCGCAATGGACTTGTTCGGAATTAGATAATATTTTTGTTGCTATGTTGTTCTATTCAAAGTATAAAACCCATGGTGAAAGTTCTGTGTTTTACCAACTCGTCGATGAAATTAAAAAACTTGAAGAAAATGGAGTTTCTATAAAATTAAAATCCGGTGAAACTTTGCAGTTATACTTTGTATTAGGAGTTATTATAGGTGATAATCTTGGACTGAATTCAATCTTAGGGTATACAAAAAGTTTTAACTGTCAATATCCTTGCCGTATTTGCAAGTGTTCTAAGACACAAATCCAATCAAATTGCTGTGACAATCATAGCTACCACAGAACGATTGAAAACTACAATCGTGATATAACTCAATATCAACAAATTAATGACAGAATTATTAACACGGGCATCAGGGAAGAATCAGTACTAAATAATATTCCATCTTTTCATGTTGTTCAAAATGTAACTGTTGACTTAATGCATGATTTGTTTGAGGGTGTATGCCACTATGACTTGTGTAAGCTCATAGAACAGTTTATAATAGTTGACCAATTCTTTTCATTAGATACGTTAAATAATCGGACACAGCATTTTAATTATGGCGAGTCCGAAAGTGGAAACAAACCTCCCGTCATTAAACCTGAACATGTAAAGAAAAACAAATTTAATATGTCTTCTAAGGAAATGTGGACATTTTGCCGATTTTTGCCAATAATTATTGGTGATCTCATTCCAGAAAAAAACGGTCACTGGAAACTACTACTTCTTCTTAATCAAATTTTAAATATCGTTCTGAAATCAAATTTTCAAATAGATGATATCAACAATCTGAACGATTTGATAGCCCAACACCATGCGCTATATATGGATTTGTTCAAAGAAAATTTGAAGCCTAAATACCATTTTATGGTGCACTATCCGTATGTAATGAAAATGATCGGACCATTAAAACATATTTGGTCCTTTCGCTTTGAATCAAAACATAAAGTTCTCAAGAGTTATTGCGGCAACAATGCTTCTCGCAAAAACTTGCCTCTTTCTTTAGCCATAAAATGCAGTTTAATGTTTTCTAAGAGAATTGTTTATAGAGAAGGAATTACACCAGCAATTTTGAAAATACCCACATCTGACATAATACTCAAAAACCATTTGTTCTTTCATAAAATTGTAAATGCTGCTTCTTACGAATATTTGAACGATGAGTGGTGTTTGCCAAATTTGACTTTTCGCAAAATTTCATATAAAAACAGTCAGTATCTAAGTATATCTACCAATGGTATACAAATATATAGAATTGAATGTATTATAGTATATGACCATACTCCTTATGTAGTTTGTGAAGAATTTCTGATATCAGACTATTGTGAACATTACAATTCCTACGAAATTTTAGATAACTCCGATAAATATTATATATATAAAATTAATCAGTTGGATGGGCCTCCTATTAATTTATATTCAAATCCTAATGGCAAAAAATATACATTTATAAAATTTTTTTAAACTACTCGAAAAAAAAATTACGTTTGGTACATGTATATATGTCATATAATATTGTATACAGATATGTAATAGAAATTATGTATGTATTTATATGAAATATGAAAAAAAATTTAACTTACACTTCTGTAGATATTGTAATTATTACTATACTGTTATGTATCTATGTGAAATATATGAATAATTTTATAATAAAAAATCTAATTGAAGTTTTGTATTTTATAAATTTTTCTGGAAACTGCAGACTTTAGCACTATTGGATAACGATTATTCATCTTTAAAATTCAGCTCAATCGATATTATTGTAAAACAAAAACAAAAATTGTTTGAGTATCATGTTCCTGTTTAAAAGAGGTACAATGTAGCTGTTTAACGAAAAATGTTTGTGCTTAAAATACGATATTTCAAGAATCATTAACGTGCTTTGCTAGCATTGATCATGATAATTTAAGCACAATTTATTTTGAAGATTAATATTTGTACTCAAATATGAACATGATTATTTAAGCACAAAATTGACAACGAAATTGTTGAATCAAATAATGATAGTTGTAAAGTTTTGAAAACATAATTAACTATTAAACCATATTTGAATTAACAACGTTCCTTATTTGACGCAAAATCAAATAAGGTTTGTATTTGATTTTACCAATGAATTTCTCTCGGTGTGCACTAAAAAAAATGTAATGGTAAATTTTTTGTTAGCTTAACTGGTAATGAATTGAAAATCCTTTTAACGGAAGCACCTCGAAATTGATGAAGACTCTTGTAAAAGACTTGATCAATACCAATAGAAATAGTTGTTGGTTTTGTAAACTAGCCAAATTATATAAAGAATCAAGACTTTATTGGAAGATTGCCAATCAATTTAATCGATGAGGAAGAATATCCATGTCTCATCAGATACTGGAAACCAAACAGTCCGAGAAACGAATGGAGAAATTCGACCCGTACATAGTTATCCTAGTAAATATAATTGTCAATGATCCGTATTCGAAAGTAATACCTACCTAGTGTAAAAAATGTTGTTATTACCCCTTTCTGCATCTTCATACGTTATCCTTTAATACGTTATCCTTTAAAAATATTGAAAATCAATTGGTGTTTAGGTATAATTGCTCAGTGCTCTAATGTCCGATGGTCGATGACGTAACTTCTTGTCTTGCATACAAAATCACCTCATAGTCGTTTCAGCTGAGTGGAAAATGTACGACAAAATGCAATCGCTTGGAAGAAATTCTTCAACATGTTAGGCAAAAATGCAGGCTTAAAAAAGTGCTACCAAAAAAATTGTTCAGTTCAATTTTCTTATTTGTTGTCATTCTAATGGGACATTTTTAAATGTTTGTTCGTGAGTATTAGTTTGCGAATGAATTATTTGTCACATAAATACGACGTTTTTGGCCGAACAGAAAACGGCCATGGATCAAATAAGAAAGCTCGTGCATTGCCGTGCTTTATTACTTAAGTTTTTAAAAATAGTGGGTCATTTTAGGCACTGCACAGAGAGAACAGATTTATTGCTGCAATAGAAATATATGCCATACGAATAATAAGCTTGCAGGAAAAGTTCCTATCCCATTTTTTGTTTATTGGTATCGAATTTATTTTCGGACAACCGATATTTCTCTAGCCAACCAGAATCTCTTAAAATCTTGATTGCAACAAATGCACGGGTTAGTGGTAAACTCTAAAAAAAATGGAGTTATTTCTGTTAAATCCTACATTGAATTCTTTGTTGTTACCCAGGACGAGGTAAAGAACTTTTCTACGACACTATTTTCCTACTTCAAATATTATTTCTTACTTATTGACTTAATAAGACCCATAGCTGTAGGTAGGAATCGAACCTGTGTTGAAAGTTTTTGGATTGGCTCGTGTAATCACTGCCAATTTCTTTTCATTTACATATGTGCAACTTAACTTAGTTTGGACTAACTAAGTTCCCACAACATACATTCGGTTGTCACAGCAGAATGATGTCGAAAAACGTTTGTAATGAACAATATTCTATTGCAACAACCAACATTATATTGCGGCAATCACAATTGAGTTGCTAGACACTTTTCTATTTGGTTCTTTTTACAAAATCGCGCAAGGAATGTAAGTTGATTGTCTTCACACAACGGTTCTATTGCACGTATTGCGTGTTTATTCCCTTAAACGAATATCTTGTATTGCTCCAAACTAATTTTTATTATCATAAGTAAACTTCGACTGCTGCAATGAAAATTTTATTGAATCAATCTCTTGTCAAATTATTTCCCTCAGTGTGGTTAAGATCCAACAAAAGAGTTGAATCGGATTAGAGTATGAACTTGTTGTTCAAATAAAACTCATTTTGTTCTACTACTCCTTCTTTATTATACTTTCCTATATATGTATCTCGCGTTACAGTCGAAGGGACTGCACGCCACTGTCTCTCTGTACCGTACATGTTCCGAGCTGGCCTTAATAACTTCATTCCGAAGTCCGTCTAGACCTGCAACTTTCTTTCGATCATTGACGTGACTATTCCGACAAGATATGCAATACATCAGATCAATATTCCTTCCATTATCACAGTTGTTCGTTAATGACATTGCCCTTCAAATTTCTGATCCGTTGTTTCGAAGTAAGACAGCTGTATACACAATTTTTCGCCTAACAGCTTTCTTAAACTTTGTATGAATGATTCGTGGTACCTTGGCCGTATGTGTAATTTGGAATTACCTTCAGGTTTTTTTTGCATTAATTTAGTTATTCAGGAAGCTACGGTATTGTGTTATGATGATCTTGAATGATTACATATGGACGATTCCAATCCGAAAAGATTTGTTGTTACCCGCATAACATTTTTAGGTACTGGATTTACAGTACTGATGCATATGAATTTGGACTTTGTCGAATTTTAGTAAATTAAAAGAAGAAAGAAATTTTAAAGAACTTAACTAGAAATTCCAGGTTATTAATTTGACTAAATTACGCGTTGTTTTTGTATAAAAACGAACTTCTCTGTTAATACTTCAAAAAGCTACTTCTATGAGGAATTTTTACAAAGTTTATAAGTCTGTTGAAGAGGTGTAATTAATTAACTATTAACTTATTCAAAAACCTCGTAGATTAATCAGGAAATAATAACTGGAGAACAAGTTAATTTTTCTAATTCATTGTTGTTCAAAAAAATTTAATAGGTACTGTATATGGATTGTAAAATATAGTACTAAATTTCAATATTGGAAGAGGAAAAAGTAGTTCTGCTGGAGTACTGATGTGATGCGCGGATAACTAGTAGGTGTACGATAAATGAAATGACTTAATAGCACCAGTATGGTAATCATAAGGCTATCTGGCGTCCTTCCTTAAATTAAGAAAATACTAAAAGTATCATATCATTATCGCAAATGTCGCGGTACTATCACAAATCAGGCTTAATTGCGTGAATACTCTAGTAATTCATTTGAGGTGATCGTTTCGAGCTCGGTATAAATTTACAAAAAACGAGATACAAAATGGAACTGTATACGAATGATGAGAATTATGCCTGGTATCTTATTGTTTATCTTTAAAACTTGACCATCTGCATTACTTGCCATTTACGAAAATGTCTTGTACGTCTGTAATTGGACAACATTTCTTTTCGTTCTCACTTTTTCATGTCATTTACGAGCGCAATATTATGCAGAAGTTATGTACCTGTCTTCGTCGAAAAGTCGAGGACATCAAAAAAACCAACACTGACTTCAAGTCCAGATTGATACGTATATGGGGTCTCGGATATGAAAGTGTAACGCATATAACGTCAAAGTTCGAAACGTTATTTTCGTTCCGTCAAAATGTCTAGAATCGAAAGTGAACTGAGAAGAATAGGATTCAAATTGCTTAATAAAAAGAACGCAATCTTAAATTTAGCTTCCATTGACCAACCTATCACTCGGTGATTAACTAACTGCAGATCATTCCAGTCCAGTTCATTTCGGTTAGGAAGGTATGCGGCACTGGTTCCTGTCTCGGGTAAAAACAGTTGCATCAACGCCTGCCATGACATAACCCTCGAGTTTAGTCTACCAAAACTGTCTACAGTGGGTCTGCAATTTTTATGATTTATTGCTTAACCAGGTGAATTGCTGCTATTTAAAATGCCTTAAAGACTTTTTTGCGTTTTCTTCGATTTTTTTTTCTTTAGATTTTACTTTCCGGCAATCTTCGCAGTTAAACTTAATGCTTCAATGACCATTGGAAGTTTCACTGTCCAGCGAATTGACAGTTAAATGTTTTAAATACCACCAGATAAAACAATTCGACAGATTGGCACAGCCTTTAGTCTGGTATCGTTGAAGGTACTAATTTCGATCGTTAAAAAACCCGTCGACTTGGCTTTAAAAGTGTTAATTAAACGCAATCAATCATTGAATAATGTTCTGAAATGGAAAGAAAAGACCCAATGAAATTATTCGTGGCGGGTAAGTCCTTCTTTTCGTCTGTGTTAAATATACAAAAGTAATTGCAGTGACATACGTAATAAAATAAAAACTGGCCAATTAAATCAGATTTCGGTGAACGTGCAATGAATACGCAATAAAAAAAAATAGTTTTTGTACCATCGAATAGCACCAATATTTGACCGAAATGTCAACGGATTTTGCGCCACAGATTTGACCAATAGCTCAATGTAAGTGTCGAAATAAGTGTTACTATTGTCGATTTTTGGCAGCATAAATTTAGCTCTTATTTCACAGCGTGAACTGCCAACTTGGAATGCTTATTTTGGATAAAGATACTTAAACTATTCGATCACCTACTTGGCAAACCGGAAGTAACAATTCCAAACGTATAATTGCTGTTTGAAATTTGGCTTTGTTTTAACTGAATTGACGCACAATTTACGGTAGATACACGAAGCCTTGTATATTCGTATCTTAAGTATTTTAATAGTTAAATTGTAGTGTAGAGAGGGTGATTCAAAGGTTGACAGAAAAGAAAGTAAGGTAAAAAAGTTTCATTAGTGAGATCTTAAATATAAACTTATAACACATGAGATTTTTGTACATAAACTTTGCGAACTATACTCCCCACTCTTATTGTAAAGCGGATCTTTTCCTATCTTATTGTACGATTTTTTTTGTTCAGTTGTAGGCAAAAATCCCAATTTTGTGTGCTGCCCGTCTGTCCCTTCGTACGCACGATAACTCATAAACGCCTTGACCTAACGTTCCAAGTAGGCTCCTGGATATTCTTTATGCTGTCAGTCGCATAATAACGTACATCGTATCTTAGAATTAAACACGTTTCGGATATCTACCCAAAAAAAAATAGTTGTCTCAGACTATTGGAAGACAGTACTCCGGGGGGTCTAGTATTGAAACTAGCTTAAATCAGTTTTTTCCCGATTATATTTGAAGATCTAAGAAATATATCGGAATTCGTGAAAATGTAGACAAACACTTTACAACCCATTAAGGGTTGGAATTGGAAAAACCTTTTTAGGCGTTAAGAACCCGCAGAAACCTCTTTTGTTGCTTGAATTACTTTAGTAACACTTTGTCATATACGTACTAAGGTTCAACTTTCTAGTATAAGCCATATCTGATATAATAAACCACTTTCCATACCATGCTACCCATACTAAAATCTTACTTTCTAGTATGTTTCTCTAGTAGCTCTATGTAGCCGTTCATTTTAATTTATTATTTTTTAATAATAAGAAAGATGTTGTTCGCTAAATTTTTGTATTTTTATGTTTTAGGACAAGTAAACCTCAAAAAAGCAAAAAAAAAATATGTCCGTCTGTCCGCCGTACGCAAAACTGTTTGAAGGCGCGAAGCTTTCAATCCCTTTGATATTAAGCTCAAATTTATTATGGTAGGTAGAATGGGGGAACCTCTACGAATGGTATATTTTGGAGGGGTGAGGGAGGAGGAGAGGGTGGTTTTGGTTTTGGTTTTGGTTTCTAGATCTCAAGAACCGCTTATACTAGGAGGCTGAAAGTTGAAACTTATGTAGTATCATACTAAAATCGCGGACTCATTTTGGATGTCTTAACAGATACTAGGAGATTCAAAAAGAGTTAAACATTGTAAAGGGGGTGGTGAAGTATGTATGTATGTGACGGGGAGGAGGGGGGTGGTGGAAAACTTGGAATTACAATATCTTTGAACTCAATTATCTCAGGAAGTTAAAATTTGGTTTCCTTATATAGAATTAAGGGCTCTTTCACCATGACCGCTCGAAAAATGCGCCTCCAGGGAAATGTTCACAGCGCCGACATTTTTATTTATTTTTCATTAAATATTACGTCAAACATTCCTCAAATTATAATATACCTTGTGTCCAAAAATTAAAAAATTTTCTTTTATACTTTCAAATTTATGAGTTTTTTTTAAAAAAAAATACGGATTTTTCGAGCGGTCATGGTGGGAAGATCCCTTAATAGTGGAGTCTACTGAATGTAAACTGTTTGATGGTGAGGTGAAGCGCGGAATGTGGTGCGCAGCCATTTTCAAGAAAATTAAATTTGTATATCTCATGAATCGTATCAGATATAGTCTTGAAATTTTTACAGGACCTCTAGCGGAGGAAATACCACGAATAACCAGGAGGCTGTTTCGAACGTTATTTTTTAGGTTGTCAATCGTATAGTAACCTACACCGCATCGCAGCATTAAACACGTTTCAGACTTGCACCCATAAAATAATAAAATTGCGCCCAGACTGTTGGCCGATTTTTTAGCTTTCTATCCTTTGCGATTTTCCAGAAAAAAAACAGATTTTCTCCACCCACCAACACTTTTTTGAAATGTCAGTCCTTATCTTGGAATATGGTATCCTTAAAGGTTATCACAAAGTTTTAACAGTCCTGCATCAACCATTGAAGACCAATGCATTTTACAATATTTCAATCCCAGTTTTCGACCGCGTCCATAATCCCTCAAGCCTCTCTCTCAACTATAGCTATTCATAAATTCCAGTCTTCTAGCATAAGTAGTTTCAGAGATCTTGAAACTAAAATTGTTCGTCTGAAACGCATCTCCTCCTCCTCGTCACACCATCAACCCACCATTCAAAAATAATAAAGTAAGCAATATCTCGAGGAGAGGGGGGGGGGAGCGTCCTTGAGTTATGATACGTCAATCACGTTTGCGTGCGCCATCTAAAGATTCTCGTACACGAGCAATTGCTCGACGATTATTGCCAAAACTAGTGAAGCGATTAATGGAGCAGTACAGGGCAATATATATAGTTGCGGCAATATTTAGGCAATGTGGCAATGTTTTCACAAATTGCTGGTAATGTTCGCCCTACATTCTATTTTAAGTTTTTGATTTGTTTGTAAAGTTTGCTTTCGTGTCGTTCATGGACTCGTGTAAGCCCTATTGCTGAATTGCTAGATATTGGTCAATATCACTCATCACAATTCAATCACGAGCTGATGAAAAGCTTATCCACATCGCCTGTTGCTGTGTGTTGCTTCATATGTTCGTGACATGTAACAGCACCTTAATGCCGGACTAGCGCTAGCTCTAAGACTACAAATTTTAGGGTTGAAATTTTTTTTTTAATTTCATATAGATGAATTGAACTAATTCGTAGACCGCGAAAATTGTAATTAGTTCTTTAAACTCGTTCATTTAAGATTTTCAAGAACTACCTTAATATCTGGCATCAAAAAGTCCTAGCCTCATCATGTTATTTAATATAATGACTTTCAATAAATCTTAATTATTGTTTACTATTCAATTATAGTAAAACTTTAAGATATGTCTAAACAGGTTTTCATTATTAATTGAACTCAAGTGCCATAAATCCAGAAATTGTGGACAATCACATCTAAACCACACAATTTTTTCAATTCTGGACATATTCTTCGAGAAAAACAAACAATCAAAACTCGTCTAATTGACGTAATTACTTAATCAAAATCGGCATTTTTTCCACAAAATTTCTTCCCTAGAGAACCTCAACCGGCTCGTTCAACTTCTTACACACTAAAATAAGAAACTCACCTTCCCAGGTGGTATTCTTTGTTTTTCGTAAGATTTTTTGTCTTGTGTATAGTTTATCACTTAGACCACAGTCCATTTAACCAAACAAATCATCGTTAACCGTTGAATTTTGTTTTTCGGATTTTCAAAAGTCATCACCGCGCCTCTAAGTGATTTGTGTGATGAGTACCTGTTGGCGATGATTACGTCATTAATTATTATCAACCACGAAGATTGGACAAGTAGGCAGAAAGGTGTTCGCAAAGCATTGTATATAACTCAAATTTCGTATAATTAAAAGATTCATGGACTCATGTCGAATTTTTGGCTTCTACACTGTGTTAGAGCTCTTCGGTTGGATGCTAACTTAACTGCACGGAACACCGTGTTCTTGCACTTAATTATGCCGCAGGTAAATTCCATTAAATTCTCGAAGACGATCATCAAACAGTCTCCCCCTTGTTGTAATTTTGCCATTTTTTACTACGCCAAAGCTTTGTGAAATTATAATCAAAGAGGGAAAAAAATCGCTCACCAAGGCCATAGTAATTTCTCGGGCTCGTGGCCAGGATTTTAATTGTGTGGGGATATGATTAGCGGCGGGATTATTTTATAGAGCGAAAAAGCGCTTAAATTACTCAGCTGTGTGGGCTTAAAGCCGTCGGCAAAGTGGCAAAGTATGAAATGTGCTACAATTAAACAGGGCAGAAAAAAAATCACTTCAATTAGTTCGCTTTGGAATTTACGGTCATTAACAAACGAGTGAAAAATATTTTTAAAGGTGTTATGATACTTTAACAATGGGAAATGTAATGTTTAACGAATCACGTGAGTTGCAGAAATTATCATAAGCATATTTGTCCTATAGAAATGCTAGATCGCACGAAGAAAATAATGGGGCAATTATTTTCATACCTTGGTAGAGATTTTAGTTTTTATCCATTCATATGATTAAAGGCGTCGGGTCAATGGAAACAATAACAGATATTATTCATAGAAACTAATTTTGATTTATTATTAAAAAAGAAAGAAAACGAGAAGTAAGACTATTGTACATCAAGAACCCTTCAATATATTTCCTTAAACGAGAGAACTGTTTATGCTAGAAAGTTGAAGCCGGTGGTTGGAGTCCAAACACCTATGCATAGCTGACCGTGAACTTTCATCTAGGTGCAGTAGTTCTGTTGATAACTATTTTTTTGGTGTCAAATTGAATGTCAAGTGGAGAGGTAAGAGAAAGGCTCAAGCGAGAATTAGTGTTATTATGTAATAATATTTAAATACCAAATATTCAAATGTTTAGTCTATTTCACATCAGAGACTATTTTTATCAATCAGATGATAAGGTCAAAGCCTTAATTAATTATTCTTCACAGTGCGGAATACGGACAATGGTGTATTTTTGCACAACTAAAGTAAATCACGACCTTTGTCTACATATTCCAGAATAAAAACAATTTCATAATAAAAAAATATTTCATAATAAAAACAAAGCATTCGGTGCAAAATTGCCATTTGACATCTCGACCATCTGTCTCCTTGCTTTCAAAGTATGCGGGTGAGATTTACTAGTAGCAGGGCTTAATTTTTCCTACACTCATGGGTGGTCTAATAACATCATTGAGTGTTTTTTAACTCTCATGAGTGAACATTTTAAGAGTCAAGATAGTAAAACTTTATATATTTTGAAGTAAATTTCCCTAGATCGAGTACAGCTACAATATCGACGTTTTTCAAATGTTTTCAAATGTTGTCCATGATAAGCCGAGGTTTCGCATTGTTGAACAAAATTCTGTTGATTTTAAACACTCACTACATTTAAAATTTGGAAATGCAATTAAAATAATTTTTGATTGAAACATTTTAAATTTAGAGAAACTCCGAAAGTTATCCGGGGTACATGTTAGAAATGAGCCACGGATGACCTGAATCTTGAGACGAAAAGAGCTAATAGCACGATATATGCAAGTATTAAGGCGAGAAGGAAAACAATGACAGCATCATCAAATTAGGCAACATGAAAAATTAAAGCCGAACTTTTAGGTGTAGTTTCGAATTGACAAATTACCAAATTTGAATTTTTTAAATACTTTTAAACAATTTAAAACAATGCAAGGTATTAAAAGAAAATGAGTTCATAAAATTGCAAGTAAGCTGTATAAATTTTACAGGTAATATTGGCAGTACGAATATAATAAAATAATAAAGTAAAATAACATATTACATGCTTCCCAAGAAATGAATTAATAAAAATATTCAAGTAAACTGTGAGTTGTGTTATAAATTCGAACGTAAAACGGAACTTCTCACCATCAAATCGAACAATTTCAAATTGAAAAGTTTTTAATTTTCTTTAAGTTGTTGCCCATGTTTTTCGAAATTCGCAATTTGAGAATGAGCGCGAAGGTACAAATTCATCGGCTTTTTCAATCTGTCATATCTTAGAAATCAGCCGATGGGGTCTCCACTCATATACCTCAGTGATCGATGCTTACATCAAACAAAAGGTAATTCGATTTCCTAAAAACCGAGTTTACGTGAGTAAGAGTACATGCCGTTAAAACTTCTCCTTAGCACACAGTTTCTTCGCAGATATCGAAAACTGACACACTTTGTAGAGCGTTTATTTTCTCAAAATATATCAAGGAATCACCTATAAGAAAATTTTTAACGATAAGTACCGAACCCTCTAAACCTATGTTTTTGCCAGCTACAAGCTTGCCGGAACTTAAAATAAATGAGTTCAATTTCATAAAAAATATAAATTAATTTCAATAATAACACAACCTTTCTCGATTTTATTTACTACACGTTAATTAAAGAGAATTCGTTAATGTTTGATTGGGGGGTGTGAAATATGCAACAAGTGTGTAGAATATCTGATAAGTGTGTAGAACTTTCCACTATATTCTAATGGGATATTGGAAGTTTTCTCTGCAAACTTCAATGTTATTGATAAGTGAGTGGTTTGGGTTGCCAGGTTACGCCTGCATCAAAATAAAGCCCACGAAATTAAAAGCGAACCTGATATATCACTAGACCTAAAAGACTTGTCGAAATTTGTGAGAACTTACAAAACCACACAAAGTCAAAAAACATTTAAATCAGTTTCTGAGCGACTATACCATATTTAGAACTAACAACTAAATTTATCCGATATCTTGAATGGTGGTGGGGGATATCCTGAAACGTTCACAGCTAAATTACACCGCATTAAAGGCTGAATATTGAAAAACGCTAATATAACGAGCACGTGGAAGTAAAATTAGTGCGATTTGCAAAGACTTGATGAAGTTCGTGAAAATATATAAAACTTCTGTTCACAGACAAAGTTTTCGAGTCATCTCCATACGCATGAACACTTCATAGGACCTGGATAAGAATGAAATTGTTTCTGCAATACCCTCCCCAACTCTACACCCTACTACTTACATACCTATGTATATCAACTACCTATTTTCTTGCAAATGGTTCAACTATCATAGCTATATATATTTCAAGACTTTCAACTTCGTAGCATAAGCTATTTCTGAGATATAGGAGCCAAAACTTTTCGCTCAGAACATTTTTTTTTTTTTGAATTTTCATATCTTTTTTTAAATCTTAGGTCAATCAGAATACTTCACAGTTAAAAAACATTAAAATATAATAGTTTTTGATTTATGGAAACGGGAGTTTTATGAACTTTTAAAGTACTCGTTAGTTTGAATGTTAACCTGATGGTATTTAGTCAATTTCTGGAAACATTTTTACTAATTAGCAATTTCCCGTTCACAAAGTCTGTCATAATATGCATTGCATAAAATAACTCAAAAGAAACGTGTAATTGTCCCGATAAATCATCCATTGACTATAAAAACTCTTAGACTACAGCTAAATCACTTAGACCCACTAACTAACCGGTATGACACCAATAAAATTTTATGTCGTACCAATCAAACATTTCAATGTATGATTAATGTTCTTAATTTCCGGTAATTCGATGAGATTTCGAGTTGGTTGACCATTCGACACCTGCAAACATACCTAATTCAAACCGGACTACAAGAAGTACTACTAAGCCGATCAACAGATAGCAAAAGTGTTCGGTTTGCCGACATAAGTACGTATACCTACATACGAGTGTGTAGAATATTGGTACCGAAATTGTCAGTCATGAATTTGTCGTACCGAATGTGTGGTTCCTTTTTTTCCATGAGTTGACCGTGTAGGACGTACATCTACTGGAAATTTTTTCATTCGAAATTAAGGTAATAGCTTATGTAATAGACTTAAGAATTAAGTATACCGACATCAATATAAGTCAATGTCAAGTGATTCTGCTGGTAATTGGTTGGAAGAGCACTGAAGGTAAAATTTTCGTACAGGTACATTACTATCAAATCAATGCAGGGATTGAGAAGTCAGGTTCTAGATAATATTTCTACTTATGTCACCGTGTGACATAAATCCAAACACTAATAAGAACATCATATTATATACTTATAAGTTTTCGAAAAATACTGGCACCTACGAAAGAATCTTCTCTTTATTCGGATCTGAATTCTTTTCAAATTCAATTTTATAGGTAGATTGTAAGTTTAACCGTCATTTGCGGAGAAAGAAATTTGTTTTTCA